>CM076570.1:1307095079-1307633188 GCA_034641835.2 Pinus albicaulis
CCTCTGCCTCTAACTTCTCCAATCCCCGAAAAAGACATTTAATTTCCTTCTAAATTTAAAAAGGAAATTTAAACAACATAACACAACATACGAAACACCTATTCCCAACTCAAACTCTGTGATTGCACCCAGGGAGTTCGGAAAAACTGTGATTACATCCAGAGCGTTCAAAACACTGTAACTCCAAGTGAATTAATAAAATCGAGACGCATTCCACGACGAAGTGAATGAATATAATAGATATTTACTATAAATAAAAAGTGCATTCATATTGTTTTATCATTTATTTCATTGGTAAAGTTCATAATTTTGATGCTTTTTTTATTGAATAACACGCATATATAATAATATAGGTTAATTTTTAAAAATTTGTTTATTTATTAATGTTAGTTGAATCTTTCTGTTACTTTTAATTTTATATAAATAAAATAAGGTTGATATTTATTATAATCCGAGTAAGTAAATGAGATACGTCACCTCTTTAATAAATAAAAGAAAATTGAAATTTGACTGAAATTTTTCTTTAGCTTTCTTTTAACTCCTTTGAATGTCCACCTTTCTAATATGTTCTCTCAATTTGTGTTACGTGGTACTGCTCCAGTGTCGTGCAGATCTATGTACTTGTATTTTATGTTCTCATCATTTGCAAGCTTAAATAGTTGTGGACATTTTGTTTTTTATCCAACAATATCCAGAGAGCACCAGACTACTTAACAATTTAGTTCTATGTGCCTTAGCAACACCATTTCTTCTGCATACAGCAATGATGACCAGACTCCGACTCTACCACACGTAGTGGGGCATCTCTAGTGTTTTTAGTCCAAGTTCAACTCTACCCCTCACATCACCCACCAACCATTATATTATATTTTCTCTATACAACCAATTATATAAAGAATTTGAATGTTGAATGCCAACAACCATTATATTATATTTTCTCTATACTACCAATTATATAATATATTGCAACAAGTTTAGTACTTTACAACAATGTTGTTACTTTATGAAACACTGTAATACTTTACAACCAGGCTATTCCCATTTTTTTTTCAACAAGAGAAAAATCGCTATTTTGATTATATATCAAAGGAAAACAGTCCATCAACCATTACATACACATCTGAAGAGGATAAAACCATTTCCCGATAGGAGAAAAGGGTGTCTCATTCAGACAGAGGTAAAAACTCAGGTTAGCACCTTCACAGACAAGTCATTGAACCCATAAAGGATCCAAACAGTATACAGATCCCTACGAAGGATCCAGGTGCCCAGGAAACTATTGCCTAGTTGGATAATACATGGAGCAAAAGGATCGAAATACATAGATAAAAAAAAGACTTCACCTAGAAAACAGAGCATCCAAAACCATGTTAAAAAACCGAAAGGGATATGTGGTCCAACCATATGAAAGCTGACTGTGAAAAGCGATGCAGCGAGAGCGCAGCATGGCCATCTGGAATAGAGCAAGAAATCTGAGCGGAATTAGTCAGTCATCAAGACAAGGGCCCAATACCAGAACATATAAAGAGCCCCAAATCCAGCATTGCATCCCATAGAAGGCGAGAAAATAGGGGCCATATTATGACACCAAAAAACGCATCTTCGCATGTAAAGAAGACCCCATAGCAGCAACCAAGAAGGAAAACAGGCACGCAGAAGGGAAAGAGTCATTTAGCAATCTCAATACAACCTCAGCTTGCGGTACTGAAAAGCCCCGAAAACCACATCTCCAGGGAAAAAAAACCAACAGAGGGGGCCCCAGATCAAGTGAAAGCTCCAGCACCACAGCGCTAGGTGTGATCACCCAGCAATAGCTCCAAACAGTTAAAGGTCCAGGACCATAGATACAAGGTGTCCATTCCCTTGTAACCTGCATGCAAAAGAAAACAGAGGAGGATATTACAGCGATCCAAAGGAAAAGTACCTACAATGTGATAGTGAAGGAGGTCCCTGCCCTGTTATCGCTGAAATTTATGACAGTAATGAAGCCAAAGTCTTGTAGGCTGTTCCCATTAAAACAAAGCAGAATCACCATATTGATGTAAACCACATTCAAACATGCAGAGATTCATAATAGTATATAAAAATATTAGAAACAATAATATCGTTGTAAATGTCACACAAATATATACAATTTTACTATCAAGCATTGATAAACGACAAGTAAGTATTATGTCAACTGGAAACATTGATAAAAAGGAACGTGTCCAATATAGGCTCCTTCAAATCAAGGGTTAAAAGCTAAAAAGATCAAGCTTGAGGATTTGGAGAGAATGAACCCCTTCTGATCTCCAAAGTTTCAAACTTAAGAACCTACAGTGCAACATTTCAAACGCTGAGCAACTACCTCAACCAACAAGAACAATCGATAGGTATTTGTACATAATATGTGCGACAACAGTATAATACAGAAACTACAGTGCAATATTTCAACCCCTGAGCAACTACCTCAACCAACAAGAACCAACAAGAACCTTAGCTATTGATCAACAACATTTATCGACTTTTCCAAACCCCAAATAGAAAAATATCGACGAAGTCTTCAACGGGAGTCGACCTGATCTGCGTTTGCGTCTTTTTGACTGATCTGCATTTGAGTCAGAGATCATTCAAATTACAGGATGAATAGTATTTCATAGTAAGGTAGAAGACATTAGTAATGTTCAGTGAGTTAGTTAATTAGTTAGGTTGGAGGAAGCATTAGATCTAATGGTCTAAAACATTTCAATCGTCTAACATTTCATCCAATGGCTCAAATATGGAGAGAGTGACAACTAGCAAAGTTGTTTTCAAATAATGACACCTTACAACGTAATTATAACAAATTTTCCCACCCTCTAAAAAACATTAAAAATTGAATTTGCTGCCCTCTCTTATGCAAGGCGAGCCTTATTTCCCAGTTCATCTGCCCATAAATGTGCTGAGGCAGGAAATGCAACTACCGCAAGATGATGCACTGCTTTAATCTGATGGTGGGCATTTCCTCCCTCGGCCCATAAATGCGCCAATGGACCGAGAAATAACACTACATTTGGCTCGGTTCCTATTTCAATCCAGAGGCCGCTGCTAGGGCCTATGATAACACTATACACTATGCTCCTTGATTAAATTTCACAAAATTTGATTCGATTTAATTTCGCATAATTTGAAAAGATTTCCATTATATTTTCTTGAGATGTAACTTTAATTTGAAAAGATTTCCATTATATTTTCTTAGATGTAACTTTAATGTAAAGTCAAAATATTCAAGAAAATACTTCTCTCAATTGTGATTTTCCATTATTATATTGGGGCTAGTCAAATTTATGTTTGCCGTCATTTCGAAGTTTTATTCATTTTTTTGGAAAAGACTTCGGTTAGTCAAAAATTTCAAAATTACTTCCATTATATATTTTTAAGAAAGTACCTTGTTCATGCATCTCTCATCTCAATGAAAAGATTTCCATTATATTTTTCTTTACCGTAAAGGCGAAGTTTTCAAGAAAGTACGTGGCATCTCTCATGTATCTTTCATCTCTTCATTTTCAAGTATTTGAAATTCGCATCTTTCCCGAATTACATACTTTGTCAATATAGATTCATTATAATCCTCATTAATTTTTACATATGGCATCTCTCATGAATTATATACCATATAGATTAATTAATATAGATCTATTATAATTATGATTAATTTATATATGTATGAAATATTAATTGGTGTAGATTTATTTAAATTATGAATATGGAAAGGGATTAAATTTATTTGAAGGTGTAAATCTTTTTTGAAATGAATGAATGAATGAAATTTTAACGTCTAAGAGACTAAAAATAGCTCATAGAATATAAAATTTGAGGATAAAATTACACCCCATATATATATATATATATATATATTATTTTTGAATCTTACATTAACTCATTTTGGCACTTAGATTGAGTACATTGCATAAATTTGCAATTGCATCTTTTCCATCAAGTTACTTATCTTATTTGAACATTGAAGTATTTTATTATGATCAAAATTAACAATATTATAAAACGTTTTAAACTTTTTTCTCCATATATAAGTTGATATTCAAATAAATTAGTTAACATGGATATTGAAATACTTAATTAAGTCCCATACTGAAATACTTTTTAGAAAATATAAAAATTATACAACTTCCTCACACTCACAAGTGAAAGTTATGTTTGCTGATTATTTATTGTTGAGAGAAACTGCAATATTTTTATGAAAGTTATGTTTGCTTGATTATTATTGTTGAGAGAGTGCAATATTTTTATCTTTTTTCACTTTCATACTTAGTTGTAATATCAACCAATATAGATCCATCTTAGATTTAATCCCTTTTAATGCTTGATAATAAATCAATGATTACAATACATAATTTTTCATTGTTTAAAATTTTTGAATATTTTATATTAAAATTTGAATGAGTTACATATTTTTTTAATTAAAAAATAACTAAAGTATTTTACCTTTAATTACTTTTTCTTTTAATAATTGAGATACATTTTTTTTAATTATTTTTTTTAGGTTATATAAAATTATATTATTTAATGTAGATATCAAAATATTTTATTTAGTACTCCAAGAGTGAAAGTGAAATATCTATGAACCAAATGAATTTTTTTTAGGGACACATGTCACAAATTGAATTACACATCACCCTCATACTGGATTGTAGATGGAGCCTCTAGGCTCAACAATGAAATTATTTTACTTAATTATTTATGGGTTGTACTCAATGTGTTGTAATATCAAAAATCAACCCAACCAACACATTGAGAGTGAGAATATTGATGTTTATTGATTCATTTAATTAAAACTAATACCAACCATCCATCTTAACTGCTGATAGTGAGAATGTTGATGTTTTATGATTCATTTAATCAAAACTAATACCAACCATCCATCTTAATTGCCGATCTACTAAGTGCTGACATGGATCAAATCTCATTTCACTCTAAAAAAAGGTTTGTATCTCAAGAGATTTGAGCCCTTTCAATAAATCACGTCATAAGTTGTTGGCCTACCTTTCAAACCATCTAATATGGTTAATCTTCAAGATAAAAGTGAAAAAACCAATCCATCATCTTGTTAAATAACACATCATCTAGTTCATAAAGGTAAGGAAAATACAATATTTTAATTAAAATTTTAACTTTGGGTTAGAGAATTATTTAATATATTATTACATTATAACTATATATTATTTTATTTGAATAGGTGAATATATAGTGTTATATTATAAAAAATTCAAGAAAAAAAACTAAAAAAAAGAGTTAAAGAAGATAAATAAAATAAAATAAAATAAATTTATTATAATATAAGAATTATATTATATTATTATAAAATCAGTCTAAATATCATTAAAGTATTATTTATTATTATTATTATTATATAATATTAAAATATCTATGCAGAAAATATAAATCAAGTTATATATATACATAATAAAAGAAATTACAAGAAAAAGACTAAAAAAAGGGGATAAGAGACACTCAAGAAGAAGAGAGAAAAGAATTCACTCCTACTCAATTTTCAACCATCATCCATGCTGAGATTAAACACATGCTTCTCGATCTCGATGGCCTCCCTTAACTTCCTATGATGGAAGTGATCAATCCTTGTGATAACCTTGGAATTTTCAATGTAGACATGGTGTTTGGTTTTCTCAGCATGTTCAACTATAACTGAAAAGAGAGAACGATTGGGCTTAATATCTACTCCATGCTCTTGAATTCTATGATTAATGGAGCGACAAGTTCCCCCAATGTAGGGAATCTCACAAGAACAAGAGATTGAGTAAACCCCTTTCATGTCTTTAGGGTTAACTAGGTCTTTAGCGGATCTAAGGGAGTTTCTAATGGTATTAAGGGGTTTGAAGGTAGAAAAAACCAGGTTATTTTTTAGGATATGAGTAATCTTATCAGTGGTCACATGGATGAACGGAAGTTGGACCTTGGAAACTTGTTCATCACGAGCATTTTTTATTATTGATTCTTTACTGGCTCTTTGAAAATATTTGAGACCTTGCTGCTTGTTGTATCCATTCCTTTCAAAGACTTCCAAAAGATGAAATTTCTCCTTTTCCAAGTGATTTTCATCAGAAATCCTTAGATCGCGGGTAGCTAGCATGTTAAGAACTTTGAATTTTTGCACCAGAAAATGGTGAGAATTAGCATGAAGATATTGTTCCATGTGAGTTTTTTTATGAAAAAATTGGTGAGATACAGAACCATGTTCCATTCTAGAGAGGAGAATATCGAGGAAAGGAAGGCTACTGTCAAAATCGACCTCCATTGTGAATATTATGGAATCAGATTGAGAATTAAGATGTGAAAGGGACTAATCTAATTTGTCACGACCGTGGGGCCAGACGACACAAGTATTGTCAACAGACCTTTTCCATTGCTTAGGGAATAGTTGGGCAACGACCAATGCTTTGGTCTAAAATTCTTCCATAAATAAGTTAGCAACCATAGGGGAGCGAGGAGAACCCATGGCTACTCCATATGTTTGTTTGTAGAATTCACCGTGGAAGTTGAAAAAGGTAAAGGTTAGGTAAAGACTAACTAATTTGGCAGTGTCATCATTGGTAATCCTATTTATGACATCAATGGCCTCCTTAATAGGGATTTTTGTATAAAGAGAAAAGACATCAAATCTTAATAACAAATCCGAGCCGTCAAGCATAATCTCTTTTAACTCCTTAACAAAGGAAGTAGAGTCCTTGACGAAGGAATTTTTACAACCCACTAGAGGTTTGAACTTTTGTGCTAAGAATTTGCTAGAAGATAAGTGGGTCCACCTATTGTATTAAAAATAAGTCTTAGGGGTATCCTAACCTTATGAATTTGATCCTAACCTTATGAATTTTTGGAAGCCCATATGGTTACAAATCATTATTTTAATTTATATAGTAAAATAAATGTTAATTTTTAACTACGATTTATATGTTATATATTTTAAAGTGATATGTATATTAATATTTTCTTTTATTAAAAAAAAATGTTTGTAATTTTATTAATAAAATCAAAATTACAATATAAGAAAATTGAACTTTAAAACTATTTACATCTAACATCTAATAATTAAGGTTTACAAATATACCCTATATTGGATTGTACATCGTCTCTCCACCCAAAAACATGTATATTCATTTTTTTTAATAACAAAACACTATTTATTTAAATAATATTTTATTTTTATTTAAAAAAATGTCATGTTGAGCATGGTCAAAATTACACATGAGCAAAATTACACATAACCTTCATTAGAATGTGCTTGTCAACTCAATGAGTTTTGGATTAATCAATGTAATTTAACTATTATAAATTTTTTTTTAATGTTTATTTAAAATATTAAAATAATAATTTTTTTATATGTTAATAAATTATATAATTTAAAATGCTATAAGAGAAATTATGATAGAGATATGCAAGAGTAATTAAAATACTTAATATGATAATGAAATTAGATATAATTTTAGTTATTTAAATGGATAATGGAGAGTGATACGATGCAAGTACAATGTTATTTTTAAAATGGTTAATAATTAATTTTTAAAACGAGATAATAAGTGAACATCTTTAATTTTTGTAACATGTTATGTTAACTTTTTGCCATCATTTCACAACTCTCCATTAGCCAAATTTTTTACGTATTAAGCTAATGACTTGACGAAAAGAAAAGTGGCAACCCACCCAAAACCTCTTACTTCTCGATTAGAGAAGTCCTCAAAATTAATAGGGCTATTAGCTATAACTTTCTTTTACTTAATACAGTGATAAGTGGTTTAATGGTAATTTTTGTTACGTGAAACTAACGAGATCATGGTTCAAAACTCATCGATTATGTGGCATGTTAAGATCTCGGCTCAAGGAGTAGACTCCTCTTTTCCGTGAGTCTTGGCTCTTGCTAAATCATGAGATATGGTATCTCTAGCTTGCTGGTTGCTGGATATACTCTTGGTGTTATAAGGCAACCACGAGGATTGATCCTTGGACCTCCCTTAGATTAGTCTAAAAAGTTATTGATTCACCATGGTAAAAAAAAAAAAAAACTTTCCTTCACTTAAACCTTCCACTTTTTTCAATACAATATCCAATTAGATGACCACACAACTTATAGTTAGTGATTTTTAATGGCACTTTCATATAGTCCGCAGTTTATGAATATATACTTCTTGGCCTTGATTTCCATACTTACTCATGAATTGTCACCAAGATCAATTTCCACAAAGATTCTTGCCACATACTTATTCACATGGTTTCTTGACTTGATATTTAAATCCATGAGTGTCCCTAAATTGTTTCAATAGATCTTAAAGCAATTTTGCTCCATGTCTCCAAGGAGAGTGTAAGAAGCTTGACCTAGATAGATTGTGAAATGAACATGCGATTTTTTCATCCTTGAGTTGAAGGCTAGGGTCCAACATCTTAATGAAAGAATAATTGATCTCAAAACCATATTCATTGTTTAATGTGCTCTACATCACCCTAAGATTTTAAGACAAATTCCAACCAACCTTTAGCTAGGATACAAAAAAACTAGAGAGTAACCTAGTAACTACCCTCTTACCTTGTTAGTCCATTTATTTAATGATTTATCTTAAATTATTATTCTAAATAAATACCCATTTTATCCTTCTCTTACTACTCTAAAATTTTTCCCATTATAACGTCACCTAATACTAGCTTTATTTTTTTCTTCGAAAGGCTTGTGCACTTTTGCTTCCATTTAACAACCCCAACAACCTAAGCATTTGGCTTAGTGAATTTTTCACCATGACACAACCCTTATTCCTCCCTACCAATTCTTTTAGGGTTAGTCCACCTCTATCTTGAATTCCCTTATTTGACCAAATGTTTTTCCATATACCATAATTCTTTAGCCCTCAATATCCATTCAAATATTGTTGAAAATTTGAGTTTAGATAATATGATCGAATATGCTTCTACATAGTAATGCCAACCCATCACAACTTCCATTAATCTATGACTACTTTTGAGAATGAAATCCTAGCCACTATGTACTTTTCTAACCTATCAACCTTAGATCCATGATCAATACCAATGATAAGAACATCTAGATTTAACCTCATATCAATTAGAATATGATTACTTATAGCAACATCTTGATCCTTTTTCTTATTAGGGACAGGAGTAAACCTCCTAGGTATTCTTAAAGAAGTTATTAAGATCCCCTCTACATTTTCATAGAGGTGGTACTCATCTTTCCCACTCAAAGTTTCAATATACTTGTTAAAATAATAAAGTCAAGCTTTCATTTTATTTACACATGTGAGTGGAGTGGATTGTGAAATAGTTAAAAAACTAATAAATAAATTATAGTGGAAAAATAGTAGCCTCACATACAATGTTAGGTCCCTATAATAGTAGTGTATCCCCTTATTGTTGTCAGTGTAGCCCCCTTATTGTTATTGTTGTACCCCTGTAGCCCCCATATTGTTATTATTGTGCCCCATAAAATCCACTATTGTTTGATCCGGATTTTATGCAGGAACGCAACAGAATACAGAAATAACCATGAACATAGATATGCAGCGGAAATAATGCTTCATTTCATTAATATCAAATAACAGAAATATGCTTACAGTATACGGGCAAATAAAGAATAGGGTGCCAAAGAGAAGCACCTGAAAGGAGATGTGATGGCTACCACCTCTCAATTAAAGCCATAATGAGGCTCAAGGGCCTATTTAATATTTAGAAACAATGGGAAATCCTAAACAGCCAAAACCCTAACCCAAGGAGATGAAGCGCCAAAACTATGGGCCCCGTTTGGGTAAACTGGTGTTTCAACTTCCCAGGGGCGTAACTTTGGCATACGATCTCCGTTTGACGCGTACCATACCTTGTTAGAAAGATCTATCCGAGGACTACAATTTTGGAACGGGAAAAATTGGTCCATGGACCCATGTTGCCCTCCGTTTTCCCAAAAAACGTCGTTTAGGGCCTCAAAACGGCTCCGGAAGTTTAGGACCCGAAAAACTGCTAAAATAGTAAACTGTGCCGAAACTGAAAAACTGAAATAGACAATGGTGGAGCCCCAAGTGGAATAGGCGGGTGACCACCAATATCCACCTGGATCATTAAGCCCCCAAAACGGCTCCGAGAGTGGAGGACCCGAAAACCTGCTAAAAATAGTAAGTTGTGCTGAATTTGAAAATCTGCAAGAATTGATGGTGCTGGTCCAAATGGAATAGGTGGGTGGCCACCGATATCCACCTGGATCATTGTTATTGTTGTGCCCTTACATTATTATTGTTAGGCTTACTAGGATTATATTGTGACCCCATTGACTTCTATATATAGAAAGGAGGTTTTTTCATTTGTATCATCCAAGAATTGTTCATTTATGTAATGTAAAGGAGGTTGCCCCCTCGAAATGACTTATTTATAAGGTGTTGATCTCTCTTTTCTTCTATTTTTGGAGTTGGTTTCATAACATTTGGTATCAAAGATTTGGATTCTAGGGTTTCGCTGCTTCAAACAGGTCATCATGGAATTTTCTCTATAACTTATTTTCTACGACGGTTCAGACACTAAAAACAAAAATCCATTTGAAGAAATCCCGAGGAACTTTGTCTAAAAATTTCAGATCTTAGTTCGCAATATTTTCGGAGATATGATATGTGGAATTTAGGGTTTTGTGCAGGCTCTCGAATTTCATCTAAAAGAGGTGGCCTTGGGAAACACATCATAACTCTCTCTCTAAGCATCAGATTGGAATTCTGTAAAAATTGGTCGAAAGTACATAGACTGTAGTTTCCTGTGTATCAATTTCAGAGCCGAAGGAGGAAACTGTGACACGTGGCATGCCATACAAGTTCACTCTATTGAACTAGTCCATAATTAGGTCATTGTGGGAGATTGGACATAACTTTGTCTTGTAGAATCCAAACCAGGTCAAACCTGTGGCATTCGAAAGAAGATTAAGAGGGCTATTATAGGTCTGAATTTCAGATATTGAAGATCCGAAATCACAAAGATAATTCAGGTTTAATATCGACCTCCTAAAAAGAAAGAAAAATGTGTGTATTTGTTTTTTAAAATTGCATAACATTTGTTTGAAAAAGCAGTTTGAAGTGATTCCAAGGGCATATTGAAGAATTTTTTATCAGCATTGGGTTTTATAATGCCTCCAAAAAATAATTCCACACCCATTAAGCCCTCAGAAAGCTCTACTATGACGCATGAAGAGGAAGAATTGCAGTATCAAAATTACGGTACCAAGTGCAACAAATTTCGATTTTACAAAGAGCAATCAAAGATGGCATAGATGTTTTAAAAGCAAAAACGGAGGCTAAGTTGGACGGTTTGAAGGATCAAATGAAAACTAATATGGATGATAAAGTAGTGGAAGATCACATCGAGCCTCAACAAAAAGTTCTCCAACACTCAAAGGATAACCTAACTTTGGTGCATAATCGAATAAAACAACAGGAAGATCAACATTGCAACGAAAGAAGTTCTGAAGCAATCACAGAATCAAGAACTCAACAACTACCAAATCGATCAATTTCAGAGTATCTCAGCAAGTGGAAGAACTTACCCATTGAAGATTCCACAAGGGAGGATGAGAATTTTATACAGAAGCATCCAGAAATAATCAAGCATTGAGGGAAACACTTGTTTGAAGGAGAGGGGCATGTTAGGTCCCTATAATAACAATGTATCCCGTTATTGTTGTTAGTGTAGCCCCAATATTGTTATTGTTGTACCCATGTAGCCCCCATATTGTTATTGTTGTACCCATGTAGCCCCCATATTGTTATTATTGTGCCCCATAAAAGCCACTATTGTTATTGTTGTGCCCTTACATTATTATTTTTAGGTCGGCTAGGATTATATTGTTACCCCATGGAATCCTATATATAGAAAGGAGGTTTTGTCGTTTGTATCATCCAAGAATTGTTCATTTATGTAATGTAAATGAGGTTTCCCCCTCGAAGTGTCTTATTTATAAGGTGTTGATCTCTCTTTTCTTCTATTTTTGGAGCTGGTTTCATTACATACAACAAACATAATAGCTACAAAAATGATGATTACAATCTAGCTAATGCCACTTTATGTCATCAATTGGATGAAAGTATGATCTACCTACCAATAACTCAACAAGATATATCTTTTTCAGTCGATATGGTATCGAGATTTATGCCAAAACCTAAAGAATTTCATTGGAAGGTAGCTAAGAGGATTTTGAGATACTTGAATGGTACAATCGACTATGGTTTAATATAAAAATGTATAGAGTAGTTCAGGTTGATTGGTTATACATATTTAGATTGGGAGGGTTGCATGTATGATGGTAAATCAACTTCAGGGTATTCATTCAACATGCAGGGTTCAACAGATGTTGTTTAGAATATTCAAAAGCAACCTTGATTTTCTCTCTCCACAACTAAAGCATAGTATAAAGAAGCAACGACAATGGTAGATTGTGAAGCAATATGGTTAGGCAAAATTTTGGAAGATCCACATGAGGAGTAAGAGATATCTACTGAGTTTATTTGTGACAGTCAAAGTGCCATTAAATTTTCCAAGAATCCATTTTTTCACAAGAAGACCAAAAATATTGATATTTAATATCACTTTGTTTGAGACTTGGTTCAACAAGGTGTGATCGAGATCAGGTTGTGGATATCTTCACCAAATTACTACTAAAGTAAAATTTCTACAAGTTTAGAGATGATCTTGGAATTATTCTCGAAATGATGATTATGGGGGTGAAATGTTAGATTAATGATCATTTGTCAATTCGAGAATTATTATTGTTATGTCTCAAAGGTTTTATTTTATATAGAGGATTATTAGTTAAGATATTTGTGGAGATATTTTAGAAAATTATTGATATATTGTGGGAAATGACTGAATCAAGCATTTGCACTCATAAACACATATAAATATTGGTTTTTCTTACCGAAAAAGTTTGAGTTTGCCTTATCATTGCTAACATTTTGCATTTCTCCATTTTTTTGACGTAATATTACTTCACAAGGTTCAATTGGATAAAAATAAAAACAACATATTCTAAGAACAATATAGGTTCATAGGCCCACAAAAAATTAAGCACAATCACAAGTTTTTAGAATCAACCATTGCATAAATATTTCCATCCTCTTCCATAGGAGAAGATGTTGCTATGAAATAGGTGAAAACGCATGGAAGCTACTAATCGACTCTCCATTTTTCTATATCATTACTAGGAAGACAATGGAGACCTTGTAGCACTCGACTGATAATTCCAACTACAATGTTTGAGAGGTTTTGGTTTAAGGGCCGGTGAATACACATGCTTTAAATAACTTGAGGAACTTAGGAAATTTCAAGAATGACCAGCAAAAATTGAAAGGCAATAAATGAGAAAGAAAAATGGTCGACTATGGTCCATAGATGTGAAAGAAAACAATGACAATTCTTTAATAATATATTGAAATTATGTCATTATATATTAGTTCAACCCCAAAAATTTATGGTTTTTGTAAGGAAGGAATTGAAACTGTGTTATATATCTATTCAATCCTAAGGCAATAATAAAGATAAAAAAATATTGAGACAATGTTAGTGCATATCAATTGAATAACACAATTATGGGTATTTGTGAGGCATCCATAAAGAAAGATACTGTGCTAGTGTCTATCAAATCACTCTTACAACCCAGTGTCATTGTTTTGAATGATGTCTTGCTGACTTGAGTTTGGAATTTACATTTCGTTAGAAGTATCCAATGGAAAATGTAGAAAATAATAATTGCAAATCAATTGAAGGATTTTGTCAAAGTTTGTGTGTAATGAGTGTATTCAAATATATGTATTTTGATTTATGGTTTTGTGTGCAACAAAAATAAGCTAAAAAAAATTCTCACATAGCTAGATTTTGGAGTTTCCATTGTCAAATTATGCTTTGGATTTGCCACATGCTATGAGGGAAGCTACCCAACCTAGCCTTAGTGTTGTAGAATTTGCAAATTTCCTGTAGTTTTATGGAATTTGATTTTGCAAATGAGATGCATTTATACCTCACCTCAATTTGTATGATTCACATATCATATATCCCCAAACTCTACATTGGATATAGTATAGTCCTTTTTTTCACATTCCATTGCACTTTTGTTTTCGTGATCTACAACATACCAACTATTGAATGTTCGTTTTCATTATCATGCAAACAACAATTTTGTTTCTTTCTAGGTTTTCTTTTTGTAGTGACCTCTTTAGTACTTTTTTCAATGTTGTTGCCCCATTATTCCATTCAATAGTTGCTTCAACTTGCCATAGAGTTCTCTCTAGATCCAAGATTGTTGTTTTCCTCTTGATGATTATATCACTTAATTAGTGGTATATGTAAAGTCTTAGCGGAAATGGATTTGAGCATCAGTGATATGGGTTTGACCTACACATAAAAAATGTTGGCCCTGTCTTCTTACCCAAGCCTAGCTAGGAAATAAGTAATGAGAATAACAATGGAAATAATGTAAATAGAATAGAAAGGAAAATATTTAAGGTGGTGGAGGACCAAGTGCTTGCCCATGCAACTCTCGAGTGGATTACCCTTCCATAAAACTTGCTTTCTTATCATATTAGGACTTGCATTCTCATCATATTATATTAGGATTGTTGTGTCATGAATTGTAACATCTATTCATAGTTTTTAAGTGAAATGGTCTTGAATGACATAGCAATGAATATTGATTAACATTCATGGAAAAGTTTCTCAACTAAAATGAACTTCGATGCCAAAACTATGCATATTCAATATGAAAGTAATGAATATGGATGTGGGTGAACACTTTTTAAGTTTTTGGTGTTTTTATATATATAAAAATCAATTTTTAGGAAAAGATTCAAATTTTTGGTAAATTTTTATATTTAAAAATCATTTAAAAAAAAAAATAATATAGTGTACATGAAAGGTAATTAAGTTGTGTTATTGACATTTAGGCAATGGAAAATCAGATAATTTAAAATAGAAATTTTGAAAAATATAAAATATAAAATATATTATTTTTAGTTATTTATTTAAATAAAATATTATCATATAAATCAATTGAGTTAGGATAAATTTTCCTAAATAAAATAAAACCATGAACATATAAATAATTAATTTTTAATAAAATATATATTTAATATAAAAATTAATATTAATTATTCTCCCTGCATTGATATATGTATTTAAGACAAACATCCGTTAATCTATAAAAAAAAACGATATTCGGAGCTATTCATTTTTTCAGGTTTTCATTATATTTCAATCATGGAACCTAGAGATATATAAAATTTAATATACATTTTCCCAATATAAACAAAATAGAAGAGATATATAAAATTTAATATATAAAGCATTTTCTAAATATAAAATTTATAAACAAAATGGAAGAATAGAATTTGATAAACATTACTTTCATTTTATAAACAAAATGGAAGGATAAGATTTGATAAACATTACTTTCATTCTATAAACAAAATGGAAGGATGGAATATATACTTCGAGCATGGGATTTAGAGATATATAAAATTTAATATTTCAAAGTATAAAATTTTAGAATGAGTTGAATATTATTTAATAAAAAAAAATATTATTGAAAAAGAATAAGATGATGGATTTAGTAGAAAGATTATTTAAAATAAAATTTTATGGAGATTGTTTACGGAGTGAGCAACTAATATTATGATTTTAAGGCTACTTCAGAAACGAAAAAACATTACTAAAAACAAAAATGAAGAAAATAAACCGTGACTAAGGCCTAGGGTTTCGGACAAAGTTTTACTTTCATTTTTCTAGTCGATTTCCCCAAATTGAGTACAAAGAGTCGATTTCCCCAAATTGAGTACAAAGCGTGGGATCTGCTGGTCCGCTTGGATCGTTTGAGAACAACTTTTAGTTTTCAGAACAACGCCTTCTTCCAGCAGCATACTGAGTGCACTTTCTGTCAGAAGCGGATCGCTATTAGAATGGAGGCAGTGCATGAAACATACCAAGTTTTCATAAATCATAGGGGACCCGACACCAAGAATAACCTTGCGGTGCTCATCCACCGTGAACTAAAACGCTATGGGTTGAACGTCTTTCTGGACATGGAGGAACTTCGCACTGGATATGCTATCTGCCCTGCAATCCGAAGAGCAATTGCCACTGCCTCCATTCATATTACGATTTTTTCAAAGAGTTACGCTGAATCACGTCCATGCTTAGATGAATTGATCTGGATTTTGAAATCATCTCATGACCGCACGGTTATACCCGTGTTCTGCGACGTTGAGCCTCGTCATCTTCGAGACACTAGTAAGGGGCCTTATGCCGCTGCCTTCCAAAAACACGCAGCCAACGGAAAAGTCACCATCGAAGTCGTGGAGGAATGGAAGGGAGCACTCAAAGAAGCCGCTGAGATTTCTGGTCTCGTCTTCCGAACCGATGTCAGGTGAATACATTTATAAAATATTTATTCGATTTCAAACCATCCATCAGGGTTTGAAACGCTTCAACAAAACTCTGATGTGATTTAAAAAAAAAATATCTGACTTTTCATGATACAAATCACAGCAGTCTAAATTCACTTAATTTTTGATTTTTTTAAACCATGGGGGTTTGCAATTTTTGTGTGTCGTGAAATTTTGATGCCTCTTGGTGGACTTGCAGCGAATGATCCACAGATGATATCATTCTATTGATTTCTTTTTAGAGAATTTTGTATCATTTTATTGATTTCTTTTTAGAGAATTTTGCATTGCAGAGGCTAGAGTGATTTTGTTTAGTTTCATTTGACACACTATGGGATTCGAACTGACATTTAAATGAAAATGAGGTGGCGGGTTTACTCAGGTGGCATGTGAAATAGAAATGTCGACGGGAGGGGTTCGGCTCTCGGAGGATTAGAGACGTTACAGTGAAGTGCAAGAGATGATCTCGACTGATGCTTTGTAGGGTCATTCTGTCGACTGTTTACATGATGCCCACAACAGAAGAGTCCATGGAGAATGACACTGTGGTATCTCTACAAGTGCGGTGAAATTGTCTCGTCTCCGCTCATTTCGATCCCGGGGTGGTTGAGATTACATCATATTGGGAACTTTTAAACTCTGAAGGTGACTACTTCTAGGAGTAGCTGGATTGACTCAGACTTGGCCTTGTGTGGGATATATGAGTATCTCCCGGGATTGCATTTCCTGTTTTAGCTGTTTGGAGACTGTGAAGGGTGGCGTTATCCACCACATTGAAGCCATTTTCTTATTTTAGTTACTGTTTGTTGTTGTGGGCGCCTATACAACTATTGTAACTGCTTCTCTGGTCAGAAAGACTTTTATATGGGTAACTGTCTCTGGCGCCACCTTCCTGACATTTCACAGTTCAACACTGGGCAGAAGACCGGAGATTTGGACAATTTTTTATCGTCGATTTGGGATAAGTGTATAAACCACATCCCTCTGTCCAAACCCTACAAAAGTGCCGAGATACAAGTCTGTAAACAGTGGAGGGATATCAGTGGCTGCATGTGGTGCTGTTGTGGATAGCATATACACTGGTTAATTCTGGGAAGGAGGTGTGCTCCCTGCGGCCGAGTTGGGGACGACTAAGGACACACAATTCGCTGAAGAACTTGAGGCCTGATTTTCCCGGGCGGAATCCTCGGCCCTATGCCTTTCAGGCCGGCCATGGTCTGAATTTCCCGGTTGCTCATTACTGGATTTCGACTACCCTCCGGTGATCGGTATATTTTTAATTTTTTTTTTCCGTGTGGGTAGTAGGTGACAGTTATTGCCTTGGTGTGGGCGGCCTGTACTCATGGTTAACTCCCTTATTAATGTTTGGGCTTTTGTTTATGGCCTTGATTTTTTCCGGTCATTTATTCTCTCATTAATCATTTATTCTTTTTCCCCATACGGGCAGCTCTCTTCATCGGGGACCGGAGTGTTGGCAGAGATTTAGACAATTTTTTATCGTCGATTTGGGATAAGTGTATAAACCACATCCCTCTGTCCAAACCCTACAAAAGTGCCGAGATACAAGTCTGTAAACAGTGGAGGGATATCAGTGGCTGCAGGTGTTGCTGTTGTGGATAGCATATACACTGGTTAATTCTGGGAAGGAGGTGTGCTCCCTGCGGCCGAGTTGGGGACGACTAAGGACACACAATTCGCTGAAGAACTTGAGGCCTGATTTTCCCGGGCGGAATCCTCGGCCCTATGCCTTTCAGGCCGGCCATGGTCTGAATTTCCCGGTTGCTCATTACTGGATTTCGACTACCCTCCGGTGATCGTTATATTTTTAATTTTTTTTTTCCGTGTGGGTAGTAGGTGACAGTTATTGCCTTGGTGCGGGCGGCCTGTACTCATGGTTAACTCCCTTATTAATGTTTGGGCTTTTGTTTATGGCCTTGATTTTTTCCGGTCATTTATTCTCTCATTAATCATTTATTCTTTTTCCCCATACGGGCAGCTCTCTTCATCGGGGACCGGAGTGTTGGCAGATTTTAGCATTTACTAGGACTTACTTCCTCTCTTTCTTATGGCATTGTGAGACGACTTCTCTCTCCTGGGAGTACACATGGCTGACCTTGAAACATTTTTGGCTGAGGTGGACGCCGACCCACATCCTGACACATATTTGCATGCGGCCGAGGTGGCGAAAGAACGTGGAAAACATATTGCTCATTCTGCTTACCCTGATCATTTGACATCTTTGGGTGCCGATGCCTCCTCGCGGGATGTTTCTATTCCAGACTGTGATAGAATTGCTCATTCATCCCCTGGTCTGGCGCATACTGAACGCGGGGGTAACTAGAGAACTTCTGTAAGACTAGGTAAACCCTTTAAGCCATCGTCTAAAGGCAGATTGTTAAGCCTTGGCCCCGACTTTATGGGGGACCACTCTGTGAGCCTACAATCTTTGGCGTTGGTGGGACATTGGGTCTTTGAGAAAGATAGTGCTATGGATATGTCACAGTGGATAATGGAGGCTTGGATTAAATTGTTAGGATACCCTCCGAAGATTTACCCCCAACAGAAAGGGTGGTACAGTTTTCATTTTATGGACCTGGATAATGTAGGCAAGGTCATGAGGCAGTCGTGGGTGGTGGGACGATGTTTCCTGGCATTGCATCGTTGGTATGCTGGGTTCAACCCTACCAGCGACACTCCACAAAACCACTTGGTGTGGGTCAAGCTGCCAGGACTCCCACTGGAGTTTTGGACAATATAAGTTGTATCAGCTATTGGAAACTATATTGGGAAATGACGATTTGTCGATCCCAAGTGCCTGGGTGTTTATGACAAACATATGGCTTGGATTTTGGTTGAATTGTCTTTTTTCGGGAGGCCTACCTCCTCACATTGACTTGGTTTGGGATCAACTGAAGCATAGATAGATCCTCAATCATTTGATGGTTCTGTTTAGATGTCACAATTGTCACCAGACTGGACATTTTTGACGTTTCTGCACGCTGGGGCTGGTTGGGAAGTCTGCATAGAGGGACAAGGTATATGGAAGGGCTTCGGACACTGTCGATGCTCACTCGAAGGTGCAGGATTCTGCAAGGACGACTTCTCCGCTCAAGTCCATCCAACATGGTATGTACACACATGTTTCCTATACCCCTTCTATTTCTCTTGATACTGTAGATGTTGGGGGGAAGGGGTCTGTAACACGTGGGAAATAGGCCTGTTTGTTGGACTCTATCACTCCAGAAGGGTGGGAAGACTAATGTCCGGTCGGGTAGTTCATTAGCGTCCCCTCGTTTTGCCAATTGTGCCCTCATCCTTCTCCCTAATTCCACGTTGTTTGTGGATCGTGGCTCTCGGGCTATGGACGATTTAGACACTGATCCTCGACCCACTTCTCCTGTGTTGAACGCTCTTGGTGACGTGCCTTCTCCCCTCCCTCCTCGGTCTTCCCCTGTACTTGACCCTTCGAATTCGCCGTAAAATTCTGTTGGTAGCGACCTCGGGTTCATGTTACATAACCCGGAGGCAGACCTTATTCCATTGGAGGTCTTTTTCAGTCTGTCGTCTATCTCCAATGTCACCATTAGAAAGGATAAAGGTTGTCCACGACTTAAAAAGAAATCTCTGGCATCTGGGATTTTAGACCTCAATATTCACTCAAGTAACTTCCGGGATATTCTTGTTTCAAAGGCTATTGACAGGGTCCTTAGAGCACTGGAGCCCGATCATGCTGGTTCCTAATGATTTGCTGCACCTTGGATATCCATGGACTAGGGGGAGGGAAAAATTTCTTTCTTTGCGGGAATTTTGTAGGAGACTAAATCCTTTTCTTATTTTTTTTCAAGAAACTATGACGATGACTGACAAGTCGTTATCGTACTTCCGTGCTATGTTTTCAGCATGGCACTTGGTGGTCAAGGACGCCGTGGTGAGATTTGGAGCGCTGGCAGTGTTATGGGACCCTAGGTGGGTGTCTTTCACTGCTTTCAGTTTTTTTGGGGGTATAATTTTGACTGGCCATATCCAGGGACACAGGAACCGGATACATCTCGTCAACCTATACGCCCCATATCGGGAGAGAGAACTTTTCTAGAGAAGGATGGACTCCTGCGGGGTTTTATCTCTAAAAAACTCTATCATTGCGAGAGACATGAATTTCACACTGGAGGTGGGTGAAATTTGGGGTAAAGGGCGTAGACGCGACCCTCTCTCAGACTTTCTTAGCGACTTGATTAGGAGCATGCATGTCATTGACCAAAAGCTTGAGAATGCATATCCTACCTGGTATAATGGGCACACTGCTAATGATTATATTGCAAAGCGCATTGATAGAATATTGGTCAATGAAGATTTATTGGAGAACACATGGGGAGGGTCAAATCCTGGGTGGAAGCGTTACATATATCAGACCACAGACCCATGATTATGGAATGGCAGTTTGAACAAAAGCTGAAGGATTTCCCTTTCAAATTCAATAGAACGTGGCTTGAAGACAACAAATTGAATGATATGGTCAGGCACTTTCTACAAATACATAGACGGGAGGCAGGGACTCCTGCAATGAACTATCTGTCATGGAAGGTTTGTGAGTGGGAAATTAAGAAGAAACAGAAGATGCTTCATGACCTTAAGGAGATTGCTAGGGAGAAAGAATTTTTGATCATATAGATAGAGGAAAAATGACCACGGAAGGATGGATAAGACTTAAAACATTGGAGGAGGACAAGCGCAAGATTCTTCTCATCCAAGAGAAGACGTGGAGATTAAAAAGCCGTGCCATCTAGCTCAAAGAGGGTGACAAGAACACGAGATATTTCACACCTTCACTAATGGTAGGAAGAATCAAAATGCCATCTGGAATATTGAAATTGATGGGCACATAATCAACACCACAACAAGCATACAACTGGAAGCGGTCAAACACTTAGATACATTATACAGGGCAAGGGGATTCGCACGTGGAACACCAGATGTGGGCGATCGAGGACTATCCTAATCTGTTTATTGAGGATGATAACCAAGGACTCAATCGGGGGTATGTCTGGCTAAGGTTGAAGGAGTACTGACGTCTTTTACCCTGGACAAGAGTTCGGGACCGGATGGGTGGATGCCCGATTTCTTTTTACACTTTGTAGATTTGCTGTTGAAAGATATCACAGATATGGTTGAAGAAGCCCGAATATCAGGACATGTTCATGGGGCGATTAACTCTACGTTCCTGACTCTTATTCCAAAGAAAAAGGGCACAAAGACCTTTGAGGATTACCGGCCAATATCACTCTGTAACACACTATACAAGATTATTTCAAAAATCATCGCAGAAAGAATTAAAGGTGTCTTGTCCAAACACATTACCAGAGAGCAGTCGGGGTTTCTTAACAACCGCATTATACATGACGCCGTCGCTATGACTTAGGAGATCCTTCATACTGTACACAATCGACATATGAAAGCTGCTATTATGAAAGCAGACCTGAGCAAGGCGTATGACAGAGTAGACTGGGTATTCTTGAGGATGGTTTTATACAAAATTGGCATGGATAGAGGTGCGATAGAATGGATTATGGGGTGCATATCCAATGTACACATGGCTGTTATTATTAATGGGAATGCCTCTAATTTTTTTAGAGCAGGGAGAGGGCTGAGACAAGGCTGTGCACTATCTCCTCTTTTGTTTATTTTAGTGATGGATGCATTAAGCATCAAGATTAACAAGGCAACGACGGGGGGTAATTTTCGAGGGATAAAGATCACTGAACACAAAGACATCACTCATAGCTTCTTTGTCGATGACACCCTGTTTTTTGGCATGCTCATTACTTTGATGTGGAATAACCTCAGGAACATTTTTCAGAGATTCTGTGAAGCGACAGGTATGCTAGCCAATGAGGAGAAGTCGTGCCTAATTATTTCTGAGGGGGATAGGGCGACCATTGCACAGGTTGGTGAGATTTTCAAATACAGGATTGGGCACATTGAGGAGGGTATAACATATTTGGGTTTCAAACTCAAGCCATCAAAATACCAGGTGGTGGACTGGTAATGGCTTATTGACAAATACAGGGGGAGAATTAATGGATGGTCCACAAGGTGGCTGTCGAAGGGTGGTAAGCTGGTTTTGGCACAGGTTGTTCTTCAACAACTTCCAGTATACTAGGCTCATATCTTTCGTATCCCAAGGCCATCGTTAATAGAATCAAGTCCATTATGGTCAACTTCATTTGGGAGGGGGGCCGGGATAACGGGAAGTACCACTTGACCAAATGGGAGCATATTACAAAGCCAAAGGATCAGGGGGGTGGGGAATTCTGGACATTGACATTTTCGGGAAAGCACTGCTTATTAAGTCCATCTGGAGATGCTTGCATACTCTGGGTGCGTGGAGAGACATCATCTGATACAAGTACATTAGAACACAGACCCTTGAAACCATCTATTTGGTAGGGTGGGATAAGGAGGGCGGAAGGTCATATATATGGTCGGGCTTCCGGAGGATTTGGCCCATACTTGCTAAAAACCTGCACTGGTCTTTTGGTAATGGAAGGAAGATTCTGATTGGCAATGGAGTCATAAGGGGCATCATGGAATAAATTCTATTAGCGCACAGTTGAATAACTTCCTTCAGAACAAAGGTATCTTCTATCTCGATCAAATCATCAAACTCTGGCAGGAGGGTGCACCGAAGTGGATGGACGCAGAGGACTTACTATTATCTGGCTACCTGGCAGAGGAAGTTTATGGCTTCACACACAATAGTAGGGGTGATTACATATCATGGGGAGGACAGCTACACAATGGTAACATCAGATCAAGGGAAACATATAGAACATTGATTATGAAACGATGTGAGCCCAGTGTCATGCTGGTTCAAGGAGATATGGAAGACTAAGGCACAGTTAAAACATATCATAGTTAAAACATATCATCTTCTTATGGCTTGTTTGGAAGAATAAGAACTTAACCCGGTCAAACTTAAAAAAGAGAGGCAGGATTGGACCGGGCATATGATGTCTATGTGAGAAAGCAGATGATGATAATGAGCATCTTTTTTACCACTGTGACTTTGCCAGGACTATATGGGGACTTTTGGGGGCTGAGTTTAATTTTCATGACCAGGTTTTTACGACAGTTTTTGATTGTTACAAATGGCGGTCTGAGAGAGGGTGTAACTTCAGAAACATTGGAGGATATGGTGTTGTAGAAACAAGGGGATATTTGAAGACAAAAAGTTTACACCAAAGTGGGCTGCTGAACAGATCCTTCTAACATGGAGTGGACTAAAGATTAAAGATGGACCGTCGAGGGATCTATCACACAGGCTTAGACCACTGGAAATATACTATCCTGTAGGTTTTTTTGACGGGGCGGCACAGCAACATCGATGCAGATGTGGAGCATGGCTAATGATTTCATCTTCGTGCCACTACAAGATACACTGGTTCGGAGGCTTGGGCACTAACCCCAGGGCTAAGGTGCTAGCGCTATGGGGTCTTCTGTGGTTCACCAAACAACTCTACATTGATAAGCTATGGGTCTTTGGGGACTCCAAAGTACTCATAGATCATATGAACCAATGTAACACCTTAGCTCCATGGAACCTTTCATACTGGATGGAAAGGATTATTGAACTCAGCAGGACTTTCTCCAATATCTCTTACGCTCACATTTATCGGTTGAAAAACGACACTGCAGATAGATTATCTAAGAAGGGCCTTGTGGGTGTTTTTGGAGAAATGCACTATGTACTTACAGACACCTCTGGGAATGGGGCTAAGGGTATGGTGTGATTTTTCTGACTCACTGAATAATCCATACATACCGGAAACTCACAGGTCAGGAGGATACACATGAAGATATGTTTCTGGGTGACCGGGATTCTGTTTATATGAACCTTTTTGATACCTGAACAATTTTTGATTCCGCTATGAGAATTTTCTCTGTAAAGGTTGGCTGATACATCGTTAATATGGTAGCCTGTGATATTATAGTCTAGTTTACTTGAGATCTATGGTGATGTATCTTGGCATATTTCCGTTGACTTTTGGTATAGATGAGGCACTAGACTCCTGAAGATGAGATCTCTGACTCTGTCATATATTTTTGCAACAACATCAAGGAACTATTGTGAGCATTTTGCCTGTAAGTTTCAGGAAATGTTTTGAAGCTGTACTGGTACACTATATATATTATAAACCAGATGTTTTTTCTCCCTCTGAAAACAAAATTCACTTAAATTTTCATATAAACTACTTGACTTTCATGACTTGCTAGTTGCTCTCAATTTCTTTATGTTAAAGCAGATCATGACTTTCCTATAAACTACTTTGATATGGGAGTTGTGCTCCGTTTCTTTTATGTTAAAGCTGACCATGACTGTAAACATTTTGTTGGCAGTAATTATGCCAAGTTTTTGGAGGACATAGTGCAACTTGTGTTAAAATAGGTGAAATATGAGAGCTTAGAGGTTGCTACACACCCAGTTGGGCTGGATCAAGCTTTGGAGGATTTCGAAAATAAAATTCCTACACAGAGCGCCATAAATGTAACGGTAGTAGGGGTTGTGGGAATAGGTGGAGTGGGGAAGTCAACTCTGGCTAAACATTTTTTCAATAAGAGACGTTCAGATTTTAACAGGTCTTGTTACTTGTCTAACGTGGGAGAAAAGGGCGATTTACAATCTTTGCAGCGGCAGCTGTTTAGTGATCTGCTGGGTATCTATGTGGAGATTTGGAGTCCGGAACGCGGTAGGACTATGCTACGAAAGAGTCTTAGAGGCTTAAAAGTTCTGATTGTTGTGGACGATGTGAATGACGGTGAGAAATTGAAAAGTCTCTTAGTTGTTGATATGTTGGGAGCCGGTAGTCTCATCCTCATCACATGTCGTGATAAGGTAATAATCAGAGGCTTCCCTGCAAATACTTTGTTCTATAATGTAAAGCCATTGCCCATAAAATATGCAAGAGAGCTCTTCTGCCGTCATGCTTTCCTTCAATCAAAACCATTTGAGGGATACGAAGATATAGTGAAGGAATTTTTGGAAATTTGTGGCGGCCTACCTTTAAGTTTGAAAGTTTTGGGGGAACAGGTTGCTGGGATGCTTGACAAAAGGTACTGGAGGCGAAAGTTGGGAAGGTTCTCTCAAGGACTGCCATTCCCGGAAGCAGATTCTGTAATAAACACACTAAAATGGAGCTATATAGATTTGAACATCGAAGAGAGGGAGATGTTTTTGGACATCGGTTGTTTCTTTGCAGGGGAAGACAGAGAACTAGCAATTCGAGCATTGGAGGGATTAGATTTTATTGACGATGTTCGGGATTGCCTTGAAAGACTCAGTCAAAAATGCCTTGTGGAATTTGATGATGATGCGGTGGTGTATGAAAATGAAGATTGCATAAGCTACGAGCCTAGGTACAGATCCGATCTGGGGTATTACCTGCCGGCCGAATCATTACCACGTTGGAGTCCTAGAATTGGGATGCAAAATCAAGCCAGGGAATTGGCCAGAGATATTGCGAGACAAGAATTCCGTTCAATGGACAAGCCATTACGGCTTTGTTGCTCAACCGATGTTGTAAACAGCTTGTCCCGGTCCCAGGTATATATTTTTTCTCATTAGAAAAAAGCTCTATTCATATATTCCTAATAAAAGTAGTACATACATCAAATGGATTTGCTGTCCTTCATCTCATACATCAATTATCGGGCATAATTTCTTCTAAAAAACAATGAACACTATTCTATTGTATTAAAGCGGTTACATCCTATATCTTATCATATTACTCCATCGGTCGAAGTTTGTCTAATTCAAAATTTCTTAAAAGCTAAGATCAAAACCTTATTGCCATATCTATTACGTCCAGTAGCTTGTCAGCTTGTTTCTTATATGAACATCGCATCAAATTGACATTGAAATCTATACTAAAATTGCATCTAGAATTTGAGTAAACTATTGTTGTTCTAAGCACACAGTTTTTTGGCCATCTTTTCCATCAAGTATAATTGATAGAACCTGCATTGATCAATACCCCATGGTCAATGGATGAAAAACAAAATTTACCTGTCTCCCTGTTGATTCCTCTCTTAGAAAGCATATCAACAGTGTAATTCTGTTCTTAAATAAATGATCAAAATTAACACTCTGAAAGTGGTTTCCCAAGATTTTAATATGGTCAGTCTAGTTTTTTAAAATAGGGGGCTTGAATAAGTTGTTTCCCTTTACCCAGTAGATAATCCCTTTGGCGTCTCCAAATTTTTTTATGTAATTAATGCCAAGCCATTTTGCCGCGATCAACACACTCCACAAAGCAATGATTTCTGCTATGCTGTTTGCCCCTGTGTGCTTCCCACCAAAAATGGTGAAATTTTGTTGACTTTATATATAAATCATGGGAATTATATGCCTTCTCTTTTGATGAAAGTTAGTTTGCTTTTTTCTCCTAAAAAGGGTACATATGCCTGTTTGGTCTCTAGTTATTCAGTAATTGTTAATTCTGAGAAGAACAGTTTCAGAGAAGTTTTATTTTGAATTTGATATTTGTGATTGCCAGGACGGATCAGAATTCTGTCGAATACGAGGCATTCGCATCCCTAAAGGTCAGAATCCGCCTCATCTTCCTAATAACATTAGGGGTCTACGTCTTCTGGTCGTTGAACATCACATAGACCTGAAGACGCTCTTTGATTCGGTTATCTCCGCGGATTTGGTTTGGCTCCGCTTGCAAAATTGCGGATTCAGCTCCATTCCTTCTACCATATCACTGCGAAACTTGAGAGTTTTGGAACTCCAGCGTTTCAGTCATGAGGGTTTAGAAGATTTTTTCAATAGTATTGAAGAAGTAAGTATATAAAAACTCTAGTCTGACTTGAGCATATTCATGTAGTAAGTATTGGAAAGGCAGAGGGGTAAAGTCACACAATAACACAAAATACAATAACTGCAGTTTTTTTCTATTGATTACACAGATTTGATTAATTATAATAAATAGGGCGAGGGATATTTTAAGTTTGACTTAGCTTAACTGACCCTCTAAGTTTAACCAGCCATAAGTTTAACCAGTCAGAATAATTAGCTTATTTTAACATTCAGTTCGTGATAGTTAATGCTAAATAGACTATTTTCATTGCAGTTTCCTTCGGACTTGCGTGAGTTAAATGTTGGTGCAGAGAGCACCGTTTTATCTTCAATTACTTACAGTTGGTGGCAACCGGATAATCTTCAACCTGCAAAGACCAAATCATCCGTTTTATCTAGCTGCTTTGCATCATTTTCCCGTTTTCTAGAACGGACAGGAACTTTGATGACAAACTTGAATAAGATGGTCTTAAAAAAAATCCCGTTGGAATTGCTTCCAATTGATTTTTCCGATCTTAGTAGCCTCAGACATTTAGATTTCTCCGGCTGCAGTAATTTAACTCATCTGCCAGAGTCTTTCTCTAAGTTATTGCATCTCGAATATCTAGCATTGAGAGACTGCAAGCATCTGTCGATCCCAACTCATATTTTGGGAGAAATTTCCACACTTCAGTATATCGACTTCAAAGGCTGTGTAAAATTGGCACACTTGCCAGTGGGAATCACATCTCAAAGGCACTTAAGATATCTTAATTTACTAAGCACTCTGGTAGAAGAATTGCCTGGGAACATAGGGCTACTGCACAAACTAGAACAACTAAAAATAGGCAGTCCACTGTTACAAGAGTTGCCACGTTCTGTGACCGATTTGATGGGCTTGAAAGAGTTGATTCTCTTCAAATGCGGCCATTTACATCACATCAATATACCTATTGAAAAATTAAGACATTTGGAAAAATTAGAATTATATGATTCCGAGGTGAGGATGCTACCAGCAGGAATATTGCAACTGAAATATATCAAAGTTTTGGCTATAAACAGTTGTCCAATAGTTGAATTCAGTTTTCAAGACCAGGAGAATACCAGTGTTCATCACGATGCTTATATGGATGTTCTAAGAGAATTATTTTTGAACAACACATCCATATCCCAGATATCCATTCCTGAGCAAGTTTGCCCTATGATTGAAGTTATTGATCTTTCATGGAACTTTAATCTGATACAGGTTCTAGGCTTCCCGTCCACAGTCGTACGACTGAGCTTGGAAAATTGCACAAAATTGAAAACATTGACAAGTCTTTCAAATCTTATACACCTCAAATTTCTGAACATAAATTCGTGTAAAGAACTGGAAATGCTGAATGTTGAAGGTTTGAGATCATTGGAAGAAATTAGAGCAGAGAGCTGTTGGAAGCTGAAGAGCATAGAAGCGTTCAGTCAGCTGGAACGCTTAAATTGCCTCCGCATTACACACAGTGGAGTTATTTGGGATGATATACTCCAATATTTTGTAAGTATCTATTAGATGTATCAATATTTATCGATGCAGAAGCCATTCATAGCAATGAAATAAACGTGGGTCGGTCTGTTGGTTTAAATTTGAAGCTACCAGTATATTAGAGGTTAGTTGAGTTGTTTTTAGTGTGATTTTTTGGAAGTTTTTTGGTAGATTTTTTAGGTTTAATTTTTCTAAAATCCAAGAATTCATTGAATTCACAATTAATACTATGTCACCTTATATGACCTTTTATTTTTTAATGAAGAAGTTGAATTTGGGAAATTTGTGCAGACATTGCCCTCGCAAATATCAGCTGCTATGGTTAGTGCCAATTATCCGAATCACATGGTGGGTGTCTTATTTGGGGAATATCAGATTTGAAGAAATAAAATTTGCCAAATATCCTAATGACATCATGGATGTCTTTTGGAATATCAGATATGAAAAAATTAATATATTTAATATTAAATTTTGGCTGAAATGAAATTATTTTGCAAATGTTGCAGAACTTGGAAAATTTGATGCATAGTATACGGAGTAGTTTTGAGCATCTTACAGTGCTGGATGTTCCTCTAACAGCAACGTCGAGATCTCCTGTGTTGCTGAGTAATATCCAATCACACAGCGCAATATTGATGTGCTTCATCACCCGCGGGCACGGGGGTATTCGCTTTCGTGTGAAATTTAAAGCAGGCCACGGTCATGCCCGGGATGAACTCTATGACACCGTCACTGACAACCCATCAGGAGGAAGAATTCTACAGATATGCCTTTGGACAGAAGACTCCAAATTATTTAAAGATGAAAATTTATACGATCAGGTTTCTGTTTATAAAATTAACTGTCCTCATCCAACTGAAATGGATGCAGAAAAGGGATGGATAGTGACACTCTCCAGTAAAACCCAGGCTTTAGAAGTCTGCAAACAAATCATACTTGAGATGAGATCCATGGAAGGTATTTTCATGAGACAAATCATGTTGTTTTTTATCGAAGTCATTCCGAATTTCTTGCATAAAACATAAATATGCTGTCTCTGAGTGTTGCTATATGGCCTTGATATGCAGGTTCAGAAATATGTTTGGAGACTGAAATGGAATAGCTGAAGTTCGAATGTATTTAACAATTTGGTTGAATTCAGTACTTTAAGTTATGGTGGAATGATTAGTGATTCGTACTGAATATGGCCAAATGACAAAGCCATTTTCAAATAGTAAAGGGAAAATGGATTGTTTCATAGTTAGTTTCTTGGGCCGGTTGCAAGTACATTCTTGTTGGATATACATGTATTTTGCAATCAAATATAAGTAAGATATTATTTTTTTAATGGATATACATGTATGGCCAAGGAGCCTCAGCAATGGGTTATAGTAATGAGTTTTAGTTTAATAGTTTGGCCAAGGAGCCTCTGCAATGGGTTATAGTAATGATTTTTAGTCTGATAGTGTGTAGGTTTGGTTTAAAATTTGGTTATGAATAGAATAAAATTGTAATTTTAAGTTGTTGAGTTTTCATAATTTAGTGTCTCAATCAATTTATTTTTGTATTAAAAAGTGATTTAAAAAATAAGACATTGTAAGTTTACTAAGAATGAATTTATGAAAAAAGTGAAAAGCAGTTAAATTAAATTAGTTTTTTTGTAATGGTATAGTTTAATGAGGTGACCCTTTGCCTTTTTTAATTTCTAATTAATTTTACTCAAAATCTAACAAAAAATTGGGAAAATTGTAGTTTTAAGTTGGTAAGTCTACACAATCCTAGTGTCCTAGAGGACTTTTACTGAACCAAATGTTAGGGTGGTTCATGGAAAATTTTTGGGCTCAAATTCATGGTTTTTCCCATGGTATTCATTTGGAATATAGCTCATTTAAAGGCCAAAAAGCTCCAAGTAAGTTGGTCATAATGACTAGCTAGATCCCAAGCAATAGTGTCTTTAGACACCAGCACTAGGGAGATCCCAAGCAATGGTATCTTTAGACGCCACCACTTCTCTAGCTGTTTCATTATACTAACAACTGGTAAGAAGGAGGATGAGTTTATTTGGCATGATAGATGTGAGAGACTAAAGACTTATCTGTAGGAGTCCATGTAGCATAGAGGGGAATAATGTTTGGTGTAATGCCCTTTTTTGAGAACACTAATTTAATTATTTAATTTCATCTTTAAGGTGATATTGAGTAATTGAATTAATAAAAGTGAATATTCACCGTCTTAAAAATTATTTAAAAAATAAAATTTATAAAAGAGTCATTTTATTGAAAGAAGGAAAATGACTTGTTTTCGGAAGAACTATATTGTTGACCCATGGTATCATGGTATTTTGAGGATATGATAGATTTGGATTATTGAGTTGGATTTTGAAGTTCTCGTAGCTTACTTAAGTGAGGAGAAAGCCCGGCCCTTGTATAGTCTCAGTTTGAGTCTGGAGAGGCACACCCTAGTTAGTAACAATTAGTTTTGCTAGTGGAAGATTACACCCCAGTTAGTCAAGGGGAAGACTCTTCAGGTTTTTCAATAGTGCTTACCAAAGAAAAGGGAGATTTTGGAGTAACTGTTTTAAAGGTTGAAGCAACATACATGGCAGATAAAGCAGTTCAGTCAAAAATATTTGAATAAAATCCAATTATTTCTGCTTATCTATTTCTCAAATTTCCAATTAAATTTGATGTAATTTCCTTCTCCATTGCTGGATTTTGCAGTCCCTTGTCAATTTTTTTGATCAAATTATGGAATGAAGAATTGTTTCTGGAAATTTTTAATGAAATTAAAAAAAGGATATTACAGTGGCATGATAGCTAGTTCTCCCAACCGTTTGAGTGCTTGAAAAAACACAAAACTCTAGCCAATTATTTTGTATAGCCGAGTTTGTGACTTGTTATTAGATCAAATTCATAAGCAAGCTAGATTTAATTGTTGTTGGGCCGAATATTCATCATTTGACAGAGGTAGAGTCCACAGATATTGTGCCCATCGGTTTGTTAGGCTGGGGCCAAGGGACCGTGCTCGTTAATATATTGTTGACAGAGGGCAAGTCGGGGGCAAAATATCAGTTTTCGCTGAGGCTGAGGGATCATTCCCTGTAGCATGTTGGGGAAGACAAAACATTAACTAGCCGCAATCACCTCATGCGATTCATGCCAATCATTCAACTCTCGAATATTTGACAACCTATCTAGCTCAACACACGAATCAGAGGAATTGGATTCTTTCTGTCCAAAACCTCCATAACCGATTGTTACACCACTGCCTTCTTCACGTTGAATATTTTGACCATCGAAGATCTTTAATTTCACAGGTTGTTGTTGAATTAAAAAGATGTGATCTCTCCCATTGACTCGTTGAATTTTGGATTACATTTATATTTCAATAATTAGTTATGACTAATTGAATAACTTCCTAACTACCTAAATTAACTATACATAATCTTGTAGGATTACAACATTTCTCTCCATAATTCAAAGGGACATATGAGATATTAAGTAAGGATTTAAATTTTTTGAACTTTTCACACCCTAATGTTTTGGTAAAAATATCTGCAATTTGTTCAGAAGTTGGACAATGTGTCACATGAATTGTTTTTGCCTCTACATGATGTTGAATCAAATGATATTTGATGTTGATATGTTTGGTTTGATCATGAAACTTTGGATTCTTGGTTAATTGAATTGCAAAAGAGTTGTCGACAAATAGAGAGGTTGAAGCTTTTTGGTTTTCTTGCAAATTTTCGAGTATTTTTCGAAGCCAAATTATTTCCTTAGTGGCTTGAGCTACTGCAATGTATTTGGCTTCGGTGGTAGAATCAACAAGAACAGAGTGCTTGCACGATCTCCAACCACTACAAGGAAAAGACCCTCTAGTGGAGGTTATAAAGGAGGTTTTTAGTGTTATAAAATTGGCCAAAATTGTCAAAAAAACATTTGCTACAACATTTGTTTATGGTTACGGAGCTTTTAACGGAAATTCAACACAACTAAAAAAATTGGGTGTTCGGAGGTTATTACGGAGGTTTTTTTCATCGGTGCGCTACCAAGGTTTCAACGCATTGATGCGTGTCATCTAGACGGTGGCCTTGGGGGGGTCGAAGGTCCCTGCACCGGGCGATCAAGGTATAAAACCGCACCGGGTGCAGTGTTGGTGATACAACCATGGGATCGTACCAATTGGTCTTGGAATTTGTGTGGTGCCCATAGGTCATCTCAACACACCGGTACGTAGACTTATAGAAACGCACCGATGCACCGTATCAGACAAACACATTGATATTTATAATTGGTAGTGGTATTGGTATTTGTGCGGTGCTCATAAGTCGTACAAATGCATTGGTGCGTAGTCTCGCATAAAAGCACCGGTGCGTAGTATCGCACGAATGCACCGAGATTTTTAATTGGTTTTGGTATTTGTGCAGTGCCCATAGGTCGTAGAAACGCACCGGTGCATTGCAACATACAAACGCACCGGTGCATTGCAACATACAAACGCACTGGTATTCATTTTGTATTTTTTAGAAACATAGTCCTGTGACAGTGCAATTATTGTGATTTTTCTAAATTCATTATTCATCAAAAGTTGACATATCTTATAACAATATTCATATTAATTAAATTTTTATTAATGCATTTGAATGTGATTTTTGGATTAATTTGTTATATCATATCATAGTTATTATGATTTTTAAAATTTATTATTTATCAGAAGTCGATACATATATATCTTATAACAATATTCATATGAATTAAATTTTTATTAGAGCATTTGAAAACGACGATGGAGAACACAATAGCGACAATGGAGAACACACACACACACACACACACACACACACGAATAAGACAACCTTTGTCATACAAAATGGGACAATTATTGGTGTCACTTTGTCTTTCAATTGGGACACTATGTCCATTAAATTAAACAAAATGTTTGATTTAACAGACAAATATTTCAAAAAATACAACGCCTGGCTTTGATATCCAAACATAGTGATCATCATTCTTCGCTTGAACTGTTGTCACTGCTAGAGCTACTTCCATGACTTGGGTTATTTTCAGGAATGTTTTGTTCACGGTGTTGATTGTTTTCTTCTTCATCTTCCATCTACAAACATAAAAATAAACTGAAATGAGTGTGTATACATTGGTGAGAATAATGAAAATTGCAATATTAAATAATATACATCAATGTAAATCGAAAAGAAAAATGACGTACCATAGCAACAATTGACTCAAAAACTATACACATTCTTCAAAACCTGTAGAAATTTGAATAACTGATATGTTATCCACCGAGATTCTCCTGATCACACACTATTTTAGCTTCATGCATAATACAGAATCTCTTCTACCATTGATCATCACATGCGGAAATAAAATCAATTGCATGCACACATTAAAACCATAAAAATTCACACATATGAACACAGTATGTAATGGGAAAGCTTAAAGCTGAAAACCCCCAACTATCTGTATATTATATATGTCATAGAGATCATGTAACAATCTTCATACAAATCTCCTCACAGGCTCTCAATATAATCTCCACTTGCTACACACTAATCAGGCTTGATCTTGCAAATCCCATGCACCGATCTTTAGCCACTTGATAGTCAACCTGAATTACGTGATCAAGCTATGGGATGGCCTCTTTATATAGATAAACCACCCAGCCTGAACTGCGCAATCCTCATGGGTTACTCCACCCATCTGTGTGTTGCAAATAGCAATAGTATAGTCACAACCGATAGTTAACCCGATCTTTCACCTATTTCTGCACTGGTCTCCACTGAAACTCTCCATGCACTGAAGTTAACTGATGTATTCTTTAGTTGATTTATGAGTATTTAATTAGTGAATTAATTAATAATTAATTCATACCACTCTCACTAATTGTATCTATTAGTTAACTTGGATACAAAAATCTCAACTATGTTTAACTGAGTTAAACTGAACACAACTCCATTAACTCCTTAATCAACTCCACCAAACTCAATCACTTGAGTTCTAACTGAAGTCCATCATGCAATAGCTCAATTAAACCCTAGGAAAAACGTATTTCCTTCTGTCAGCTACATGTGCCACATCCAGGCATCAAACTGAAGTGCTCCAAGAGAATAAGATAATGTTTAGAGTCTAAATATTATTAAGAGCTAATAATATTCGACTTCCCTATTTTTAGGAATGCAGTCTAAAAATAGACTTCGACCTATAGGTCCAAAAAATAGATGTCCATCTATTTTTACCAACATGACCAATACTCCAAGAATAACATACTGCAATCCCCGGACCATGCTCCATATGTCTAAAAATAGAAATAGTCTAAAAATAGATTTTTCGACAAAAATCACATGTGTGGTCCCCACCTAGTTTAGGTGATCAATCTCCAACTAGGATCAGGAAAGATGTTTCAGGAGGCCTCCTTCACTATTTCTTGTTGCCATTTTCAACAAAACCATGTACCATGTCATATTTCAAAATTTTATCTATTGGTGCAGTTCCATACTTTGTTTCCTGCAAGTTTTATACTCCATAACAAATCATATATTTAATATAAAATATTTTTTTTGTTCTATTAATTATAGATAGAGCTAAGTAAAACAAGATCAATAGATGCTTACAAATTCCACAATTAATTTCTAATATGCCAACATATACTCACAACCCATATTTAACCCAATTTCAATCAATTCGTGTGATGGTTCTTATTTGTATGTTAGCACCCGTTTGAAGACATTCAATGATGATTTTTGTAAAACAACTTAAATAATACAAAAATGAAATCTATTTAAGTTGTTATAAGGAAGTAACAATTACTCACAAACTTAGATATCAATCATTTTCTTCCTTGTTGTCCTGTTTTATGTGCTGAATGAGTTTCATTTTCTTTCTTTTTCTACAAGAAAATTCCTTAAAATTAATATTTAATGCTAAATTGTTTATTTATTGTACCTAATGATCGAAAATTCAATGATTATATATTACATTTGAAGCACATTTTTGTTGAGATGGCTCCTCCCGCGATGCAATTTTGTCCATTTTTTTGACCATCTCCTTGTACACCTTTTTGGACATTCCTACTGGCATATTTCTAATATCAGCTCGTTCATCTTTTGAGATTTTCATAATCTTCCTGAGAATGTAACATGACAATAAAATTTTTAATTTTTATATTGATATATGAAAGTAAGTATAACAAAATTGATATTTATAAATAATTCTAGACAAACATCTAAAGGAATATTACTCATTCCTTCTTTTTTGTTGTTGTACATTTTTGCTATTAAAAGTATGACATGTCTCATTGACCAATTTTCTGGAAAACCTTCCTATAGTTTAGATAAAATTTGGTTCTTAGAATCATTGGATTTATTTTTGTGTTTTAAGTGGAAAGAACATCTATACATTCATTCCACTAGATCCCTCAAACTTTTGTAAAAGTTTTTCCACCTTTCGTTAACCTCCAGCACAACTCCATATGAGCTAAGGAGCAGTTCATTTTCATTTCCATGTTCTATTTTTTTTTCTTTTTTAGAACAACATTCATTTTCTGAGTTGTTGGTCCCTATAGAACATTAAACATATGTGAATTAGTAGACTGTTTGACACATGTTATCTAATAATTTTAAGTATATTATTAATGATAATTAAAAAAAGAAACTCATATTAGATCGATAGTATTTTTTCATTCACCTGATTCATCCTTTTGCAATTTTTCCATCAAGATTTTACGCTCTTCTGGTCCTAGATCATAAATAATCTTATCGAGCTTCGTCATTTTGTGGCTCTGCATGATACACAGTAAACAATACATATTAGTTAAACTTACATATAGTTCAAAAATAATATTTTTTGTAAATAATTTACAAAGAACTTGCCTTTTTTTCTTTTCTTGATGTGTTATCAGTATTTTTGTTACTTGATCTCTTGTCAGCCATTTCTTTATCAATATGAAACCCTTACCATATCATTCATTAATATATTTTATAACAAATTATCAACTTTTAAGGTAAAAATAAATCTCAAGAAATCTATATATTGCTCATGATGTACGCACCAACGACAAGTGGAGGTATTATAAATGCATCACACAAACAATATAATAGACCAAACAGTGCGTGGGGGTATTAAAAACGCACTGCACAAAAAGTGTAATAGTCTGTACGGTGTTATCCTCGTAACATAGAGCACCGATGCCCTATTTTAGATATGGCGCACTGATTTAAAAAAGAAATTGTTTTTAATTTTTTTATTACACAGTACTTCCGCGGTGCGCTGTATAATATAGTGCACTGGTGCGCTCAGTTACGCAGGATGCATCGATAAAAAAAATCCATTTTTTTTCAAAAATTCACTCAAGGGGAGACATGGATTGGGATCCGACCATTCAAGTCATCCCGTGGGTTGGATGTCAATCTAAAATGAAAAACCCTAATTCTGAAATAATAGAAACAGGGAGAAGAAAGGGGAAAAAAAAAAAAAATGAAGGGTTTAGGGTAAAAATGGATAAAATTGCAGAAAAAATAAAAAAACTGCAAAAAAAGTAAAAAAAAATAATCAAATTTAATCACGAGATCGTTTTAAATTCTATGCTACAAGGTTTGAATCACCAGGGGTTTGGATTCTAATTGTCTGAATACTTCTGTTCGAACGTATTTCGTTGCTCCACAGTGCTCTCGTGCTCTCTTACTCCAGGTATGTCTCCTGCAAATCTCTGGCTGAAAATTTTAACAAAAATAGTGAAATGACGAAAAGTGTTTAGTATTTAAAGAATTCTTTTATGAAATTAGATTTTCGAAAATATTTCGCAGCCCATTTTTCAATTTGACGTTTTTTTTTTCACTTAAAGAAAATAGAGTTGCACTTTTTTTATTTGCGTTTATTTGCTGCCGGTGCATCACTTAATAGCACCGCACTAGTGTGTCCATTGGTAACATGGCACCGATGCGTAGTAACTAAAACGCACCGGTGCATAGTAACCAGAACTCACCAGTGCGGTTATATGTACATTAGCACCGATTTGAAATTGAGGCACCGAAATTAATTTTACGTGTGTACACCAAAATTAGACATGTTGGAAATGTACATTTTGCTGTGAAAATCTTTGGGCCATTTCTTTTCAAAACTACACTTATTCTTTCAGAAAAATAAACTTGAATCTTTCCATAACTTGCAACAAGAAAAGGTGCCCCATGATCTGCTTGCTCATTTGTAAGTTCCTCCTCCATCTTGGCATCCAATTTTCTCTTTTCTCCTTTGTGCTTTCTATCTTGATCTTAACAAAATTTATACAATCTTTGTTTTATGAGAAACTGATCTTGAATGTTCTGGGAGCAATGACAACGAGTCCTTCATTCTGCATTTGTTAGCATAAGAAGGCTGATTTTAGACTAGACGATGCAATTATTACATATGGAGGCAATGGTTTCCCATAGAAAATGAATATAGGGTTGAGCAGAGGAAAGACATTGCAAAATGGGCTATTACATTAGCTTTTCCAATGGGAAATCGATTTGTAGGTGAAAATATGGTAGCTGCAGGTATCTATGCTTTTCTTCCCACAGAAATGGCCACTTGATTTCCATTTATAATACAAGGAGACTTTTTACTGGTTTCATCCAAAGAGAGCATCATTTTCAATAACAAATTGAATGAGGGAATCTTTAAGTGTATCGACCCATTCGCATTTTGTTCGGCATTTCGTTCTTTGATAAGTGCTAATTTACCTATACTTTTAAAATTTTGGATTTTTGGGTACCTTCCATGTGATAATTCTCGTTATCCATAGGACCACGGCTCAAACAAGTTAGAGATACCATTCAGCTTCAATTTAAAGCCGAAGATGTGATTTTATGCGACGTTAGATGTTAGCTTTGCCAGCAAAATACATGTTTTTCAATCAAGCTCGTACAATACTCACTCGCTTTTAAACACATTCTGGAGAATATTTCCCTTCATCGGACCTACCAGTCCGATCAACAATGTCAATTGATCTTTCTCTGCTGTCCTTAAGGGAATGAGAATACTTCCCTTCATGGTGCCTCTTGGCTTTATCGACTACCTCAATTGATCTTTCTCTACAGTCCAATATTTCCCTGCCATCCTTGTAAGAATGAGAATCATTACCTTCATGTGATCTCTTAGCCCGTTCAAGAGACTCAATTGATTTCTCTCATGTGCATCTCATATTTTTCATAAAACTTTTCTCCTTTTGTACTCTGTCAAGCTTTGTAGCCATCTGCATCCCTGTAAGCGTCTTTGTCCGTCTTTCTATTTGAATCACTCATTTTTTCTACTATAAAATTCTCAGCCTAAATTTGAACTCTCGTCTTTTCAAACTCTCATCTCCTCAGAAAAATTCTTGCCTGCGATTTGAACCATCCGCTGCTCTGGTGCGCTGGGTTTTATAGGCACATCGGTGTCGTTCGTAAGATCGAGGTTTATGTTTTGGCGCGTTGTTTTATAACGCACCGGTGCGGAAGAGTTGTGAAGCACCGGTGCATCTTAGTACTAAGACGCAGCGATGCGTATTATGATTATAAACACACTAGATGAAAAAACAAGAGTATAAAGTTCTTTTATTTTGGTATGTAAGATCATAATAAAATAATGATAATTCTAAAGTACATGAATTTATTTGCATTATTTTCTAAACTTTATTATGTACAAAAATTTATATTATTCAAGATCTATTATTTTACAATTATTTACAAATTTAAAATTTTTAATAAAACCATTTCACATTAATACAATTACAAATATTTTACATACAATTAGAATTAGAATTAGAATTAGAATTACAATTTTACAATTTCACATATACAATTACAATTTTAGAATTTTACATACAAATTACAATTAAAATTTTACAATTACACTCATTTCACAGTAATACAATTAAAATTTTACAAATATTTTACATACAAATAGAATTAGAATTAGAATTACATTTACAATTACAATTACAATTTTACAAATATTTTACATACAATTACAATTAAAATTACATTTACAAATACAAATACAATTTTAGAATTTTATATTCAATTAGAATTAGAATTACAATTTTACAATTTTTCATATATACAATTACAATTAAAATTACAATTACAATCATTTCACAATAAATTAAATATTACAATTACAATTAAAATTTTACATTAAATATTTTACATACAATTACAGTTAAAATTACAATTACAAATACAAATACAATTTTACATACAATTAAAATTTCAATTTCAATTACAATCACGACATAATATTTAATAAATATCATGGTCATTTAATATTAAATTAATTAATAAACATCACGATCATGATAACCATTGTACAAACATCATATTCGACTAAAAAACACATTCAAATTCGCTAACATCATCGTGATCATGATCATCTAACAAAACACAATTAGCATTGTATAACATCATCACAACACAAACATCAAATATACATCTCATGTCAAATAACTCATGTTATCACATACACATCTATCTGCAAGCTGCACATTAAATGAACATATCTAACATGACCTAACAATATACACATCATGATGATCACCAACATGTAAATTAAGTACAACTGCAACATGAACATAAAATACATAGACCATATATATATACAGCTATAATATTGTTAAAAATGTTAAAAATAATGTTAAAAATAATAATGTTAAAAATATACAACTATAATATAAATGTCATGGATTAGTTGGTGGTACAACATCAATGAAAGTACTAGTCGAGGCCTGCTCAGTCAATGGTGCAGCCTCGACAGTCGATGTTCTAGCCTGCTTATGATCATGAGTACTGCTGGATGCTGTAGGCTATTGACTGGACGTGGCCGATGGTTCAACCTCATCTCCATGATGACAACTGCTAGATGCTAGTGGAGGCTGCTCATCTGGCGAGACGCGAGGGGAATGATCATGAGACAGATGAGTCGCCGCGTCGACTGTCGATCACATGCTAGATCTCAACGATGCCTATGACGTGCAACGATCCTCCTCAGTTGCGTAACTAAATTCATCGCTCCTAGGACATGCCACGTCAGCCTGTACATGTCACGCATCATGCCTCTCCACCTCTGTAACAACCTTCCATCGACCGGTATGTGTCTGATATGAGTGGGCCTGATGCCCGCCTCAACAATCAATGCAGTGAGTTGGTTTCCCAACTCCATCCTATATCTAGTATCAAGTCGACCACGCCGCAAAGGCGTATCGACGCCATCTGGCCAGGAGCAGGTCTCTTGCACCGCCTCCCGATGATCCCCATCCGGCATGGCCCTCGATCGTCATCAGGATCCACACCTGGATCATGTGGTGGTGCCGACATTTCCTTGCCATCAAAAGACCTAATGTTTGCAAAATATATACAAGTACACAAAAATAATTAGACAATTTCATTACATAATTTAATAAATACAAATTAAATAACATGTTAGAATAAATTTAAATAAAATAGTAATATTACCTCTATCATCCGACGGCTCATCAGCTATGAAAAGGATGTTGGGACACCCTCGCCAATTTAATCCAGCATAAGGACAGGGGACCATAATGAAGGGATGCAGCTCGTCAACGCTAGCTAGAAACTCCAATGCATCATGCGATATCCTTGCTGGAAACACAGTCTCACCCCTCTTGGGCATCATCTGCCCCCACATGTGCATCCATGCTTCGAATATCATCCTACGAGGATGTCGAACAAAGGTAGGCCTCGTCTCTAGAAACCTCTCAAAAAATTAAAAAAAAAAACTCTGAAGAAAGAGGGAAGTTGACCCTCCCTTGTGCATGAGCACGACATCTATCTAAGGCTATACAAAACTGCTGCAAAAGAAAATGGCAGACCACCTGACAAGTCATGGCTCCTATAATAAAGAATCATAATATAAAAGCGAGCAAATAATGTGATTCTCGTCACTGGTGTTGTGTGAAATGGTCGAAAGGAGAAGTGAGAGGCACTGCACTCTCGTCCCAAATGCAACAATACGTAACCGACCGACCTCTAGCGACCTGAAAATCTGCAGGAGATAGTATTGATGCTCCAATGTATCTCTAGGAGTAAACTAACTGACTCCCTGCTACACAACGAGCTAGAACCTCTAGGAACGAGGGAAAATCCACCCCTCTCCTCGATAGCCCTATAATGAAATATATATCCTCCTCAGTGGGTGTGTACCACTGGTTAGGACCAACTTGGAAAGCCTGTCGGTGGGCATTCCACTTCATGTGGGTATGATGTCTAAAAAACACACCATATCCTTTAGGAAATATCCTCCTCAGAACTTGAGGAGGCTCACCGTCTTAGGAGCCTCAGGTAGTCGCCGTAATAGGGTGAGAGTACGCATCTCTCTCCCTCTCTCGTGCCTCCCACAGGCGAACCATGTCATACTGCTCCGCCTGTTGTTGATGTTGTTCCCCCTCTTCTCTCTAAATGATTAACATATTAAATAATTTTTTTTTATTAAATGAAACATGTATTTAGGAATATACAAATATTTTTTTTTTTGAAAAAAACAAAAACAAAACAATCGGTGCGCCACAAAAAAAATTCATGCACCGGTTCCGGTGCATCTTTTTTTTTTTCGCACACCAGGGGCGATGCCCCAGATGACATTCAACGCACCGTAGCCGATGCACCTAAAAATTTTCAGAGCACCGTTGACTATGTACGGTGTCAGGAGTGCGGTGTGCTGACTAAACTCTACGCCTCGGCGCGTATAGTTGTGTCAGTGCACTGACCTCCTGACTATTTATATAGTCAACGGTGTAGTCTTTTACCAGGCCGCACTATTGACCCCGTTGGAATGCCGAATGCGGTGCGCTGACAAATATTGGGGCAGATATTTCCATCAACGTACCGCGTTGCCATTATTCCACATGGTCAACAGTGTGGCTGGCTAAATGACCACAAGACATTTTTTTTTTAAATTTTAAATAATGAAGCGTTTTCAAGACACTGCAAATGGTGCAGATATCGTTAGTTAATTTGCTGAGGGTGCGGCTCGTAAATTTTACAGGAGACTTCATTTATCAAAAGGACCGAATCGTTCGAGCATTAATCGCGTGACAAATTTTTATTTTTTATTTTTTAATGGTTAATTTTAAGGTTATTTGAAATTCTAATATGTTAAAAAGCTTAATTATGAAAAAAAAAGAAAGAAAAATACTTATACATTTGGCCGTCGAGGAGGCATATTGGATGTAGAATTTGAAAAAGAAAATTTGACCACCATTTTGCAAAATGTAAGCTGGAGATTGGTGGACAATGCATAGCAACAGTGCGTGCAATGGGAACACCGATGTCAGGGCGGCTCAAACAATAATAAATTGCACCAGTGCTTGAAAGCTTTGGAGCACTGAGAAAAGTGAAAAATGCGGGTTTTTTATTTTATTTTTTATTTATTTTTATTTATTTATTTATTTTATTTTTATTTTTTTAACCCTGTTCTGGTGCGCGGGGTTTATAGGCGCACCGGTGCGGTTTTTAAATACAACACTGAGCGGTTTCGGTTTTGGAAAAATGTTTTATGATGCATCGGTGCCAAAGAGTTGTAAAGCACTGGTGCTTTATAGTAATACAATGCACTGTGACATTGTGTACGAGAGCGCACGGTGTCCAAGGTGCCAATGTTTTCGCTGCCACGGCAGCTTCGTTGAGCACACTCGGGTGCGCTTAGGATGATAAGCGCACCGAGCAGAAAACATCCACAAAACCCTCCACCAGCAAACCTCCTCTAGTAACCTCTGTTAGAAACGGATGTACATGGTATTTTTCTATGGGGTTCCTCAAAAACATACGCTAGAGGGTCTTTCCTTGTAGTGAATCGATGGCTGTTGATCCAAGATTCATCGAATATCCAGAAGTTGAGACTCCATTTTCTTTATCTCCATCAAAATCTGAATCTGAATAACCAGCAAGATGGAAGTCTAAAACTTTGGAATATTTGATGCCGTAAGTTTGAGTTCCTTTTAAATATTTCAAAACTCCTTTTGTTGCTACCCAATGCCCCTCACAAGGATGATGCATAAACCTAGAAAGCATTCTGACAGCAAAGGTTATATCAGGACGAGTAATAGACAAATAAATCAAACTTCCAACAAGTTTCTTGTACTTTGTTGGATATTCAAACGACTTTCCTTCTTCGGAAGTGAGTTTCAAGTTCTGCTCCATTAGAGTAGCAACAGAATTACATTATGTCATACCATATTTGTTCAATAACTTATCAACATATTTCTTCTAAGAGATGAAAATATGTTGTGGTTTTTTATCAACTTCAATACCAAGATAATAATGAAGTAAACCTAAATTTTTCATATCAAAAACCTTTTTCAATTCCTTCTTTATAGATGATATATATTCATCATTGTTTCCTGTGATCATCAAATCATCAACATATACAACTAGATATACAACTGATCTTCTAATTTTCTTAACGAAAAGAGTTGCATCATCTAGGTCAAAAATTTTATAGTTTAATTTAAGAAGATGTTCAGTTAGCTTGTCATACCATGCTCGTGGCGCTTGTTTCAAGCCGTATAAAGACTTCATTAGTTTGCAAATCTTTTGTTCTTTCCCTTTAATGAAAAAACCTTCTGGCTAAAACATGTAAACATCTTCTTTCAAATCGCCATTTAAAAAGGAATTTTTGACATCCATATGATGAATTTTCCATTCTTTCTATGCTGCAATAGCAAACAAAGATCTAATAGTGCCCCATTTAGTTGTAGGAGCAAAAGCCTTTGTATAGTCGATACCCTCTTTCTGTGCATACCCCTTCGCTACAAGTCTTACTTTGTGTTTGTCTAGCGAACCATCAAATTTATGCTTAGTTTTATAAATCCATTTGCAATCAATAGGTTTGATGCCAGCAGGAGGATCCACCAGCCTCCATGCGCTATTTTTTATGAGGGCATCATATGATTTTTGCATTGCATCTTTCCACTGTTCATAACTAGCATCTTCTTCAAAGCAAGAAGGTTCACAATCCACAGGAAAATTAAATTCACAATGAGAATAGTTACCTAAGGAACTTCCAGCCTTAAACTCATCATATTTCTTTGGAAATTTTTTAATACGAGTTGACCTTCGCAAAGGTTGTGTAGGAAGTTGTTCAGGAAGTTGCTCATCTTCTTCATCTGGCTCAGTTCTTACATTTATGTGATTGTCTCTGTAGAAACACTTGCATCAACTAATTCCTCATAAGAAACAACAGAATTATCATCATTGAGAGAAGGAAACTCTACAGACTGATCTAATATAGGAATCAACTTAATTATCATCATCAACCAATTTCTCATCTTTGAGAGAAGGAAACTCCACAGACTGATCTAATATAGGAATCCCCCCTTCAGGATGGGGAAGTATATTATCGGATTCATAATAAAACTTTTGAGGCACAAAATTTTCTATCTGATTAATTTGTCCATCAACAGTGAGGGAATCTTTATCAGTTTCAAGAAAAATTACATCTCTTGAAAAAATAAACTTTTTGTTCTCTTCATCATACAATTGGTATGCCTTAGAAGTCATGGAATACCCTAAAAATATACATTTTCTGCTTCGTTCACTTAGCTTATTCCTCTGATGTTTAGGAATCAAAGCATAACATTGAGAACCAAAAATTCGGAAATTTTTAACAACAGGAAGACGACTATACCGCATTTCATATGGAGTTCTATTGTTAATGACAGAGGAAGGGCACCGATTTATAATGTATGATGCATAGAGCACGACTTCTCCCCAAAACATCAATTTTACATTTTCACACTACAAGGAAAAGACCTTCTAGCAGATGTTTTTGAGGAACTCCTTCTAAAAATAACCCAGACATCCTTTTGTAGTGGAGGTTACTAGAGGAGGTTAGCAGGTGGAGGTTTTTGCGGATGTTTTTCATCCGATGTGCTTATCATCCTAACCCGCAACAGTGCGTTCAACTAGAAAAAGCACCGGTGCGCAAAAAAAATTGGCACACTGGACACCGTGTGCTCCGTAAAAACCCACCCTAGTGCATCTTATTGTTGTAGCGCACCGGTTCTTTACAAATATTCCTCACTGGTGCGTCATAAAACCCAGTGCCAAAACTGAAACTGCCTGGTGCGGTCTTAAGAAACCGCAACAGTGCGCCTGTAAAACCTCGCACACCGAAACATGGTAAATAAATAAAAAATTATGGCCAAAAAATTACATTTTTCACTTTTTAGTGATCTAGAGGTCGCAAGCACTGGTGAAAGTTATCCTTGTCTGAGCTGCCCTTACGTCGGTGCTCCCATTGCACCCATTGCATGCACTGCTTCTCTGCATTTTCCACCAATCTGCATTTTGAATTTTGCAAAACAGTGGGAAATTTTACTTTTAAAAATTATATAGCCAATATGCCTCCTCAATGGCCAAATTTACAAGTATTTTTCTTGTTTTTACATAATTAAGCCTTTAGCAGATTAGAATTGTAAATTAACTTAAAATCAACTGTTTAAAAAAAAAAATTCTATGCGGTGCGCCGAGCGTTCGGGCTCGCACCCGCCCGTGGTGCCGCCTCGTAAATTCTTATTGCACCCGCACCGCAACTGGGCATATTTATTATCCGCAATGGTTCCAGGGCAGTACCGAAAGATGCATCATGATATTTTAATATTTAAAAATTGTGCAAATATGTCGGTTACCCAAACAAGACCGTTGACCCTGTGGAATAACGGCAATGTGGTGCATTGACTTAAATATCTTCCTCAGGGCTGGTATTTTTTTCAATGCACCGCATTTTGGCATTTCGACATGGTCAACGGTGTCGCCTGGTAAAATATTGCACCTTTGACTAAGTAATGATGTCAGGAGGGCGGTGCATTGTCCAAACCATATGCCCCGGGGTGTATAGTTTGGTCAATGCACTGCCCTTCGACATCAGTCCATAGTCAACGGTGCGATCTGTTATACCACTGCACTGTTGACTTATGGACAATGCCAGGAGGGCGGTGCAATGAAATTTTTCATGTGCACTGCCTCTGGTGCGCTGGAAATTTTCAGGTGCACCACCTTCGATGTGCGACAAAAAAAGACGCACTATTTCCGGTGCATGCCTTTTTTTTGTGGCACACCAACTGTTTTTTTTTCAAAAAAATTAATATATGTATATTCCTAAATACATGTCTCATTTAATAAAATAAAAAATCATTTAATATGTCAATCATTCAAAGACGTGAAAGGAGAGAACAAAGGGAACAACAGCAACAACAGGTGGACCGGTATAACATGGTTCGTGTGTGGGAGGCACGAGAGAGGGAGAGAGATGTGTTCCCTTGCCCTATTACAGCAGCTACCCAGGGGCTCCTAAGGCAGGTAGGCCTCCTCAAGTTCTATGAGGAGGCTACTTCCCTAAAGGGATATGGTGTGTTTTTGCGACATCTTATTCGCAGGTGGAATTCCCACCTAGAGGCTTTCCGGGTTGGTCCTAACCAGTGGTACGCGCCCACTAAGGAGGACATCTATTTCATTACTGGGACATCAAGGAGAGGGGTGGATTTTCCCTCGTTCCTAGATGTTCCAGTTGGCTATGTAGCATGGATTCAGTTGGCATACTCCCAGAGATACATTAGCGCGGATATACTGTCTCCTTCATATTTTCAGGTCTCTAGAGGGCAGTGATGTTTGGCTGCATTTGGTAGTGAGGTAGTGAGGTGCCTCTCACTTCTGATTTCGACCATTTCACACAACACCAGCGATGGGAAATGCATTAGTTGCCTGCTTCTATATTATGTTGATTCTTTAGTATAGGAGCCACGACTTGTCAGGTGGTCTGCCATTTTTTTGCAACAGTTTTGTACAACCTTAGATAGATGTCATGCTTAAGCACAAGGGAGGGTCAACTTCCCTTTTGCTTCAGTGCTATTTTGCTTATTTTTTGAGAGGTTTCCAGAGACGAGGCCTACTTTTTTTCGACAGCCTCGTAGGCCGATGTTGCATGCATAGATGCACATGTGGGGACAGATGATTCCCAAGAGGGGTGAGACTGAGTTTTCCTCAAGGATATCACATGATGCACTGGAGTTGATAGCTAGTGTTGACGATCATCCCTTCGTTATGGTCCCCTGTCCTTATGCTGGTTTGGATTGGCGAGGGTGTGCCAACATCCTCTTCACAGATGATGAGCTGCTGGATGATAGAGGTAATATTACTATTTTATTTAAATTTATTCTAACATGTTATTTAACTTGTTTTTGTTAAATTGTATAATGAAATTGTCTAATTATTGTTGTGTACTTGTATATATTTTGCAGACATTGGGTCTTTGATGGCGAGGACATGCCAGCCCCACCACATGATCAAGTTGTGGATCTTGATGACGATCAAGATATGCTAGATGCCGAGGATCATCATGAAGCCGGTGCAGAGAGACCTGTTCTTGCTGGTGTGCCAATACCGCCTTTTGCTAGGCGTGGTAGGCTTGATAGCAGATTGAGGATGGAGTTGGGCGACCAATTCTGTGCATTAATTGTTGAGGCGGGAGTCAGTCCCGCTACTATGAGAGACATACATGCTAATGGTAGGTTGGTACATATGTGGAGAGGCATTCCGCGTGACATGCATAGCCTGATGTAACATGTCGTAGGAGCTACGACCTTAGTTATGCGGCTAAGGAGGACCCTTGCACGTTATAGGTGTGGTCCAGACACAACACATGATCGACAGTCCGTGAGCGGCGCCGACGCATCATTTGATGATCACGATCAGGGGAGTGATCATCGTTCACCTCACACCGTGCTAGATGAGCATCCTCCACTAGCATCGAGCAACAATCATCATGGAGAGAAAGCTGGACCATCAGCCACATCGAGTCAGCAACTTGCAGCATACAACAGTACTCATGATCATGAGAAGGCTGGACCATCGACCATGTCGAGTCATCACGATGAGCAGCTGACAGTTGATCCTGATCAGCATGAGGCACCAATACTAGATCAATAGGCACATGATGATCAACATGTATCTGAGCTTGTTGAGGCTGCACCATTGACTGAGCAGGCCTTGACTAGTATTGCTATTGATGATGTACCACTAGCTGATATATGACATTTATATTACAGTGGTATATTTTTGACATTATATATATATGGTCCATGTATTTTATGTTCATGTTGCCGTTGTACTTAATTTACATGTTGGTGATCATCATGATGTGCATATTGTTAGGTCATGTTAGATATGTTCATTTAATGTGCAACTTGCGGATAGATGTGTATGTGATAGCAGTTACTTCACATGAAATGTATATTTGATGTTTGTATTGTGATGATGTTATATAATGCTAATTGTGTTTTGTTAGATGATCATGATCACGATGATGTTAGCGAATTTGAATGTGTTTTTTAGTCAAATATGATGTTTATACGATGGTTATCATGATCATGATGTTTATTAATTAATTTAATATTAAATGATCATGATATTGTAAAATTGTAATATTTGTAATTCTAATTGTATGTAAAATTCTAAAATTGTAATTGTATTTGTATTAATTGTAATTGTTATATGTAAAATATTTGTAAAATTTTAATTGTAATTGTAATATTTAATTTATTGTGAAGTGATTGTAATTGTATATATGTAAAATTGTAATTGTAATTATAATAGTATGTAAAATTATAAAATTGTAATTGTATGTAAAATTCTTAAATTGTAATTGTAATGGTATATATGTAAATTTGTAAATTTGTAATTGTAATTGTAAATTTTAAATTTGTAAAATTGTAATTGTATATATGTAAAATTCTAAAATTCTAATTCTAATTGTAATTGTATGTGAAATTGTAAAATTTTAATTGTAATTGTAATTGTAATTCTATGTAAAATATTTGTAAAATTTTAATTGTATTACTGTGAAATGATTGTAATTGTAATTGTAATTGTATGTAAAATTCTAAAATTGTAATTGTATGTGAAATTGTAAAATTTTAATTTTAATTGTAATTGTAATTGTAATTTTATGTAAAATATTTGTAAAATTTTAATTGTATTAATGTTAAAGTATTAATTGTATTAATGTGAAATAATTTTATTAAAATTTATAAATTTGTAAAATTTTAAATAATTGTAAAATAATAAATCTAGAAAAATATGAATTATTTTAACATAATAAAGTTTAGAAAATAATGCAAATATATTCATGTGCTTTAGAATTATCATTATTTTATTATGATCTTACATACAAAAAAAAAGAGCTTTATACAATATGCCATTGTTTTTTATTTTGAGATCAACATAATTGAAAATTATCAAGTGAAATATTGATTTTAACATTAACAAAATGCAAATTACCAATTAATTCAAAATACATATTATAATGTTTTAAAAAACCCATCTTAAAAAGTATAAATATTGATGAAATAACACATGTACCATATCACTCTCGGCTCTCATGATCACCCTCATTATCTTCTAGCTTGCATGGCATGATAACACTATTGTTCTCAAAAATATGTTTTGATCTAGGGTCTTGTCTCAATACGAACCACCAATCCCTATCCAACACATCTGGGTAAAAAAACACCTGGTTGCAGTGTTTGGGGAAAACATAGGGCTCCTTAGCTTCATCCCACATTTTTATAGAGTTGATACATATCAGTCTATTATCACGATATTCCTTTACATTATTCTGATCAAAGATGTACCACCACTTACACCTAAAAATAACACATTGGAAAGAAGAGAAATTCACTTCAATGATCTCTTGTATATTTCCAACGTAACCTAACGTACCTTGTACTAGGTTTTGATCACGGTGGCTAGATCGACTAGATTGATCGAACTTGACTTTCACTCCATAGTCTTGTGTGATGTTTCCAGCATTGACATTTTCTGTGCGAAAATGGTCTCCATATGCCCACATAGATGGGAACAAATTCACCTATTATAAAAAAGTTAAAAAAATCATAGTGTCATGTGTGTTATAATAACCCAATAATTAAAATATGAAATATAGATGTCTTATAAGTTTCAAATGTACATATAAATTAAATAGATTATTACCGAGTTGTTGCACCCAATCCCTACGCTTAGCGCATCCTCTTTAGCACGCAGGTAATGACCGGTTGCACCGTATTTCTCTCTGACTTGGTCAACAACCCAATTGTTGGGGCATATTTTTGGCATATTTTTTTTTAAATGATCGAACCCACGCATGAACAAAGGATAATGACACTGCAAAGTTATAAGCACGTGCAATAATATACAAAATTAGTTATGTTTTATGATCCCTTCATTGGATAAATTTTATTAATATAACAAATAATAAAATCATGCTTTTGACATTATACGTATTCTTAGAATATTCAAATGGTCATGCGATTTCAACCTCGACAAATGGTCATCCACGATGAAGCAGCGTCATAGTGAAGATTCGTATGAAGATGGCACCCTCACACCCATTATACCTTCCTTTGCCAAAGAAAGATCATCTTTTTTAAAAATCCATGGGACATCACCTTCCTTGAAATACCATGAATTAGAGAGACCAGTGTCTGCCTCTGATCCCGTACTTTCTAATCGTCTTGGCCAATGTTTATTTTTAGTTTTTTAAGTAATAATATCTTTCCTAACAGCCTATGTGTCACTTTGTTTCGATGATATGTTCCTCCAGAAAGAATATGAAACATTTTTAAATATATTCATGGGATCTAATAAGTGGGTAATATTAAGATGCTCCCAATATGGGAGGTTATAAAAGATATATTTCCTTTTCATCCCAATGGGAAATTTCTCAACATAGGTGTCGAAGAATTATGGATCATCCAACATAGGCTCCCCATTTGAATCAAACATTTTTATGAACTACTTCTCCTTCTCTCATATGCTTTAAGCCATTGAACTAGTGTCGTTATTGGAGTCCTTTGGGTTCTCTCTCGTTTACCATTGAAAGCAGATGCTCCTCTTCTGTAAGGGTATTCTTCTGGGAGGAACGCCCTGGAGAAATCATAGACTGGCTTTCGTAGGTCCTTGGACCATCTAGCTTTCAAAGAAGGTCCACAACATTTACATCCAAAATACCTTTTTGTTACAAGACTTGCGAGATTCTTGTATACAATTAATATGCATGACACGTTAAAGAATATCATGAATATCAGAACAATTACAACGAATTAAATAACTAATATGTGAAAGAATATTGTTACGTGTATAAACAAATCAATAAATTAAACATGTAATTTACCAGAGCAAACTTCTAAGCCTGGATAATCACGTGTCATGTAGGCACATATGCCATACAATGTAAAACTCCTCTCTGTTGCGATGGGTCTTGATACATTGTATATATTTATCCCATCCCATAATTCCTTCAATTCATCTACCAGTGGTTGTAAGTAGACATCCATATTCTTCACTTGTCTTCTACCAGGGACTATGAGAGCCAACATAAGATGTTCATTCTTCACAGACAACCGTGGGGGGATATTGTTATTGATCACTACTACAGGCCAAACAGAATAATTGGCGTTCTGGAGGGAATATGGGTTGACGTCATCCATGGCTATGCTGAGTCGTAGACTTCGTATTTCATCATTGAAGTTTTCGAGCCATGTATCCTCTATATGCTTCATGGATATTGAATCAGTTGGGATTCGCATAACTCCCAACTCACTTCTGTGTGAGGCATGCCATCCCTGCAACATAGCTAATTATTTACAACGAAAGAGCCTTTGAATCCTTGGGATTATAGTTATGTGCCTCAATATCTTAAAAGGAGGACCAATATGTGATTTACCCTTCTTTTTTTATTTATCATACCTGTCATGCCCACATTTTGGACATATCTCTTTGTATGCATATTCTCCTCTATATAGAATACAATCATTTGGACATGCATGATATGTGATGTACTCAACAACCAACATTTTCAACAATTTCTTTGCCTCTTCGCAGCTACTGGGCAAGACATTATACTCGGAAGAACCTTATCTTTGAATAACTTGTAGTTGGTGATCATGGAAAAATATATTAATAAATGTACATTAATTCCGATATAATTAATTTTTTTTTTTTACAAGTTCGGCTGCTAATTGTATTTCCAAAAAAAGTGTGGGAGGCAAAGCTCCACAGTTACATTGAGGCGCTGGCACAGAGAGGGCCAAAAGCAAATGCGCTGTATGATAATGTCGTTTTTACAGCTTGCGTCCTTAACAGTTTGGGAGAACGCAACTGTGTAGATTCGGATGAACTGGAATAACAAAAAACAAAATTTACACGTCATTTTTGACTTTGGGAAGAATAGTCCTTTTGCCGCCCTTTGAATTGCTGGTGATACCGCCCGGTTGTTGTAATTTTATTCTTTTTTTGTATGCCATTCATTGGTTTTATCCTCTGGCCTATCTGGGGAAAGGAACCGAGACGTGTGCAAGAGCGTATGGGAAGGAGATCTGGAGCAGAAATATTTTGTTTGGGCGGCCAGAGAGGCCAGATTCGAAGAGCACGGACAGTTGTTAAGGCAGGAGCGCAGAGCTGGATGATGTTGGTCGGAGTGGCCCTGAAAGGGTAAGATGCTGGAGCTGGGTTGTGCGGCTGAGCAGAGTTGATCAGAGGGTTCCAGAGATCAAAGAAGTTGATCTGCTGTGAGGCTTGGCTGCTTTGTAAGATGGACTTGATCATGGCAAGAAAGATTGCAGATTTGAACCATTGCATCGAAGATTGCCAACAGCATGAGAGCATGCTCTGCTTGCCAGTGCATCAGTTGTTTTATTGAGTGATCGGAGGACATGGTAAAATCTATTACCGTGCATCTGCTGATCAAGGGATTGACAGCGTCCTATGATCTGTTGTAAAGTCAAATTAAGAGTTTTCCTGTTACTTATCATGAGGCTTATAACAATAGCAGAGTCTCCTATTATGGTGGTTGTATTTATACCAAGTCTTTGAAGCTGGAGCAGACCTTGGTAGAGGGCGAGAGCTTCTGCTCGGTTATTGGAAGCAGAGCCCAGTCCCCATTCAAATTCAATTAATACATCTCCATTTCCATTGCAAATGATACCTCCAGCCCCTGCAGAGCCCGGATTGGACTTGGAGGCACCGTCGAAGAAGAGATAATGGGTGTTGCTGTTCTTGAGCCACCCAGTAAAGTCTTTTTCTTTCATCCTGAGTTTCCAACTGTAGCTGGAGCTGGCTCTGTTGGTGGGGCTGCTTCTGATTTGGGTTGTATGCCTTTTATCTAAAAGATGGCTTATGTAATTCCTTTCTTCAACATGGAGGTCCAAGATGCTTAAATTCCCTTGACATTTTGTAGACAGAGCTTCCAGATTGAGGCTCCAAGCTTTATTGTAGAGCTTTCTGACGCTGGTATCTTCACCTTTGAAGATCATACGGTTTCTAGCCAACCAGATGTTCCAAACAAGGGTGCATGGCAATGCGTTCCAGACCCTTCGAGCAATGTTGGTTGTTTTTTTCCCCCAAGGATAATTTTGCTTCCATATGTTCAGCACTTCTGGAATGCTAGTGCCAGGTGCCCAAGGTAGATTGTTGTCCTGAAAAGCTTCCATCCAGCAAGCAGAGGCAAAAGGACAATCTATGAATAGGTGTTGACTTGTCTCTTCTTGTAATTGACAATTTGGGCAGCGGGAAGGCCCAATAAAACCTCGCTTTCTAAGGTTTTCAGAAGTGAGAGTTTTCCCTCTTAGAAGGGTCCATAAAAAGAACTTTATTTTTGGGAGAGACTCTGCTTTCCACACAAGCCTCCAATGCGCCCAGAGAGCCAAGGGATAATCGATGTTGCAGATCTGATAATAAGCTGCCTTAACAGTGTAGGAAGTGCCTGAGGGGTCCCAACGAAATTCATCAGCAAGGTATCGTTTGGAGGGAGCTATACCATGGAGATAGTCTTGCAGCTTGTTGAAACTGGTTCTTATATCTGCAGGTATGTGTGGGAAGGACCATCCTGTCCAGGCATGAGAATGGGCATCCCACTGAGAAATCTGATCCAGAGTTTGTATCCCAATGCTGTTTAAGAAGGATAGAGTCTGCTGGGTACCAGGACATTGGTTTATGGGCTGTTGTCCCATTATTTTATCCACTCCTATTCTTATATGGCATCCACCTTTTGGCACTTTGGAGGTGTTTTGTTTAAGAAAAGGAATAGCATTCTTACACATCTTCCATATTTTTGAGCACGCTCTGTTTGGTAGCTCATGATCCAAAAGCTGGTGTCTTGGGAAACCGAGATATTTTTGTTCCAGAACAGTCTTCCACCAAGTATTCCTGCCAGAAATGAATCTCCAAACCAGTTTGCCAGCAAATGCAAGGTTAAGGAGTTTAGTGGCTCTGATTCCAAGTCCTCCCTTTTCAAGAGGCTGAGTAACCTGCTTCCAGTTTACCAAGTTGTATTTTCTTTTTTCTGTTCTCCCACCTTGCCAAAGAAAGTGACGTAGAAGGGCATCCATTTTCTTATGAAAATTGGCAGGGGCTTGTATGAGAGTAAAACAATACAAAGGCAGGGAGGAGAGACCTGATTTAAGAAGAACTAGGCGCCCTGCTAGGTTAAGCCAGGATGTGCCCCATTGTTGTATCTTTCTTTTCATCTTGTCAATGATTACTTCCCAGGCTGCTGCTTTTAGGTTGCCGGCACTTACAAGCATGCCCAAGTAGGTAAAATGCTCCCAGTCCAGCTTGCATGGAACTCCAAAGATATTAGCAATCCTATGGAGAGTATGTGCTGAAGCGTTCCACCCATAAATACAGCTCTTGTGATAATTTATCAGTCCTCCAGAGTAGCTCATGTATTTATCTAGGAGAACTTTGAAGCGGCTGGCTATGATGTTTGAAGCTCCCCCCATTAGGAGTGTGTCGTCAGCAAACTGAGAATGATTGATATTCTTGATTCCATTGTCAAATTTAATTCCAGTGATGAGTCCCATACGGCGGTTGAAATCTAGAGCTCTGCTAAAGGATTCAGCCATCAGAATAAAGAGATAAGGCGAAAGAGGGCAGCCTTGTCTTAATCCACGGGTAGTTTGGAAAGAAGGTCCAGGTCTGCCATTAATAAGTGGGGAGATCCAAGGTCCACTGATGCAGGCTTTAATAAGGCTGATGAAAGATGTAGCAAATCCCATTTTTTCAAGCACAGCGAACAGGAAGGAGTGTCTTACACGGTCAAAAGCATTGGCAGAATCTAGCTTTAAGATGAAGCCTTTCTCGTTTCTAGCTTGACTGGATTGAATAGCCTCTTGGACAAGGAGGATGGAGTCCGATATTTGTCTATTGGCCAAAAAGCCCCCTTGATTCTCGGAAATGAGAGAGGGGAGGAGAGGTTTGAGGCGTGTAGCCAGGATTTTTGTCAAGATTTTGTAGGAGGAATTACACAGCGAAATGGGTCGAAACCGAGAGAAGGACAAGGGTCGATTTTCTTTGGGAATGAGGGCAAGGTGGGTGGCGTTAGTAAAGCCTCCTATTTTGCATTTGTGTTGCGTCCATCTTAACATCTTGACAAGGTCTTTTCGAATAGTACGCCAGTATGTTCTATAGAAACATATTGGGAAGCCATCTGGACCTGGGGCTTTATCTGGCTGAAGAGCCCAAATGGCAATTTGTATTTCTTCTTCCGTGATTTCTTTAGTTAATTCTGCATTGATATCCTCACTGATTTCTTTGGGCAAGTGCTGTAGCAGATCTGAGTAGTCCTCTGTTTCCTTTGTCTCTGTTAGAAGAGTGCTGTAATAATCTGAGGCTGTTTGTTTGAGAGCTGATTGGGTTTTTTGAGGGCGGCCTTCCTCATCATTGATCATTGTAACATTATTTCTGATTTTTCTTATAGTTGCTTGCTTATGGAAAAAGGCTGAGTTTTTATCCCCATCTTGTAGCCAAATTTGTCTTGACTTTAGTCTCCATTTCTGCTCTTCTTCTCTATTGACACGATACAGCTGATAGTATAAGTCCCTTTCTAAAGTTTTATCTTCATGGGTGAGCCCATTCTCCTCTATTTTCCTTTGGTTTTCTTTTAATTTATTTTTCAGTTCAGCTTTAGCATTTTCTGGCTCATTGTAATGCTGTTTTGCCCATTGCTTCAAAACCTGCTTTACATTTTTCAATTTGCATTCCCAAATGAATCCCGGAGATCCTTCTATGTGTTGCTGCCAAGCTGTTTTAACAATCTGGTCCACAATTGGGTTATTGCGCCAAAGAGAGTTGTATTTAAAAGGTAAAGGCCCCAAGGGACAGTGTGCTTCAAGGACTATGCTTGTGGGATAGTGGTCAGAAGCTGAGTAGGGAAGAATAGCAGCATGAGCAGAAGAGAACTCAGAAAGGAGAGTAGTGTTTATCAGTATTCTATCAAGCCGCTCCATTATATTTTCTTTGCCCAATCTGCGGTTATTCCAAGTGTACCTCCGGTTTTTGGGAATGATGTCAACTAAGTCGCTCTCTTGCATGATGTCTTCCAGCTTTACTCTGTAAGGGTCGTATGAAAAGACACCTCCTCTTTTCTCATTGGAGTGAAGTATGAGATTGAGGTCTCCCCCAAGGATAATATTGCTGTTATCTTCAGCTTGAATGTCTTCTTGTATAGTGGCCCAACACTGCTCTTTGTCTCTAAAATGGTTCGGTGAATAAATGTTATAGACAACTATTTGCTTATACTCAGATTGTTTTTCTAATATGACTTTGATCCAATGTTGAGTGATAGTATTGGATGTGCAGATCCAGATATTTTTATTCCACATAGTGGTGATTCCACCAGATGCTCCTCTTGCTTCACATATACTTCCATCATAATGCTTTAGCTGGTCTATAGTTCTTTGCATCTCTTGCTGTCTGTGTTTAGTTTCCTGAATCATAATTATTCCTGGCTTCTCTTGATCTATAAGATCTTTCAGGGCTGCAGTTTTGGAGGGGTGCCCCAGCCCCCTACAGTTCCATGATAGAACTTTTATCATTGAGAATGTGGGATTCGGAGAGATGCTCGTCCCCCATGCTCCTTATGTGTTTTTTCCTTGCTGTTTTGAGTCAGTATATAAGTTTATATAGGATTTTGAGTTCCCATGGCGATGTCTTTCTGGGCGTTTTCATCCCTTTGTTGTTTAATAGATTTCCTTCCTGGTCCTTTCTTTTGATATTCTTGGTTAACTCCGTGCTCTTTTGATGAGCTCCTTGTTGTCCGGGGTGGGGGAGGGTCAAGGGAGTGTGAGGGGGAGGAATGAGAAAGAGAGAAAATGATGGGAGGGTCGTTTTCGAGGGTGATCAAGGGATCAATTTCAGGGAGAGAGAGGGCGCAAAAAGGATTTGAGGAGATCAGGGGGGATTCAGAGGTTGGTCCAAGGTTGGGAGAGATGGGAGGGCCAGGGGGAGAGGAGGAGGGAGGAACAGCTGAGGTAGAATCTTTAAGAGGGACTGAAGGTGGGGTTGGAGTGGGAATGGCAGATTTGGGAGGGGCAGCTTCTGAATGTGCTTTTGGTCCAGCAGCAGTCTTCTTTTTTTTAACAGTTTCCCATTGTTCCTCAGGATGCGCAGATTCATCAATAACTAACTTAGAGCAACGGTTGGAAAAATGACCATATTCGTGACATACCTTGCATTTGAAAGGAATTTGCTCGTAGTCCAGTTGCTGTATGTGCGTCCAGTCATCTACCTTCAATCTGATTGCTTCTGGAAGTCCTTTGCCGAGATCAACTTCAACACAGATACGAGCACACGCCTGCATATTATCCTTGGGCTCACTCCGGTCAATGTATTTTCCTACAACATTGCCAATGGCTCGAACCGAGTCATCTCCCCAACAGTGAAGCGGGAGATGCGGAAGACGGACCCAAACCGGAACAGCGTTGGGGACATCCAACTCAGGATCGAAGTCCGGGGTCCATTTATTCAGATATAGGCCACGAGAGTCCATGAAATATGGGCCATTTCTAAATATTAGGTCCTTGTCTGCTCTAGATTCAAAGTGAAAGGTGTAATAACCTTTTCCACAGAAACGAATAGATATTTTTCCTTTAACTTTGTCTGCCCAGTTTCTTTCGATCCATCGTTGAACTGTTTTTGGAGAGGGCCATAGGCCAGTGAATTGACCTATGGGCCCTCGTTCAGCTAAAGAGAGCGCCGCCATGCGAGGAAGAGTAGGTGGGAGGTCAACTTCCTGCAGCCCATCTAGTTTCTTGACAAATTTTGACAAAGCAGGCCGAGTTCTTGGAGGCTGTAAGGACTTGATCAGAGCAGAAAATGCATCAGCATCAGATTGAGCAGGAGAGCCCTCCGTTGCTGCAGCAGATTGAGCAGGAGAGCCCTCCGTTGCTGCATCCGGAGAGGACATAGCGGCCCAAAGGCCTCTCAAGAAAGGAACCAGAACACAACAGCTGTGAAGGGGGCGCATAAAACACCAGAGAAACTTCCCAAGCGCAAAGAGCGGCAGAGCTGCAAGAAATCAGTAAAAACAAAAACCAGTCTCAAGGATCGAAGGGGGGAGCCCACCAGAGCTGCATCCAGGAGGCCGAGGCTGGCCTGCGGCCATGAACGCAGGGGTTCAACAGCAGTGGCGGCTAGGTCGCTGCGCAATCGCTCTTAAAAGTGATGCACTGTTGAATAATCTTTATTATCAGTTGTTATTCGAAATTCCGATATAATTATTAACGTTCATAAAATTTACCATTTGTAATGTTCATTGTGTACTGATTATATTTCTCAAATTTATATAAGGGAGGAATTTATGATAACTTACCTCAAAATTTCCGAGAAACATACATTCAAAAAGTCAAACTTTGCTTTCAAGTTGTATAGTAACATCATTGTCCCCAATTGGGTAGACTTTGACTAACCGCCAGGTCCAAAGAGAGGGGTGGTGGAAGCAAATTTAAGGCTTTCGAAACAGGTGTCCGCGATATGAGCATCATCTCTTAACTGATCATCTTTTTGGAATGCATCTAACAACATTGTCTCCATGGCAGTCGTATCCCTTAAGTAATCATCCATACCAACCTCTATTTGATTGCCTCCATTGCCAGCTTGTGAAGAACTAATATTGTTGTAGTCATTCCTAATTGGTGAATCTGGACGTAGCGAGAATTGAATCGATGGTTGATTCAACCATTCTTGGTATCGTTCCTCTCTGATTTTTTCTCTGAATTCAATCTTCTCTCGATTTGACATTGTCGTGGGGTGCAACAGAAGATGGTAGGTAGGTTTCTCATCATCACTAGAATCCCAATAATTTAAAAAAAATATTCGAACATGATTAATACAAAATATATGATATCAATTAGTAACCACGTTGACAATATTGCATGATTAATTGGTTTGACGTTGAAATAATTACATTAATCAATATACCAAACAATTATGAATATTACCATCATTGTCCCAAGATTGTGGCTAGAATATGCAATATTGTTACAATCAGCACGGTGAAACGGTTGTCCATTTTCATCTACCAAATGCACCTTGCAGTATGCTGCACTTGATAAGAGCTTCCAAAGTTTTGGAGCTGTTTGAATATTTTGTGCATCTGAACTCGATTCTGAATCTGCGTAAACTTGCAAATTTGTATACATTATAAATTTAATTAAGTTGTGCATGATTGACATGGATAAAAAACATAAGTTCAATTAGATAATGAAAATATAAATAAAATCTGAAGTAAATATTACGTCTCGAGATGGATAAGGAGCACTCCACGATGGACTTTGAGAAATATTATGGAACGAACTGGATTTTGAAGAATTGTCCATTCGATATAATTATGATATTTTCTCCCTGCATTTGAGCAAAATCAACAATAGATTTTGGTGCACACACCTAAAATTAATTTCGGTGCCTTAAAAATGGACTTCTTTTTATCGGTGCTAATGTACAGATAACCACACTGGTGCATTTTCGTTAATGCGCATCAGTGCCGTGTTATAAACGGACGCATCGGTGCGGTTTTATTAAGTGATGCACCGGTGACAAATAACCTCAAATAAAAAAAGCGCAACTCTATTTTCTTTAAGTGAAAAAAAATGGTAAATTGAAAAATGGGCGGAAAAATATTTTCGAAAATCTAATTTCATAAAACAATTCTTTAAATACTAAACACTTTTCATTATTTCACTATTTTTGCAAAAATTGTCAGCCAGAGATTTGGAGGAGACATACCTAGAGCAAGAGAGCACGAGAGCATTATGGAGCAGTGAAATACATTCGAACAGAAGTATTCAGACAATCAGAGTTCTAAACCTCTTGTGATTCAAACCATGTAGCATAAAATTTCAAACGATCTCGTGAATAAAGTTTATTGTTTTTTTTTTTTTTTTTTTTTAATTTTTTTTTTACGTAGTAAGAAAAAAATTTCAATTTGTTTTTAATTTTCAGAAACAAAATAAAATAAAAAAATCCATTTTTACCCTAAACCCTACATTCTTTTTGTTTCTTCTCTTTCTTTTCCCTGTTTCTTGATTTCAGAATTAGGGCTTTTCATTTTAGATTTATAGGGTTTGTATTGCTATATATAGGCCTAAGACATCCAACCCATGGGACGATTTGCATAGTCGGATCCCAGTCCATGTCGGCCCTTGCGTGAATTTTAAAAAATAGAAAATTTTTTATCGGTGCGCCCGACGTAACCTAGTGCACCGGTGCGCTGAATTATACTAGCGCACCGCAGAAGTACTATGTGATAAAAAATTTAAAAACAATTTTTTTTTTAATCAGTGCGCCATATGTAAAATAGGGCACCGATTATGGCGCACCGCGCTTGTGCTGTTTCACAAATTTTTTTTAATTGTGTTAATTGGTGCACCTTGTAACATATAATGCACCGTACCAGGTCTCCTAGTTGACATAGAGCATTGTACGGTGGTCTCTTGTTTACGCGGGGCGTTTATGCTACAAAGTCTAACACTGGACGATTTTTATTATTTTGTCTATGTTAATCGGTGTGGTGGTTAACATGTAATGCATTGGTGCTCCTTGTTGACACAGAGCACCGTACGGTGTGTTATACGGTTTTGATGGTGCGTTTACAAGACCATTATGCACCGACGTCGGTGCGTACACCATGAATGGCACACCAGTTTCTTGAGATTTTTTTTTAACCTGAAAAGTTGACAGTTTATTTATAAAATATATTAATGAATGATATAGTACAGGTTTCACATTGATAAAGAAATGGCTGACAAGATATGAAGTAACAAAAATACTGATAACACATCAAGAAAAGCAAAAAATGCAAGTTCTTTGTAAATTATTTACAAAAAATATTATTTTTGAACTATATTTAAGTTTAACTAATATGTATTGTTTACTGTGTATCATGCAGAACCAAAAAATGACAAAGCTCGATAAGATTATTTCTGATCTAGGACCATAAGAGCATAAAATCTTGATGGAAAAATTTCAAAAGGATGAATCAGGTGAATGAAAAAATACTATCGATCCAATATGAGTTTCTTTTTTTAATTTTCATTAATAATATACTTAAAATTATTAGATAGCATGTGTCAAAAAATATTAATTCACATCTGTTTAATGTTCTACAGGGACCAACAACTCATAAAAGGAACGTTGTTCTAAGAAAAGAAAAGAAATAGAACATGCAAATGAAAATGAATTGCTCCTTAGCTCATCTGGAGTGGTGCTGGAGGTTAACGAAAGGGGGAAAAACTTTTACAAAATTTCGAGGGATTTAGTGAAACAAATGTATAGACGTTATTTCCACTTATAATACAAAAATCAATCCAATGATTCCAAGAACCAAATTTTATCTAAACTATAAGAAGAGTTTCCAGAGAATTGGTCAATGAGACATGTCAGACTTTTAATAACAAAAACGTACAACAACAAAAAAGAGTGAATGAAAAAGTAATATTCCTTTAAATGTTTATCTAGAATTATTTATAAATATCACTTTTGTTATATTTACTTTTTATATATCAATATAAAAATTAAATAGTTTATTGTCATGTTACATTTTCTTTTCAAGAAGATTGTGAAAATATCAAAAGATGAACAAGTTGATATCATAAATATGCTGGTAGGAATGTCCAAAAATGTGTACAAAGAGATGGTCAAAGAAATGGACAAATTTGCATCACAGGAGGAGCCATCTCAACAACAACGTGCTTTAAATGTAATACGTAATCATTGAAATTTTTGATCATTAGGTACAATAAATAAACAATTTAGCATTAAATATTAATTTTCAAGCGTTTTCTTGTAGAAAAGAGAGAAAATGAAACCCATTCAACACATAAAACAGGACGACAAGGAAAAAAATGGTTGATATCTAAGTTTGTGAGTAATTGTTACTTCCTTATAACAACTTAACTAGATTTCATTTTTGTATTTTTTAAGTTGTTTTACAAAAAACATCATTGAATGTCTTCAAACAGGTGCTAACATACAAAGAAGAACCATCAGACGAATTGAATGACATTGGGTTAAATATGGGTTGTGAGTATATGTTGGCATATCATAAATTAATTGTGGAATTTGTAAGCATATATCGATCTTGTTTTACTTAGCTCCGTTTATAATTAATAGAAAAAAAATCTTTTATATTAAATATATGATTTGTTATGGGGTATAAAACTTGCAGGAAACAAAGTATGGAACTGTGCCAACAGATGAAATCTTGAAATATGGCATACTACATGGTTTTGAAAGAATGTGTATAGTTCATGTGTCAATTGTTGCTATGGTATGCCATTTCTTTTCGATTTACATTGATGTATATTATTTAATATTGCAATTTTCATTATTCTCACCAATGTATATACACTCATTATAGTTTATTTTTATGTTTGTAAATAGAAGGTGAAGAAGAAGAAAACAATCAACATCGTGAACAAAGCATTCCTTAAAATAACCTAAGTCATGGAAGTATCTCTAGCAGTGACAACAGTTCAAGCAAAGAATGATGATCACTATGTTTGGATATCAAAGCAAGGCGTTGTATTTTTTGAAATATTTGTCTGTGAAATCAAACATTTTGTTTAATGTAATGGACATAGTGTCCCAAGTGAAAGACAAAGGGATACCAATAACTGTCCCATTTTGTATGACAAATACTGTCTTATATATAATAATAATAATAATAATAATAATAATATTATGTTTTAATTTATTCTATCACGTTCTCCATTGTCACTACGAAATGTAATATCACTGATTAAATTTATGGATGATTAAATATTATAATGAAAAGATGTGAAATTTGATGATATGATATAACAAATTAATCCAAACATCACATTCAAATGCACTAATAAAAATTTAATTCATATGAATGCTGTTATAAGAGATGTGTCGTCTTTTGATGAATGATGAATTAAAAAAAATCACAATAATTATGATATGATATGACAAATTAATCCAAACATCACATTCAAATGAATTAATAAAAAATTAATTAATACGAATACTGTTATAAGATGTGTCAAATTTTGATGAATAATGAATTTAAAAAAATCAAAATAAGTGCACTGTCATAGGTCGATGTTTCTAAAAAATACAAAATGAACACTGGTGCGTCTCAGTTACTGTACACCGGTGCATATGTATGATACAACGCATCAGTGCATTTCTACGACCTATAGACATTGCGCAAATACCAATACCAATTATAAATCTCAGTGCGTTTATGCGATACTATGCACCGGTGCATTTGTACGACCTATGGGAACCGCACAAATACCAATACGAATTAGAACAAACAATGTGTTTGTCTGATACTTCGCACCGACGCATTTCTATAACTCGACGTACCGGTGCATTGAGACGACCTATGGGCACCACAAAAATCCCAAGACCAATTAGAACGGCCCCGTGCGTTGTATCACCAACATTGCGCCTCGGTGCATGCACCTTTGACTGCCCCGAGCCACCTTCTATATGACACGCACCGGTGCGTTGACACCTTAGTAGCACACTGATGAAAAAAACATCCATAATAACCTCCGGCCGCCCAATTTTTTTAATTGTGTTGAAATTCCATTAAAATCTTCGCTAAAACCTCCGTAACTGTAAATGGATGTTGTAGCAAATGTGTTTTTGAAAATTTTGGCCAATTTTATAACACTAAAAACCTTCTTTATAACCTCTGCTAGAGGGTCTTTTCCTCATAGTGTTAAAAAACATCATTGACCTTACCATATTAAGCAATTTTCAGTTCATTCGTTCATCAACACTATTATTTTGTGGATTATATGGTATGGTGGTCTGGTGTTTAATACCATTCTCTTGAAAATATGTTTCAAAAGCATGTGAAGTATATTCTCCTCCATTATCAATCCTTATAGTACCAATAGTAAGTTGTGCTTGATTTGTTATCAAGAGATGAAATTTCTTAAACACATCAAAAAATTGTGATTTTTCTTTAAGCAGATAAACCCAACACATCCTCAAATAATCATTAATAAAAGTGAGGATGTATTTATTTCCATTCACAATTGGTACATGCATTGGACCACATATATCATAGTGTATTAGGCTTAATTTTCTGGTAGCTCTAGACTTAGAATTATGAAAAGACTCTTTGTGATGCTTGCCCAATATATAAGCATTACATGGGGTCAATTTTCTGGGAACGGTTGGAAGTCCCTTAATCCCCTGTTGTTTCATAATTCGAATACTTTTGTAATTAACATGAACAAAGCATGCATGCCATAATAAAGAAGAGGACATAGTATCATTTTGCTGAACCAAATAAGTTGTGGTAAATGCAAAAGACGACATACCATGCAACTTCAATAATTTATCTTCTTCCACACCAATCATTACAGTTTTGTTGTCAGCTTCTCTTCTAATTTCTACTTTACCATCAAATATGTGAATGGAATGTCATTGCTGTCTTATTTATATAAGAGATAAAAAATTTCTTTGGAACTGCAGAATTTAAAGAACATCATTCAAAATATAAATTTAAAGTCCAGGAATTTTTAACTGAATTGACCCTATCCCTGATGGTTTGATTTGGGACTTATCAACAAAATACACTGCTCTGTCAATATTGTCACTTAATTGATCAAAAAAATCTCTTCGAAAGGTCATATGACATGTGGAACTTGTGTCTAGAACCCAACTATCATACCATGAAGGAAAAAAGTACTAAAAACATCTTTCATGTGGAAATTACAATGAGCGACAACATAATGTGCATTCTCAGAAGACTGTCCTCTGTCTGGAATTATATGATATTTATTTTCAAGCAATTGTTCTTTTTTTTCATTAATTTTCTCCCAGGGAATTCTACAATTTGTAGTAGTATGTTCAATTTTTCCACATCTAAAACATTTTACAGCTGGTTTATTAGAAAAAATTATTTGTTTTCATTCTGTTGTTTATCTCCTTGAATATTTCTGCCCCCCTGCCTTTATAATTCTTCCTACCTCGACCTTTATTACCCTTAGTATTTCTGAAGGATTCCTCTTGAGGTTTTTGGTCTTTTTGAGCAAGACATAGGGTTTTAGTATTAGAATTATGTGATGCTTCTTTCTTGCCAAAAGCCTTCTCTCTTTCTGCAATTTCCCCTTCTAATTTGTCAAAATCTAAATATTTTAATTGCCCACTAGCTTGGAGAGATTCCAAGTAGTGTGAATAACTAGGGTAAAGAGCTTTTATAAAGGCATTAAGCGACAAATAAACTTTAACTCCAGTAGATTCAATGTCATGATTGATGGCTTTAATTTCAAAGGAAAGTTTTAGAGGATCATTATAGCTCATTTCCAGATTAAATAACTTCAACAATAACTAAATTATCTCCAATTCAGAATGTGAAACATAAAGACATTTTAGTTTTTTATGGCATCATAAGCTGTTTAACTCTGAGTAATGTAGCTGCTTACCTCTTCTGAGACTGAAGTGGAGATTAAGGTAAAGACCCTCTTATCCTTACTTTGCCATATTGCTAGTTGTTTCTGCTCATTGGGTTGCTATGGTGCATTCTCTCCTTCTCCTTCACAGAATCCATCCCATAAATCATTAAAGATAAGAGTATTTTTAACTTTTATAAACCACTCATGGTAATTTTCCTTTCTGGAAAGGATAACCCCAATTAAGAACACCAAGGATTTCATTTTGATTTTGAAAATCTTAAAAAAATTGTTCTAAATCACTGCCACAAAATTCCTTCAAATTTTTTATTTTTTTTAACCACCTCATGGTACTGATTTCTCTTAAAAAAAACTCTCAGTTTTAACTTGCAGCAGATTATAAAAAAAAACAATTGTGGTTTCAACCACAAATTTCTTAAAAAAATTTGTTTTCAACTTACTAGTTTAATCACAACCATCCCTTGGGTCAATTCTCCCACTGGAGGTTACGTTGGTCCACCAAAAAAAAACAAACAAATGCCATTGACAGAGTTTGCCTCCAACTGTTGGTCTACCAAAACCGCACCGACCTCCAAATAGTCAGTTTTACCTCTGCACTCGACAAACAAAAATATAGGTTTTTGTTTGCTCAAATGGGCAAGGATTCAAAGTTGGAAACATACTTCACCAAGAAAATTTTGCTGAAAGGGATTCAACGCAGTCAGAATTCACCAAGAAAATTCCACTGGCAGAGTTGGCAGTCAAATTCCCACTACAAGCACACCAGCATGATAGGGTTTGGGTTCCTCCATAATGATGGTGGGCATTGTACAGATTATCTGGGGTCTTCACGCACTGGCCTCCAAACACCACAAATCACACGCATCACATGATGGTTCACCAGTAGTCGTCTTGTAACAAAGCTGGATATGCGTCACTTCCACTCGCCTCTCTCTGATACCATTGTTGAATTAAAAAGATGTGATATCTGAATTCGATTCATTGAATTCTGGATTACATTTATACTTCAAAAATTAGTTATGACTAACTGAATAACTTCCTAAATACCTAACCTAGCTGTACAAAATCCCGTAGGATTACAATAGTTGTTTCAAAGAGCTCGAATCTGATGGCTGTGGATGAAACTCATGAACCTTGATGAGAAGCTTGAATAGGATCGTCTTGAAAGTAATCCCATTGGAATTGCTTCTCATTAATTTTACCGATCTTAGAAACCTACGATATTTAGATGTGTATCTTTTTTTGTTTTTTGTTTTTGTTTTTATTTTTGTTTTTGTATTTTTTTTTAAATAAACTACAAAAAACAAAGGTTTTTCTTTTCATTTTTTCTTCCATATATAGATAGTATCGAGAATCTAACTCAGAAAAACAAAATGCACGCTTAATAAATTTCTATATTGTTCTATATTATTTTCATCTTTCCCCATCATTACATTATAGATATAGAGGTATTATGTTTATCTACAAAAATAAAATAAAAATATGGATCTCATAGTATCATATAGCACCTACAGATTATATAAAATGTCCCATAAAATATAAACAATAAACTAAAATGCATTTCAAGAAAAATTGGCGCTTGAACATTTATTTGGGTGTTCTGCACAAAAGTTGCAAATAAAATTTTCCGAGGCTCTTTTGCTATGCCCCTCTTTGAAAGAAGATTAAATATTTGATTTTTTTCTTTATATATATGCTCAAAAGTTATAGACTTGAAGGAACTCACAAGGTTTTAATACAACACATCCAATTTGATAGAATAGGAGGACTAAAATGAGTATAATCCTTTATCCAGTCAATTATGCCCTTTGCATCGCCAAAAACGTGAAGAGTCCCCAATCCTAACCATCTTGAACAAATTATAACTCCCCACAGACATATAATTTATTAATTTCTGTTGTGCTATTAGTGCCTTTACCACCATCCCACCAAAAGTGATAAAATATGCCCGAATCTAGCACGATAAAAGCGCCACATCCACATTTCCTATATTGGCACGCCCCGTCTAAAAAACCCACCAGGAAAGCTTCACATGTGTCCTTTAACCTGATATATCTCTCTCTCTTATTATATTTCACCTCAATCAGACCTATTTATGAGAAATATGTCACCGATTTTATGATAAGTACCCACACATTTATTTCTTTCTGTTCAAACAAGAGAGAATTCATGCATCTCAAAATAGACCAGATGATGTAAAATGGAAGGGGTTTGTGGTTATTTCGAGTAAAAAACCAATAATATAAACAAATCTGCATTGATTATGGCTCCCATAACCCATTAATTCTTAAAGCTTCCATGACCTCTTCCCAAAAATCCACAGACAATGGACACCTCAACAATAGATGACATACATCCTCTCGACCCAATTTACACATAGGAATGATACTTGGTCCATTGAAACCTCTTCTTCGCCGAATTTTGTTCCATGTCAAAATTCTATCTTGTAGTTCCAACCATCCAAAACATATAAGTTTCCATGACATTTCTCACTTCCACACGCAATGGAACCATCTAATTTTTTCAAGAGGCCCCTCCGCCTTGGGAAGTCTGTTGTAAATTCCCTTGGCCACCACTTGTCCCTTCTTCAAGTTCCCATCCCACACCATCTTGTCCTCATGTGTAGAGATATTATAATAGCAACACCTAACTAGATCACATATGCCTCCCATTATATATCAAGTGCCCCATACAAATCCAAAGCATCTGCTTTCTTCAAGTACTGAAAAATAGAGGTTTGATTGTGCTCTAATAGAATTTGATAGAGATAGAACATACCTTTGTCATGTAGAGTGTGTATCAAGGGATCCGATAAGGAGTGATTCCCATAAAGACTCATGATAATACCTAGTCCAATCACTATCCATTTTCCATCTCCAACCTCCCACCAAAGAAACCCAAGCAACCATCGGAAATTTTTCATCATGCTCTACCATATTAGGGACAAACATATATTCCTCTTTGCATAAAATCAAATCTATTTTGAGAAATTTTCTTCGTGCATATATTTTTATTTTTTTATTTTATCTCATTTTTTATTTCCATCCAATGCCTGCCAATGATTTTTAATAATCAAGGATCTATTAAAATAATGCAGATCCAATATTCCCCACCCTCCATTTGCCACCATACATGCAATGTTTTCTCCATTGTACCAAATGTATTTTTCCCTACTTCATGTGACTCACCCACATGAACCTAATCACAATATATTCTATCTTCTGTACTATCTGCATCGGTAGAAAAAATAAGTGCACCCAAAAAAAATATATGAATTAAAACTGATTTTATCAGTGTCATGTGGCCACCTATAGATAAACATCTATGTGTCCACCCTGCTAGCTTATTTTCAAATCTTTCTAAAATCCATTTCCAGTCATTATTGCCATACCTGTTCTATTTTAATCTAAACCCTAAGCAAGTGAGCCCCTCATCAGAAAGACAGGTTGAGATCTCAAAAATATTACATATATCCATGTTAATCCTATCCTTCAAGTCCCCTGTAATCAATATAGACTTTGTTTTACTCAAGAGTTATCCTAATGCTTCTCCAAATTACTTAATAATCTTGCTTCTGAGATGCCATTCTTGTATTATAGTCCCCCCCCCTCCCCAAATAGCCAATCATCCACTAACATCAAATGTGAAATAGTTGTGTTTAGACACCCTAACCCTCGAGTTCAAACCCATTTCCCAAGCATCCCTCATCTTGCGACTGAAGCAGTCGATGACTAGGAGAAAGAGAAGGGGAGATAAAACACAACCTTGTCATAACCCCCTGTATGCCCTGAAAAATGTGAAAGGAGGTCGTTTATGATTACAATGAAATTTGTGGTGTTAATGCAAGACATGATCCATCTAATGTTTCGAGGTTCCATTCCCACCTTATATAAAATAATCCTCAGGAACTCCCAATCAACAAAGTCATATGCCTTAACCAAATATACTTTCAACATGCAAGCCTTCATCTTCCTCATCTTAATAATGTGTAAACATTCCTGTGCTATAGCAACAACGTCCTTGTATCCGACGACCTTCCAAAAACCCATATTGTTCAGGAGATATATGGGTTCATTGTTTTAATGTTGGCTTCATGAGACTAGCAACTATTAGCAACAATATAAAAAAAATTTAACATTTAACTCTAGAAAAATTGAGCTAAGTCTTGGGGCTATATCTAAAGGAGTCTAGATCCATTTTAACTCAACTTCTATCAAACCCATAGAAAATTCTCTTAAGAAGATAAAATTCTATCAAAGTGAAAACCTATTTTACAACAAAAAAACATATTTTATAGGAAGAAGAGATTTTACCCCAATAAATTAAGAGTTAAAAAGATATTGGGGCTTACTCTAAAAGGCACATAGAACTCTGAGTATCGATACATGTTGCCATTGAGAAAATATTCATTTTGTCATTTATTCATTTACAAATATTCCGGTGTGTTGATTTTATTCACCTTCACAAATCTTCTGGTGTGTTCATTTTGTTGAGTTATGATTATATTCACCTTCACAAATATTTCAGTGCGTTCATTTTATTGAGTTATGATTATATTCACCTTCACAAATCTTCCGGTGCATTCATTTTATTGAGTTATAAATATGGATATGCAAGAAGCCGGTTTATGTTGGAGCAAATCTTTGGAATTTCAAAAGAAGATATTTTCTTGGTTTCCTGTGGAGTTTTGTGTATATTTATCTCATTGCTTGAAAGCAATGGAATGAATTTCCTTCTTCTATCTACTTCCTAACAATATGGGTTGAGACACCTCTCAACATAATGCAGCCATGACTGGTTATGTGTAGTAAATATTCCAAAATGGCATCGATGGATTTTTGTTTTTACACGCAGACTTGGATTAAGTCTTGATTTACTATTTATTTTCTAAAGAACTGGAAACTACAAGTTGGTCAGAGATATACGGGCATCCGTTGTGGTAGGATTAATGTTGGTCACTAGAATGGATCCCCTAAAAAAAATATCTAGCAGGGTCATCAATCCCTATAAAGGAGATTTACCTCTGCCTCAACCTTTGTCTCTTGAAATAGAAACCTAACTTTTAAAAGAAATCTCCAAGGTGGAATCCTTATTTTTTTCTATCCTTGCTTCATGGGATAGAAGTGATCCTATCAACTCATCAACTATTAGTGTTTCCAAATCCTTGGCTTCTTCTATAGCTGCTACTATAACGTGAAATTTGGTAGACAAAGATCTAAGGACTTTCTCAACCACTATTAGATCTTTAATATTACCACTATAATTTTTTAACTCATATACAACAATCAAGACCTTATTCATGAATGAATAGATTTTCTATGTTTCCTTCATATGCAAACTTTCAAAATCTATTCTAACATTCTGCAGCTTAACAATATTGACTTTGTCCATACATTTGTATCTTGTTGCCAAATTCTGCCATGCTGCCTTTGCTGAAGACGTGATCATTATGGAACACTGCTCGTTCCAGTCCTTGTTGGGTATGCTACAATGCTTGCACATTCTTTTTTTTTTTCTTTTTTTCTTCCATTTTCCCTCTCTGCATTACCAAGGGCTCGTTCTTTGCTTCATTATTAGGTTATGGAAATCCATTCATGACATAGTCCCAAACGTCATGATCCTTTAACTTGGTATCTATATTAATGGACCACAAATCATAATCCTTCCTTGTAAATGGAGGAAACCGTAACTGGAAACTAGATGAAGCCATCTTAAAAAAAAAAATCTTCAGATAAAAAAAAATTCCCCTTTTTGGTTTTATACAAAACCTTTTCTAAAACATAATCCTCCCTAAAAACATTTCCACCACACATTATAATTAAACTCCCTTTTTAAAAATAAATAAAACCCACTTTAATAGAGCCCTTATTTCATACAATGAAACTCAAACATATGGCTTGAAAATTTCTTTAAGGAGTTGTCACGTATTTTAAGAATCTCTTTAATATAAATGACTGTGTTATATGCCCTCGTCATTCTTTTCAAACAACGACTTTTTGAATTACAATCACGGATTTTTAACTTCTTGATCATGGCTTGCACACCCTTCAAACTTGGAAAGCTACGAAAACTACCAAAACTTTGTCAAAACTAAGTTTGACCCAAGTGTCGCACTTTGTGCACTAAAAACATGTGAATTTTCGCACCCAAGTGATACACTTTTAACTCCTTAATAGTGCAACAATTTTGTAACATAATAGGAAAAAAAAAGTGTTAGCCTTCTTCACTTGGCCCTCTTCTTATAGGTTCTGCAAGCACCATGGATCTTGTGATCCTTCCTCATCTCTGATACAGATTTTTTGGAAAGGCAGAGGAGGTAAGGCACAAAATTCACACAAAATTTACACACAATAACATGAGCTGTGAATCTTTAATTGATCACACAAAATTGATGATTACAATGAACCCGATGAGGGATAATTAACCTTTCTCGACTACCTACTCACCTAAAATAATTTTGACATGCACACACACTCTAAATTTTACTCAAAATATGACTTAACTTGAACTCACTCAAATTGACTCAATTAATTGACTCTCTAATTTTACACACCTCTCCATGCATGAGTAATTAGCTATCTTTAACACTCCTTAATTACTACCACTAAAATAAGAACACATCATGAAAACTCAAACATGTATGTTGGTGTAAGTCTCATCTAGGCTTACAACACCAATGTTTACTTTATGAAACTTAAATCCATCTTTTTCTAATGTCTTAGTGAATATATCATCCAATTGATCACCTGATTTACAAGGCTTCAAATAGACTTCTCCATTGCTCACAAGTTCTCTAATAAAGTGATACTTTATCAATATGCTTGCTCTTTTGATGAAACACATTATTCTTGGGTAGTGCAATGGCTGAGGTGTTGTCACAATATATCATTATTGATCCTTGTTGTCTCTGCTTGAGTCCATCCAATATTTTTCTTAACCACATTACTTGGCATGTTGTTGAGGTCGCTACTACATATTATGATTCTCCTGATGATAGTGTCACAATAGGTTTCTTCTTTGATGCCAATGAGATCACACTTGAACCAAGTTGGAACACATAACCAAAAGTGCTCTTCTTATCATCCAAAGTACCTGCAAAATCATTGTCGGTGTACCCAACCAAATCCTTCTTCTCTGTGCTTGCATACATTATACCACAATTTCTATTTCCTGCTATGTATCTCAAAATTATTTTTCCTGCTTTCTATTGTGAGTTTTTTGGAGTCGCCATAAATCTAGAAATCAAACTCACTCCTTGCATAATATCTGGTCTTGTAGTTGTGAGATATATGATACTTCCAACCAAGATTTTGAATAGAGTTGGATTGGCATATGATATTTCATTATCCTTGCTTAAATTTGCACCTGTTGCAACTAATGTAGGGGCAAGTTTACAATTTTCCATCCTGAATCTTTTCAACCAATATTTAGCATACTTATTTTGAAAAATGAAAATTCCTTTCTCAAATTGTTAAACTTCTAAGCCAAGCAAAAATTTTCACAAGATATGTCATCTCAAATTATTTCATCGTGTCTGCTTTAAATTCATCCAGTTCAAGATAACCTGTATAAATCATGTCATCAACATATAAACAAACTATCATAATTTTTCCATGCTCATTTACCTTTGTGTACAAGGTAGGTTCAATGTTGCTTCTACAAAATCCTTTTTCATTCAACATTGTCTTATACACCCATTTTACACCAATGATAATTTTATCCTTTGGAAAATCAACCAAATCCCATGTATTATTCTTTTCAATAGTTTCTATTTCTTCATCCATGGATTGCACCCAATTTTCATCTCTGATTGCTTCTTTAAATGGAGAAGGTTGGAAATAGAACAATGCAAAATTTGAACTAACATCCAAATCATCAAAAATATCTTTCAAACTTCTCATTTTTTTCTTGTCATTACTTGATTCATCACTTGACTGATTGCTAAGAGAATTGTGATCTGATGATCAACTTGAAGATCCATGTTGTTCAAAATATCTTGGAGTCCTTAATGGTGTGACATTGTTTTGTGTCTTCACTTGTGATTCTTGCTGCTCCTTTTCTGTTACATCATCTTCTTCCATCAGTGGCGCTCTTACATCAACTGTTTTATCTACAGCCCCATTTCATGACTCTTGTTCTTTGAACAAGAAATTTCTGTTGATTATGGTATTCTTAGTGATAGGGTTATACAATTTGTAAGATTTTGACTGCTCACTATAATCAATAAATATGAATTTTCACTTTTATCATCCATTTTTACTCTTGTCTCCTTAGGCACATGTGCATAATCCACACATCCAAACACCCTAAGATGAGATACACTACAAGACATACCTGATTGTTCTTCTTTTGGTAATCTGTTCATCACACTCTTTATGGGGGATATGTTTATCACATAGAAAAAGCATGCAACTTCTTCTTCCCAATACTCATTAGATAAGTTTCTTCCTTTCAACATCCTCCTTTTCATGTTCTCCCTCTCTGCTACACCATTCTACTATGGTGTGTATCTGGTTGTAAGCTGCCTTCTAATTACATGGTTTTTTAAATAAGCATGGAATGCCTTCGAGTCATATTATCCACCGCAACATGACCTCAATACCTTGATCTGTCACTCACTCTAGTTCTCTGCTAAGGATTTGAATTCCTTGAAATTTTTAAAAGTTTCATACTTATACTTCAGGAAATAAACCCAAGCCTTTCTGATAAAATCATCAATGAAAATGGGGAAGTAACAACTTCCACCAATCAATTGTGTTCTCATAGGTCCACACAAGTTTGTATGAACCAAATCTAGTGGTTGTTTTTCTCTGTATGCAACTCCCCTCGGAAAACTTTCACGGTGTTGCTTTCATAAGATGCAACACTCACAATTACTAGAAGGTTATTTGAGGGGAGGTAACCTTCTAACCATATGTTTCTATTATAAAAATCTTGAGTGAGAGAAGTGCAAGTGTTTAAAATAAAAGTGCCACAACCAGTAATCATTAGAACATGCAACTGTAAACGAACTGACCTAATCATTGTAATTCATGATTAGAGGTAAGAGTATGTTCCTTGTCATTTGTAAAATTTCTATTAGTTTCTTGCTTGGATACTTATCATATATAACACACTCTTTCCCTTGAAAAGTAACTTTGTATCCCTTCTGCATCAATTGACCAACACTTATCAAATTTTGTTTGATACCAAGAACATAATATACCCTTGAGATTATCTTCTGCTCCCCCTCTTTGGTCAGAATGTTGACCACTCCTTTTCCATATACATCCACGGTTTTGTTAGTGCCCAACTTTAACTCAGTCTTCATAGATTGATCTGTATTTATAACTAAATTCTTGTTTCCTGTCATGTGGTTACTGCAAAAAATATCTAATAGCCACATATTATCAGAAGGTTCATGCATGGTATGGAAATATAGGAACATGGAGTCAGTATTCTCTGTAATGAGATTAGCTCTATGTTTTCCTTGATCATCTATCTTCTTCCCGCAACCACGAGAATAGTGACTAAATTTAACGCAATAATAACACCTCACCTTGGATTTGTCGACACTTTGATTGTTTTTGGAGGTTCTGTTATTGCTTCCACTTTCATGTTCCTGCTCTTCTTTTCCATCTTTCTGAGCACCATGTCTTTCACCTCGTCCTCTACCTCTCAATTTACCTCTACCTTGACCATTGTCTCTTGAAATAGAAACCTAAATTTTAAAAATATTCTCAAAGGTGGAATCCTTATTTTTGTCTATCATTACCTCATGGGATAGAAGTGATCCTATCAACTCATTAACTGTTAACTTTTCCAAATACTTGGCTTCTTCTATGGCTAATACTAAAACGTAAAATTTGGTAGAGAAAGACTCGAGGACCTTCTCAACCACTGTTTGATCTTTAATATCATCACCATAAATTTCTAATTGATTTACGACAATCAATACCTGATTCACGAGTGAATCAATTCCCTATGTTTCCTTCATCTACTTTCAAATTGTTAGCCACCTATAATATTTGTTACACCAAAAGATGGCTAACACTTTTTGAGCCTCCAAGGAACAAAGTTTATCACTAAAAATTGTTGGCTCTTGAAGGCTCCTTGAAGGCCTCATACCTCTGTCCAAACCTACACTGCTGTTTACATCCTTAAAGACTCTGAAATCCTGCTGATTTCCAAGACAAAGTACTGCTGCAAACTCCTTTTTCCCCTTCTTCATCTTAAAAGACTAACCTCTTTTTCTATCCCTCCTTTTTCCATGAAAACCCCTAATTTTTACGTTTATCCCCTTTCCACTTCATAAAAAACCCTTGATAAGGTTTTAAGACTCTCTCTTAACCTTACCGAAAGCCTCAAATCCATTTCAAAATCCTTAAAAAACCATTAAAATACATATTTTCTATGTATTGGACTTAAGCCCCTTCGGCCAAGTCCCTAACCCTTTTTATCCATGCGCCCTGGTGCCAGAACCTGGCGCTGAGTTAGTCAGGCGCTTATCCATTTTAAACAATTATTTCGCCCTGAAAATATTAAAAAACCTTTGTTATTTGAAAAATTCAGGTTTTTATTTTATTTTGTAAAGTTTTCCGTCGGTAAGATCTTCCACTAAATCTCCACCGTCAATCTAAATCCACAGATCGGACGGTGCGGAGCGCGTCTCCCGGTGACCCCCACATTCCACTAGCCGATTGCCAAAACCGCGGTACACTTGCCGCCACGTGTCCTGGGTACCATTTGCAAAATCGCCATCCATCGCGCATTAAAGTTCGGACGAGGATACCCAGCAATATTGACCACATCCGTCGGATCCGAACCCGCTCATCTGATGGAGATCGCTCGCCGAAGATGTCCGATGGTTAACTAAGATACACACGCGATAACCGGGCTATCGTACAGCAGCAACAGTAACCTCCGCTGTCGATCTGATCTGCAGATCAATGGTCCGCGTTTCATCGCCCAGATTTCCTCCATTTGACTTTCGACCTCTGCTCCCGACCATTGATCTCTGCGCGATCGACGGCCCAGATTTAATTCTTTTTCCGCTCGTTCCACGATCTCTCCCGATCAATCCTAACCGTTGGATGATGCCATCCAACGGCCTCGCTCCTTCCACACGTCCTCTGAAGCAGTCAACCTATATATGCAGGATTTTATAATAGTTTTTTGTATTTTGCAGGGTTTCGATGTTCTCTCCGCCATAATTCAAAGAAGTTTCAGAGACAGAGGGTGACGATCCTCTTGCTTCCGATTCATCAAAGAAAATCATCATAGGGTTTTGACTCCACGTTTATCAATGATCTGCGAAGGCATTGATGCCTTTCAAACCCTACACGGCCCTGCACATCAGCGAAAACACAACAAGTCAATCACAAATCACAGAGTATCAGTGACAAAGACCAGAATGCACCAGAACAAAGGATTAAAGGACAAATTTGTGGGGATTATGTCTAATATGCTTATCAAAAGCCTAACCCCCGGACTAAAACATAGTTTTAAGGAAAAATCGAAGTGTTTCATCTGACAGAAAGCTCCACCGCCTTAGTTAAAGCGAATCAATTCTTCTTAGCTACTACAAGAGACACCTGTGCCTCAAAGAAATCAAATACAAGCCGAATTTATTGCATGAAATCAAATATCTGCCTCAGAACACGGCTAAAGGGTAATTCTGCGAACAAACTTAATGACAAAATATCTACAGAGTTACTCTAACATGACACAGAGCCTCAAAGGTCAAATTAAGCTTCCACCGAGCTTAAAATCTTTATGTAAATCATTTAATACAGAAGATACCTATTGTAAGCTTCTTCGTTGAGCCCCCCAAAGGCCGAGAAGCCATTTAAGTCTGTATTAATTAGTTTTTGAGATATTTTTTTAGATCTCACCTCCTCATTCTTCTATATATGCTTCTAAAGGAAATGAGTGGGGGGTTGGTTGGTTGTTGTTGATCACAAGCTGTAATATTGAAACTCTCTGAAATCAATACATAGTCCTTTGAAGTTGAAGAACAAATTGAAGTCTTGGAGATCTTGATGATGTTGTTGCATGTTTGTTCCTGAGAAGGCTCTATCATTGGATTCATGAACTTGGCTGTTGGTGAAGTATTCAGAACTATTTCATGTTTTTTCCTATTTCCATTATGTTCCATAAATTTCTTACTACAATAGGATAGAAAATAATAGGCTAAGAAATGACTCCTAGAAGCACCTTAGACCTGTTCATCCTTCATTGTTTTATGTTTTCTTCTGCTGAAGTATTTTAGAGGCTTTAATCTTTCCCTTTAGTCTTCATGCTTGTTTATTTCCTTAATAGTTTGAACAATTGGTTTCAGCATGATTTATGGTTCTCCCTGCTTGTCTGTTGCCACTTAAAAACTGTTATTGAAGTCTCCCTTTGAAGTTCTTTGCTTATAGTGAATCAGAGAGGTTTGTTTTGATCTTGCCCTTTGTTCTCACTTAAACAGTTGGCTTAAAGGTCTTTTATAGTTGTGATCATAGATGTGTTAGGTGTTCCCTCTTCTATGACTGCAATTATCAGTGAATCTTTCATGTTTTCTAAATCATTTAAAATAAAATCTTTGAGGAAATAGGGTGTTCCCCGAATCTTAGATTTTACTTTGAAAGTTGTTTTGAAATCATTGTTTGCTTAAAGGTGTGATTTGTAGAATTTATGGTTAGCCCTGTCTATCAAAGAACTCTTTATTGTTTCAAATTATGCTTTCAAATTCCCTTTGTTGAGAATTAAAACTCTCTTTCCAAATCATTAATGTTCATTCCATTCCAAAAACAAAAGGATCCCGTGGCCAAGCTAGATTTTCCCTTTGATATCCCATATCCTTTGATAAGTGTGTTATGACCTCTTTTTGACTCCATTGCCCAATGAAACAGATATTTTTTTGTCCTATATATCTTTCCTAGACCTTTCATGTTCTGCTGTATCAATTCAATCCAACCAACAAAACAAATACCTGCACTTAATAACTAGTCTAAAACCAATACTCTAAGCACACAAGATAAACCTTTGCAAACAAACTTTGAGAGATCCCTCTCTGAGAGCAAGAGGACTAGATCTTGTAACTCTAAAGATTGGTTTTGATGTTGCCTTGTCTTTTGATTTTCCAAAATATCAAAACACGGGACACCAACACAAATGATCTTCTAGCATTTTGCAACTTAACAATATTAACTTTGGCCATGTCTTTATAGTTTGTCACTTAAATATTCCATGCTTCCTTTATTTAATATGCTTATCATAATTTTATGGAACACTGCTAAGTCCACTCCTTTCTAGATAATCTACAACACTTTCACATTCTTCTTCTTTTTTTCTTCCATTGTTCCCTCTCTGCATTATTGAGGTCTCGCTCTTCTGCTTCATTATTAAGTTCTGGAAATCCATTCATGACATAGTATCAAACATCATGAGAATTTAACGTGGTCTCTGTATTAATGGCCCACACATCCTAATCCTTGCTTATAAATGGTGGAAACTATAGATAGAAACTAGATCAATCCATCTTCAAAAAAGTTCTCTTCAGATAAAAAAAACCCCCTTTTTTGTTTTATAAAATCCTTTTCAAAAAAACTTTATAATCCTCCCAAAGAAAAATTCCACAACACTTTATAAGTAAACTCCCTTTTAAAAATAATAATAAAATAACCGATTTAACAGATCCTTTTTATTTCATACAATGAAACTAAAACATATGACTTGAAAAGTGCTTTAAAGAGTTGTCATGTATTTTAATAAGCTCTTTAATATAAAGGACTTTATTATATGTCTATGTTTTTCTTTACAAACAATGACTTTTTGAATTACAGTCATGAGTTTTTAACTTTTTGCACAGGGCGTGCACACCCTTTGAACTTGGAAAACCGTGATAGCCACCAAAATTATCAGAACTAAGTTTACCCAAAGTGTCGCACTTTTTGCCCTAAAACATGAAAATTTCGCACCCTACTGGCACACTTTTAACTGCTTAGAAGTGCGACAATTCTATAATGAAATTAAAAAAAAAATTGGAGGCCTTAGTCACTTGCCCCTATTCTTACTGGCTCTATAGGCACCATGGATCTTGTGATCCTTCCTCGGATCTAATACCAATTTGTTGGAAAGGAAGAGGTAAGGAACAAAATAACAAAAAATTCACACAAAATTACATGAATTGTGGCTCTTCAATTGATCACACAAACTTGATGACTACAAGGAAGCCGGTGAGGGGTCTTTAACCTTTCTCGACTACTCAGTGAAAATAACTTTGACATGCACACACACTTTAAATTCAGATTACTCAAAATATGACTATACTCAAAGTCACTTAACTTGAATTAGTTAACTCACTCTCTTATTTGAGACAACTCTCCATGTTGGAGTAATTAACTATCATTAACACTCCCCCTTAGTTATGACCGCTAAAATAAGACATGACTCATGGCAACTCAAACATGCATGTTGGTCTAAGTTTCAACTAGGCTTACAAAACTCAAGTTTCCTCTGTGCAACTTAAATCCATCTTTTGCTAATGTCTCGGTGAATATATCAACCAATTGATCACTCGATTTACAAGGCTTCAAGTATACTTATCCATTGCTCACAATTTATCTAATAAAGTGATATCTTGTATCAATATGCTTGCGCTTTTGATGAAACACATTATTTTTAGATAGTGCAATGGCTGAGGTGTTGTCACAATATATCGTTTTTAGTCCCTTTTTTTCCTGCTTGAGTCCATACAATACTCTTCTTAACCACAGTGCTTTCCATGCTCCTGATGTCAGTGTTACATATTCTTGTCCTGCCAATGATAGTGTCACAATAGGCTGCTTCTTTAATCATCATTAAATCACACCTAAACCAAGATGGAACACATAACCAAATTTTCTCTTCCTATCATCCAAAATGCATGTAAAATAAATTTCGGTGTACCCAACCAAATCCTTCTTCTTTGTGCTTGCATGCATTATATCACAATCTGTAGTTCCTCGTATGTATCTCAGAATTCGTTTTCCTGCTTTCCAATGTGAGTCTTTTAGAGTCTCCATAAATCTAGAAATAAAACTCACTCGCATAATATTTGGTCTTGTAGTTGTGATATACATGAGACTGCTAACCAATATTTTGAATAGAGTTGGATTGACATCTAAACCTTCATCATCCTTGATTAAATTTGCATCTATTGCAACTGGTGTAGAGTCAGGTTTACAATTTTCCATCCTTAATATTTTTAGCAAATCTTTAGCATACTTATTTTGGCAAATAAAAATTCCTTTCTCAGATTTCTAAACTTCTATGCCAATAAAATATTTCATAAGACCAAGATCTGTCATCTCAAATTCTTTCTTCATGGCTGCTTTAAATTCATCCAATTCAAGATCACCTATATAAATCATGTCATCAACATATAAAAAAATAATCAAAATATGTCCATGCTTATTTATCTTTGTGTACAAGGTATTCTCAATGCTACTTCTACAAAATATGTTCTTGATCATGTACTTGTCAATTTCACTATACCAAGCTCTAGGTGTTTGCTTGAGTCCATAGAGTGCTTTCTTCAACTAGTAAACTTTATCTTCTTGTTCTTCAACTTCATATCCCGGGGTTTGTTGCACATAGATTTATTATTATGGAATTCCATTTAAGAAGGTTGATTTAACATCCATTTGATATATTTTCCACTTGTTTAGAGCTATTGTTGCTAACACTACTCTTACAATATCCAATCTGGACACTAGAGCAAATGTTTCTCCAAAATATATTCCCGGTTGATGTGAGAACCATTTTACTACAAGTATTTCTTTAGCCTATCAATTTCTCCTTTCTCATTCTACTTTGTCTTGTCCACGCATTTTACACCCATGATACTTTTATCCTTTGGAAAATCAACAAAATGCCATGTATCATTCTTTTCAATAACTTATATTTATTCATCCATGGCTTGCACCCAATTTTCATCTCAGATTACTTCTTCAAACAAATAAGGTTGGAAAGACAACAATGAAAAATTTGAACTAACATCATCATCATTAATATCTTTTAGACTTCTCATTTTTCTCTTACCATTGCTTGATTCATCACTTAACTGGTTGCTAAGAGAATTTTGATCTGTTGATCTGCTTGAAGATCCATGTTGTTCATAATATCTTGGAGCCCTTACCAGCATGGCTCTATTTGGTGTCTTCTCTTGTGATTCTTGTTGCTCCTTTTATGCTACATCATCTTCTTCCATCAATGACCCTCTTACATCAAATATTTTATCTATAGTCCCATTCCATGACTCTTGTTCTTTGAAAAAAACATTTCTGTTGATTATGGTCTTCTTGGTTAAATGGTTATACAATTTCTAAGCTTTTGACTACTCACTATAACCAACAAATATGCATTTTCACTTTTATCATCCAGCTTTCCGCTTAGATCCTTAGGAACATGTGCATAAGCTACATACCCAAACACTCTGAGATGAGATGCACTGTAAGACATACTTGACCATGCTTCTTCTAGTACTATGTTCATCACACTCTTTGTGGGTGACACCCATTAGATAAGTTTCTTCCTTTAAACATGCTCCTTTCCATGTTCATGATTTCCATGTTTAATGTTCTTCCTCTCTGTGACACCATTCTATTGTGGTGTGTATCTCGTTGTAAAATTCCTTCTAATTCCATGTTGTTTGCAGTAAGCATAGAATTCCTTCGAGTCATATACTCCACCACAATCTAATCTCAATACCTTGATTTGTTGTTCACTCTCGTTCTCTGCTAAGGCTTTGAATTCTTTGAGATGCTTACAAAAGTTTCAGGCTTCTTCTTTAGGAAATAAAGCTAAGTATTTATGCTAAAATTATTAATGAAAGTGAGGAACTTAACAACTTCCACTAATCAATTGTGTCCTCATAGGTCCACACAAGTATGTATGAACCAGCTCTAGTGACTATTTTCTCTGTATGCAATTCCCTTTGGAAAATTTTCATGGTGTTGCTTTCCCAGGATGCAACACTCAGAAGTACTAGAAGGTTCTTTGAGGGGATGCAACCCTCTAGCCATATGTTTTTGCTGCAATAATCTTAAACCATAGAAATGTAAGTGTCCAAACCGAAAGTGCCACAATCAGTTTTCAATAGAACATGCAACTTTAAAAGAACTTACATGATCATTGTAATTCATTATTAGAGGATATATTTTTTTCCTCGTCGTCTACACATTTTCTATCAGTTTCTTGCTCGAAGTCTTATCATATATAATACACTCTTGTCCTTGAAAACTAACTCAGTATCTCTTCCACATCAATTGACCAACACTTATCAAATTATGTTTGAGACTAGGAACATAATATACCTATGAGATTGTGTTCAGCTCCTCATGCTTGGCCAAAATGTTGACCACTCATTTTCCATCTATATCCATAGTCTTTTCAGTGCCCAAATTTACCTTTGTATTCACAAATTAATCCATATTTGCAACCAAATTCTTGTTGTCTGTCATGTGGTTATTGCAACCATTTTCTAATAGCCACACATTATTAGAAGGTTCATGCATGGTATGGAAATCTAGGACCATGGAGTCAATATTATTTGTAGTGATATTAACCGTCTGTTTTCCTTAATCAACTATCTTCTTCTTGCAATCACGTGCATATTGACCGAATGTATTGAAATAATAAAACCTCACATTGGATATGTTGAATCTTTAATTATTATTGGAGCTTCTGCTATTACTTCCACTTTTATGTTCCTGCTCTTATTTTCCATCTCTCTGAGCACCATGTCTTTCGCCTCATCCTATGCCTCTACCTCTGTCTCTTGAAACAGAGACCTAACTTTTAAAATCGGTCTCCAAGGTGGAACCCATATTTATTTATATCCTTGCCTCATGGGATAGAAGTGATACCATCAAATCATCAACTGTTAGTGTTTCCAAATCCTTGGATTCTTCTATGGTTGCTACTACAACATCAAATTTGGTAGACATAGATTTGAGGACCTTCTCAACCACTGTTTTATCTTTAATATCATAACCATAATTTTTTATCTGATGTACAACAATGAAGACTTGATTTATGAATGAATCAATATCCTATGTTTGTTTCATCTACAAACTTTCAAAATATCTTCCACTATTCCATAACTTAACAATATTGGATTTGGCCATACCTTTATAGCTTGTCACCAAAGTATCTCCTTGATGGATAAGATGCAACACTTGCACATTCTTCACTTTGCCTTTCTTTCATTGTTCCCTCTCTACATTACTAAGGGCTCGTTCTTCTGCTTCATTCTTAGGTTTTGGAAATCCATTCATGACATGCTCCAAAAAATCACGAGCCCTTAACGTGATATCTGTCTTAATGGCCCAGATATCATAATCCTTTTGTGTAAATGGTGAAAACTGCGACTGGAAACTAGATGAAGCCATATTAAAAAATAATTCTCTTCCGATTAAAAAATATCCCTTTTTTGTTTTATAAAATATTTTGCAAAAAAAACTTTATGATCCTCCCTAAAAAAATTCCACCACACCTTATAAGTAAAATCCCTTAAAAAATAATAATAAAAATACCAAATTAATAGAGCCCTTTTTATTTCCTACGATGAAACTCAAACGTATGACTTAAAAAGTGTTTTAAAGAGTTGTCACATATTTTAAAAATATCTTTAATATAAAGGACTTTATTATATGCCCACATGATTCTTTTCAAAAAATGACTTTTTGAATTACGGTCATAAATTTTTCACTTTTTGCTCACGGCTTGCACACCCTCAAACTTGTAAAATTGTGAAAACCACTAAAATTTTGTCAAAACTAAGTTTGACCCAAAGTGTCGCAATTTTTACACTAAAAATGTGTGACTTTCGCACCCAACTAACACACTTTTAACTCCTTAAGAGTGTGACAATTATGAAATGAAATTAAAAAACAAAAAAACAAATTGTCGACCTTCTTCACTTGACCCTTTTCTTAGTGGCTCCACAGGCACCACATATATTTTGATTCCTCCTCGACTCTGATACCAATTTATTAAAAAGGCAGAGTCGGTAAGGCACAAAATAACACAAAATTCACACATAGTAACACGAGCCGTGCCTCATCAATTGATCACACAAACTTGATAATTACAATGAGACTAGTGAGGGGTATTTAACCTTTCTCGAATAACCACTCACCTAAAATAACATTGACATGCACACACACACTCTAAATTCAATTTTACCCAAAATATGCCTTAACTTTAACTCACTCAACTTGACTCAGTTAACTAAATCTCTAATTTTAGAAAACTCTCCATGCAGGAGTAATTAGCTATATTTGTTGCCCCCCCTTAATTACGACCGCTAAACTAATACATGACTCATGAAAACTCAAACATGCTTGATGTTCTAAGTCTCAACTAGGATTACAACACCCAGGTTTCCTCTATGAAACTTAAATACATCTTTTTCTAATGGCTTAGTGAATATATCAGCCAATCGATCACTTGATTTACAAGGTTTCAAGTAGACTTCTCCATTGCTCACAAGTTATCTAATAAAGTGATACCTTGTATCAAAACGCTTGCTCTTTAGATGAGACACACTATTATTGGATAGTGCAATGGCTGAGGTGTTGTCACAATATATTGTTGTTGATCCTCGTTGTTTCTGCTTGAGTCCATCCAATATTCTTCTTAACCACATTGCTTGGAATGTTGTTGATGTAGCTGCTACATATCCTGCTTCTGTTGATGATGGTGTCACAATAGGATGTTTCTTTGATGCCCATAAAATCACACCTAAACCAAAATGGAACACATAACCGTAAGTGCTCTTTCTATCATCCAAAATGCCTGGAAAATCACTCTTGGTGTACCCAACCAAATCCTTCTTCTCTGTGGTTACATACATTATACCACAATCTGTAGTTACTTCTATGTATCTCCAAATTATTTTTCAAGCTTTCCAATGTGAGTCTTTTGGAGTCTCCATAAATATGAAAAAAAAAACTCACTCCTTGCATAATATTTGGTCTTGTAGCTGTGAGATACATGAGGCTGTCAACCGATCTTTTGAATAGAGTTGCATTGGCATTTGATCCTTCATCATCCTTGCTTGACTTTGTACCTTTTTAAACTAGTGTAGGGGCAGGTTTACAATTTTCCATCCTAAATATTTTCAACTAATATTTAGCATACTTATTTTGACAAATAAAAATTCCTTTATCAGAATGCTCAACTTCTATGCCAAGAAAATATTTCACAAGACCAAGATCTCTCATGTCATATTTTTTCTTCATTACTTCTTTAAATTCATCTAATTCAAGATCACCTGTATAAATAATGTCATCAACATATAAAAAAACAATCAAAATATGTTCATGGACATTTACCTTTGTGTACAAGGTAGGATCAATGTTGCTTCTGTAAAATCCATTCTTGATCATGTAGTTGTCAATTCTTCTATACCAAGATCTAGGCACTTGCTTGAGTCCATAGAGTGATTCTTCAACCTGTAAAATTTATCTTCTTTTCATTCAACTTCATATACTAGAGGTTGTTGCATATATATTTATTCTTCTATAATTCCATTTAAGGAGTTTAATTTCACATTCATTTGGTATACTTTCCATTTGCTCTGAGGTGTTGTCGCTAACAGTTACAGTATCCAATGTGGCTACCAAAGCGAATGTTTCTCCAAAATCTATTCCTGGTTGTTGCGATAACCCTTTTGTTGCAATTCCTTCTTTAAATCTATAAATTTCTCCTTTCTCATTCAACTTTGTCTTGTACACCCATTTTACACCAATGATATTTCTATCCTTTGTAAAATCAACCAAATTCCATGTATCATTATTTTCAATAGCTTCTAATTATTCATCCATGGATTGCACCCAATTTTCATCTCTGGTTGCTTCTTCAAACAAACAAGGTTGGAAGGACAAGAAGGCGAAATTTGAACTAGCATCCAAATCTTCATAAATATCTTTCAAACTTTTAATTTTTATCTTACCATTGCTTGATTCATCACTTGAGTGATTGTTAGGAGAATTATGATCTTTTGATCTGCTTGAAGATCCATGTTGTTCAGAATATCTAGGAGTCCTTATTGGCATGACTATGTTTGATGTCTTATCTTGTGATTCTTGTAGCTCCTTTTCTTCTACGTCATCCTCTTCTGTCAGTGGAACTCTTCAATTATTTTATTTACATTCCCATTCCATGACTCTTATTCTTTGAATAAAAAATCTCTATTGGTTATGATCTTTTGGTGACATGATTATATAATTTGTAAGCTTTTGGCCACTCACTATAACCAATAAATATGCATTTTTCACTTTTATCATCTGATTTTTCTCTTAGCTCTCTTCCATCATTCCATTGTCTCTTTTATAAAAAAATAAAAATAATAAAATCATTTCATTGTGGAAAATTTAATGAAATCTAGACCGAATAAAAAAGAAAATAAATTTAAGAGAAAATGAGATTAGATTACTTGTAAGAAAATGAGATTTGCATATGAAATAAAAACTGGATATCATCATTAAATTTAAAGAACACGTGATGAAAATATCAAAAAAATTGATAAAGAAAGGAGATTAGATTACTTGTAAGAAATGGAGATTTGCATGAAATACAAACTAGATATCATCATTAAAATTAAAGGACAAGTGATGAAAATATCAAATCCATAACCGATAATGAACCTACAAAGTGAAAGATTGGATAGAGTACACAGGGGAGAAAACAACATGCAGCTACGCTGCTAACAAAAAACATAGATCAATTTTATAAGATAACGAAACTTTGAAGAAATGAAATATCAAAGCAACTACAGCTGCATTACCACTCAAACTCTGCATCTGAACGGTGCATCCTCCTATGCCCAATAATCTACTTTTATACACAGAACTAAGTCGGTTATTTTCACCTTTAACATTTAATAGGTTAAGGCGGTGGTGCCCCTTCAAATTTGAGTAGGTCATGGTGGTGAAGTGGTGCAGGAGGTGAAGGCAGTGAGGCGATGCAAGAGATGAAGGCGGTGAGGCGGTGCATGAGGTGAAGGCAGTGAAGCAGTGGCAGTGCGCTAGTGAATTGATAAGCATTATTATTTTCAACACTCCCCCTTAATTACGACTGGCATATTAACCATGAATTAACATAATTTAAACATGCTTGCCGATCTAAGTCTCAGCTAGGCTTAAAATGACTTAAAAAATTTGACATCAGCTCGTTAGCTAGATTTATTTTTCCTTTTCTTCCATATCTTGTATCCTCTGAACTGCTTCATCTTTGTCTTTTCGGTGTGTGTTCAAAATTTCAGTTTCTTCATTTGATGTTACAACTCTTCCATTGTTATATCTTTGTTTACATAAAAACATAGAAAATCATTTCAGTTTGTCCATGGATTTCCTCCACTTCTTCAAAAATATGCTCATATGTGGACTTCTGCCACATGTAATCTTCTATAGTTTGTTCTTTATCATCAATCTTCTGATTATCAATTTGCTGCAACATAAGTTAATAATAGAATTTTATCTCTTCAGGACTCGAATACATGAAAATTTCATTGACATTTTCATTTTCTACATCATCCATGTTGTCTTCAACATTCATTGCTACAAATTATATGCATACATCATCAACACATGGTGTATCAATCCATGCTTCAAGGAACTTTAATTTTGCTTCAAATTTTGATGCTTATTCTCAGTTTCTTCCAACATATGCACACTAAAAAACAATGTTAAGTTTATGTGAAAAAACATCTTCAGAACCATATTGGTTTTGTTCATTCCACTCTAGAATGAGAGCTTTCTTATCTTCTTTCTTCTTTGACTGTGTCGATGCCTCATAATCTTGATTCTCCACCTCTACTTCTACAAACATGTTTTATTCCACTTGGTTTCAGACACAAGTGGGCTTATCTCACCAAATAACAACATATCAACAAGAAGTTTCTATTGCATCATCTACAACCACTCATCACTAGTTAATTATTCTTCGTCAAAGTTAACATCAACAATTTCAATTGTTGGATCCACTAAATCGATTGCTTTTCCATTGGTAGCATTATCTATGCCAAAATAAAATCTTGCTGGCAATGTTATTGCCTAAATATACCTCAGGCTGAAAGAAGGCAGAGTTCAGGGTAACATCAAACCACGCTCAGTCTGGTAGCTATCCCTACCAAAACAGGAGAGGGCTCTCTCCGGATCAATCTCAACGAAAAGTAATCAATAGGGCTTGAGATGACTGAAATAAAAGCTAATTTTAGGCTAGGTATATAAGTAAAGGAGTTTGATTTTTATTTTGGGGGTTTTTGTTGGATCAAAGGGAAAGGCAGTTTTGGGTGCGGGGATTAGGCCTAGTTTTTATAGAGTTCTGATTAGGGCAAGGAAGGAAATTGTTTTGATGCTTTAGATTGATTGAATGGATGGATCAGACCGGTGAGGAGCTGAAGAGGGCAAGAGGGTTTCAAGAGTCCTCCTCAAACAGGTAAAATTAAACAAAACTGAATGCAAAGCAAAGTAAGCTACTGAATTCCACCTTTAACACTAATTTGTTTAATCTAAGAAGAAAGGAGAAAGAAAATGGTACACATAAACATCAATGAACTTAAAATTACATAGAGAAAAACACCATCAAAACACAAAGCCACAAGGATCCCAAAGAGTGCTGCAAACCCTGGTCTATTCCTTTGCCAAAATTGCAGAGATGAAATGTACAATGAAGTGCCAAGCAATCCCAAATGTACAACCCTGAAAATGACTAAGAAAATACATAATATAGACAAGCCTAAATCCTCCCCAAGCCTCTAGGGGTCAATCTCATCATTCTAGAAGCTGTTTCAACCACATCTAAACTAGGAACTGAAAAATAGGCAATGAAACAACTTGCCTCTATATGCTAGGAAACTGATCCAATCACTCACATTTCACCTTTTGGTGAATGAATCTTCTAGAACAAGTAAAAATGTGCCAAAATTACATCATGGTCATGAAATTACATCAAGGTAGATCAAGGGTTACATGAAAAAATGAAATTGGCCAAAACTAGGCGAAATTCTGAGTTGCTGAGTGAAAAATAGGCCAAAATTCTCTATGCGCCGCGCCCAAAATCTCTATGCATAGTACAAGTTTGGAGCTGATTTTGAGGCCCTTCCCGAAGTCCAAATTGAGCTCATGAAAGCTCTTTGGAAAGCCCTGCCTGTCTACTTTCCAACTCAAGTGGAATTTTTGGATTTGGTTTCCATTTTCCCCTCCAAAAGTTCAATCTCCCAACACTGCTTCGTGTGTGTGCAAAAAGTGGCAGAAAGGCCATTTTTAGGGTGTTTTTGACCCTTTAGGCAACCCAGAACTTGATGAAATCCTTAGGTAATCCATGAGCATGCATAAATTTCAATAAAAAATCCAAAAATACAAAGTTTTCCCCCTGAAGAGCTGCCAATTATAAGCGCGCGCAAGGTGGCGCTACGCGTCGGGCAGGAAAATTTGTTTTGTGACCAAAAAATTCAAAAATGACAATTTTTTTTCCAAATTCCTTGAAATTTGGGTTGAAGGTCCTTGATCAAGTACTATGCTCAGCCAAAGAAGCTTCAACCAAGATTTGGAGCCTATCATGCCTTTTGTGACGTTTCAGTGCCCTCCTTAGCCTTGCTTTCAAGATCTTGATCCTCGCTTTGCAAACATGTGTGCGTGCCCAATAGTGATTCTTCATGTGTCTGAGCATGTTTTTCTCCTTGTTTTCCTTATCCAACAGCTTCTCAAGATGCATGTTGACCCTCTCAAGCCAAGTCTCTCTATCAGCCTCAATCTCCCGCTCAATAGGTGTCATCTCGAATGGGCTTCTTCGGGCAGCTTGCTGGTTCTCACGGATGTTTTGAAACTCCATGATTGTTTGTTGATCCTCCAACTGCTTGTTTCGCTGCTCCAAATAGTTTATGATCCATTGAGATCTCTGCAAATTGTCGGTCAATGTGCTGATATCAGTTTTCTGCTCTTGAATGACCTCTCTCAGTTTTGAGCTTGGAGAGCTCAAATCCACATCAATCAACATGAAATCAGTATCTTGTCCTCCTGAAGGGCCCTCCTCCTGCATAGGCCTCTTGCCTCTGTCCTGTACTTTTACCTGTGCTGTTGATGATGGGAACGAGACCCCTTCCACCCCGGGTGGAGATAGCACTCGTTGGGCTGCTGCAAATAATTCTCTCGTGCCTCTCTGATAAGTAACAACCACTGGCACACTAATAAGCTCTGTCTCGGGACCTTCAAACTGATGTGAAGGCTCACCAGCATCATGAAAAATCTCCAGAGGAGGCTGAGGGGCTGTGAAGAACTCATGAGAAATGAAATCCTCCCATGCAATGCCCTGCAATCCAAGCTGATGTACCACAATGATTTTGATGAGCGCATAATGATAAATGTTGTTGTATTGCTGCTCAAGAGTCTTCTTCTGCACAAGAGTGGTCATTCTCTTTATGTTTCGGCACATGAAATATGGAATGTTCATCATCTTCACTCTCATGAAATGCATCAACAACCTGATGTGGTATGCATAGAGGCGTGAGAACCGGCCCTCACAACTAAAGTATCTGATAATGAGTCTCATCAATGGTGCATAGGATTCCTTCAGAAACCGGAATGGGAATACCCTGCTGAGCTGCCTCACATAGCTAGGCCTGATGTATGGTTCATAATGCACTCTGTCCACCTGCTGTCTTTTTTTCCACTCTTCACCTACATTCGGTATTCCTCTTGCCTGAGAAATGGTTTCTGGTGTCAAGGTGAAATTTACACCAGCAAGAGTTACCTGACCATCATGCAAATGTAAAACAAACAACTGAGCCAACTCCTGATGATGCTGAATCTGAGAAATCCTCTCACAATACGGATAGCATGACTGCTCTCGGAAACATGCCATGGCAAGTGGGCAGGCCTGCAACTGTGTCAATGAGGTGGGCTCTTCTCTCACATGTTTGCCTCCTTTAAGAGGCCTTCTTGGTGCATGAAGCTTTGTGGTAGAATCATTGTCTTGTTCATATGATGAATATGTGTCCGTCTCCATTGGTGTTGCAAGATATATGTCAAATGTATATTTAGTTTGTTGAAAATGAGAAATTGGTGCCTTTGTTTCAATTGCCAAAAGTGTGCCAAGTAGGAAAGGACTTTGGGAAATATGGACAGTGGGAAAAAAGTGGTTCTGTCAAGTGAAATTAAAATGTAATAACAGTCACTTGACTGTGTTTGGGAATTGGGATTTGGGGATTTTTTCAAATAATATGGGAGAGGGAGAGTGATAGGGAATGGTAGGGTTTAGTGATAGGGAAAAATGGAAACAATTGATATGACTGGTTTTGGGATATAGGGGAATAGGGGATTGACAATGATGATATGACAATGAGGGGGAAAGGAACCATAGGTGTGAAATGGGATTTGAACTAATTGGCACCAAAATCAAACTTTAACAATCAAACTCAAACCCTAGGACACCAAATGATAGGGTTTATAATTTCACCAATAAAACTCTTATATCTTTCCCTCCAAACAACACCAAACACCAGCTAATAGCAATGACAAGGGCTCACAAACTTACTTGGACCATAGAAGGTTGAGTCGTTTTGAAATTTTATGGAGAAATGAAGAAAATTTCACTTGTCGGCCCAGTGCGCCGCGCCTATTGAAAAATACACAGTGGTGTGCAGTTGTATGCGCCGCGACCTCCTTGTGCGCCGCGCCTTCTCCCAATGTGTCGTGCAGCAACTCCAATACACAATCTTGGCTTTTAACAAATGCTTTCGCTCCTCCAAATTTGACTTGGCTTCTCTCTTATTTTTGGCGTGTAAATGGATTGTAGAACAATGAAAATATCTTATATAGTGAGGAACTTGATTTTTGCTTCTTAAAAACCCACTTTCTAATGTTTTGGCTTTGGCACTTTTCACTTCTTAATGTAAACTCTGTTTTTGTTGTTTCCTTTGATTTTTGACTGAATTGACGAAACTCTTGTCTATTTTTTGCAGGGATAACTGACATGGTTTTGGCAAAGGTGACCAGGGCTGCGCCTGAAGATCTTCATAACTGAAAATTTCTTGAAAATTTACAAGACATTTATTACAAAAGACGAAATTGACGATTTTTCTTCAAAACAGAGTTTTGAAGAAAAGTCAAGATCTTACATTATAACGATGAAATTTTTGAAATGAAAACTTATTTTGAACCTCCTTCATGTGCCTAATGGCATTATTGGACACTTTGAAGACCAAATTTGCGAAACCCTAGACCTAATGACTAAAATGACTCTTTGTTGACCAAGAGACCAAACAGGACTGTAAATGACTTTAAAATAGATTTTGATGAATAGACACGGACCAACAGGTACATGACATGAGGGACATGAGTGAAAAAATCCTTCCGTCAGAAGACCGATGCTCCTAATGGAATGCAAATGACTGAACTGAATGAGACACCTAAAAATGAAATGCAACAAAAGAGATTTTGATCTCTGACGGAGGGATGAAGAGACCGACTCTAACATTTTCTCCAATGGGGATGGTAGCTCTTGGGAGGTGCCAAGAACTACAGATTTCTGGGAGAGTAGGCAGTGCCTTCGTCCATTGGGCTATGGAGTCCATAACTTTTGACAAATCAACACAAGACTCTTGACTCATTTATTGACTGAAAATTTAACTCAAACTGACTCAATTTTGAAACTGAAATGACTGAAAAAATGACTCGACAAACTCAAACCAAAACTGCAATCCATCTTCAAAATTATAGCCTTCACTTTGGGCCCCAGACTGAAGAAAATATCATAGCACACACTTGCAATGAAACTGAAATGGATGGTATGTACAGTGACAATGTAATCAACAGAAAACATCTCAGAAATGATACCGCTTGAGCAGCTGACCATTGACCGACCCTCCTGGACAATCTTCCCCATTCATCTCCTTCAGAAGAAAAGCATTCTGACCCTGATATGCAGCAATTTTAAAGGGTCCTTTCCAGAGATTTTCAAACTTACCATGCTTACCCTTTTCCTCATTCCTAGCATCCAATTTCAGCACCACTTCTTCAAATTGAAATTTATCCACCTTTGCTTTTCTGTCATAGATTTTCTTGATTCTCTCCTGCAGCTTGAATGTGTTTTGAAAAAATTCTTCCCTCGTATGCTACAAATGGATCATTTGATTTATTCTTCTCTGCATATGATCTTCTTCACTGCCAGCTTCCTGTAGAAGTTTGACCACCGGAACTGTGAGAGAGGTAGGAAACACTTTATCAACTCCATAAACTAACTCAAAGGGGCACATACCAATGGATTTCTTTTGACTCACTCGATCTGCCCATAGTGCATTGACCAGCTTCTTATGCCAACTTTTCTTGTTTATTTCCAGCAACGTTTTAATGATGTTGACCAAATATTTGTTGGAAGACTCCGCCAATCCGTTGCCTTGCGGATGATAAGCGGTTGAGTGTCCCAAAATGATTTTATACTTGTCACAAAACTCAATCATCTTTTTTGATTTGAAAGCTGTTGCGTTATCAGTGATTAACTTATTCGGGCAACCAAAACGAGACAAAATGTTATTCTCAAGGAAATAAATTATTACTGAATCCGTAGCTTGCCTAGTGGGAATTGCCTCAATCCATTTCGTGAAATAATCTATCGCTGTTAGGATCCATCTATGCTAACCTGAAGAAGTGGGATGAATTTCACCAATGAAATCCAAACCCCACTGCTGAAAAGGAGCACTTACCTCAATAGGCTTAAGCGGCAAAGGCTGCAATTTCTGCCTCCCTTCAAAAACCTGACATTCATGGCAGCTTTTGACAGTCTTATACACATCAGCAAAAAGTGCCGGCCAATAGTACCCTGCTCTCAAAATCTTATTGGCCGTTGTTTTCCAAAAAAGGTGACCGCCACAATCTCCCTTGTGAAAATCCTCCATAACCTGCTTTGCTTCTTCTTCCACCCAAAAATTCAGCAAAACGCCACCGGGATCTTTCCAATAAAGTGAATTATTCAAAGCACAAAACTTAACAGCCTTTAATTTCAAAGTTCTACTTTTGTTTCTAGCCATGCCGGGTGGTGGTGACAAATTTTGAAGCACATACACGATATCTGAATACCAAGGAGACATCACAAAGATTTCTGATACCTGAACTGATGAACTTTCCTCATTCTCTTCAGACATAGCAGCAATAATATTGATGTCCAAAGCGTGCAAATTCGATTCAGCCATTAGCTTTTCCAACCCTTGTCCTTTGATAAGCTTTGTAGGCTTTATCTCCACATCATACTCCAACAAGGCAGCAATCCATCTGCCCCGTCTCCCTTCTGGATCTGTTTGCACTAAAACATCCTTAATAGCAGCGTTAGGAACATAAGAAATAATATGAGAATGCAGAATATATACTCGGAAATCTTTCAATGCCTTCACAAGAGTAAGAGCTTGCTTTTCAATGATGTTATATTTCAGGGCTGCATCTCTTATGGTACGACTGAAAAAAGAAATTGGTTTTTCATGCCCATCTGCATTAATACTGCTGCCATAGTATGCTCTGAAGCAAAATAAAACAAAATAAAATCCTGAGTGTAATCTGGGCTGATCAAAACAGGAGCTGAAGAAAGTACCAACTTCACTAGATTGAAAGACTTTACCGACTCTTCAGACCATTTTACTACACTATCCTTCTTAAGCATGTTTGTAATCTCTCTTAGATGTTCAGCAAGATTAGGCACAAAGCGGCGTAAAAAATTCATCTTACCATTGAAGGACTGAATCTCTTTCTTATTCTGGGGAAGATCAATTTTCTGAATAGCTTCAAATCGAGCTGGGTCAATATGGATGCCATCTTTTGAAATAATGTGACCAAGGAGTTTTCCCTCATCCATGGCAAACAAAATTTTCTTCGGATTGAGTGACACACTGTAATTTCTGCATCGCTGAAAAACAATCTTCAGATGGTAAAGGTGCTCTTCATCAGAATTGGAAAAGACTGTCAAATCATCAAGATAAACCACTAAGAAAACATCTTTCTCATTGGCAAATGCCATGTCCATTGCACGCTGAAATGTTGCACCAACATTTTTTAAACTGAAAGGCATCTTAGCATAATGGAAAGTTCCCCACCGGGGGGGTGAACACTGTTTTGTCTCTATCATCCTCATGGACTAGAATTTGGTTATGCCCGGAATAACCATCGAGTAGTGACATACGAGATGCTCCAACTACTTACTGCAGTATGCGATCCATTTTGGGCAATGGATAATTGTCTTTCAAAGAAACCTTGTTCAAATTCCTGAAATCAATGCACAAATGAATCTCACCTGTCTTCTTGCGTACGGGCACCAAATTGGAAATCCAATCTGAAAATCTTATAGGAACAATGACACCAACCTTGTATAATCGATTCACCTCCTTCTCAATTGAGGGCAACAACTTCGGATTTATCCTTCTCAACTTCTGCCTGAAAGGCTTTTGATTCGGCTTAATAGGAATAGTGTGCTGAATTATATTTGTATCATACGTCTTTAAATATGAATAGTCCCAAGCAAATACATCAGCAAAAGAAGACAACAAACTAACATATTTTGCTTTTACCTCCGGTGGCAATGCTTTAGACAACTTCACCATCTTTGGATTCTCAACTGATCCAATGTTCACGTCTTCAACTCCCTTTTCCGTTGGCCGCAAGGTTGGTTTCTAGCTATGTCATCTTGATCAAAGAGCTCTTCTAAAGGTATCAAACCCTTAGGAATGATATTATCTTTCAGCTGTAGTACTTCCACTTGATTTATTTGCAAATCAGCCTCACCATCATCATGTTCCATGTCAATTGAAGTCTCTTTGAACTTACCTTTGTTCTGCAGAAATTCATCAATCTCATCATCATCTTCGAATACTTGCCAATATCTCTGATTTTCCGAGATAGTCAGACGATGTTTCACGTGGATTTCAAACTTATTACTTGAATTCATTGGAATCTTCAAATTACTTGCTGCCTTAGCAAGAGCATCTGCAATACCATCTTGAATACGAGGGATACAAGTCAAAGTATAATCTGAAAATAACTTCAAGATATCAAGAACAACATTTCGATAAGCCTGCATTTGAGGATGCTTAGCTTGATACTCACCCTTCACTTGCTTAATTACCAACTCGGAGTCGCCATAGACTGCAATCCTCTTAGCATTCAATTTTCTAAGTATTTTCCATTGGCCACAAGGTTGGCTTTCTAGCTACGTCATTTTGATCAAAGAGCTCTTCTAAAGGTATCAAACCCTTAGGAATGAAATTATCTTTCAGTTGTAGTACTTCCACCTGATTTATTTGCAAATCAGCCTCACCATCATCATGTTCCATGTCAATTGAAGTCTCTTTGAACTTACCTTTGTTCTGCAGAAATTCATCAATCTCATCATCATCTTCGAATACTTGTCAATATCTCTGATTGTCTGGGACAGTCGGACGATGTTTCACGTGGATTTAAAACTTATTACTTGAATTCATTGGAATCTTCAAATTACTTGTTGCCTTAGCAAGAGCATCCGCAATACCATTCTGAATACGAGGGATACAAGTCAAAGTATAATCTAAAAATAACTTCAAGATATCAAGAACAACATTTCGATAAGCCCGCATTCAAGGATGCTTAGCTTGATACTCACCCTTCACTTGCTTAATTACCAACTCGGAGTCTCCATAGACTGCAATCCTCTTAGCATTCAATTTTCTAAGTATTTTCAGACCAGCAATCAAAGCTTCATATTCTGCCTCATTATTCGAACAATCAAATGCTAATTTGTAAGAACAAACTCTCACATTACTTGGTACCTTGTTTGGGGCAGAAAAATGACTACGTACCCAAATGCCGATTCCAGCACCATCACTCCCAACTGCACCATCGAAATCCATAGTCCATAAACCTTCTTCATCTTCTTCCAAGTGCTGAAATTTCGTTTGCTCCGTTATTTCTGCTTGTTGTCCCTCAACTTTCTGCTGCTTTTGGAAGGCTGATTGCTCAGCGGAACTCTCAAGTTCTGTTAAGTCCCTATATTAATAGTGTAGCCCCTTATTATGTTAGTGTAGCCCCCCTTATTTTTATTATTGTACCCCTGTAACCCCCATATTGTTATTATTGTGCCCTTACATTATTATTGTTAGGTCGGCTAGGATTACATTATGGCCCCACTAGGATTATATTGTGGCCTCATGGACTCCCATATATAGAAGGAGGTTTTGTTCATTTGAATCATCCAAGAATTGTGCATTTATGTAATGTATTGGAGGTTGCCCCCTCGAAGTGGCTTATTTCTAAGGCGTTGATATCTCTTTTCTTCTCTTTTTGGAGCTGGTTACACAACAAGTTCTTGTCTCTCTTTCATCAAAACTTCTCTAAAATTTTCTATGATCTCCGGAATGTCCTCTGCTTCAACTAACTGACTATCTACATCATTGAAACTATCTGAATACAAAAAAAAAGACTCTAAATATGTATGTACATAATTAATCAGATGATTTACCGGTTTCTCCTTGCTGGTGATCATATACTTCATTTTTTGTTCCCGATATAATCTTCTCATTTGACCGAACACAGGGATGGTAGCGTAGGATAAATAAGCTGCAATTTTCCCTTCATTTTCACTCCCCAAGATCTGGAAAGAAGCATACCGAATCTCGGAGGTATGTCCGCCACAACCACATCCATCAAAACATTCTTCGTCGGAATCTGATCTAAACTTACCACCAAATCTTTAATAAGCCCAATGCATCTTACTCTGCTGGAATCAAAAGAATACAGATCATGATACTCCCGAGTGATGTCCAATCCCAATTTCTCCATAATCGCCTTCGGCATGAGATTGAGAGAAGCTCCAGAATCAAACATGGCATTATGTAACACAAAATCATGCAATCTAAGGCTGATATAAAAAGGCGGCACATCACTATCGGGAGACTCACCATCCAATGCTGGACCAAAGATCAACTCAGGTTTATCATCTTCCACATTCACCATATCAGACATTAGATCAAAATTCAAAATTTTAGATACTTGACCCTTGTAGCTGCTATTTCTCATCAACTTAGTCAAAGGAATGGAAACTTTTAACTTAGCAATCTCACTCTCTAAGTTAAAAGTTGAATTTTTTTCTACCTCTTTGGCTGGAGCATCCTTCTTTTCAGATTTCTCCCTCGATACAATTGGCTGGTTTGATCTTTCACTTGTTGATGGAGACTTGCTTGTAGTAGGATCAGCTACATCCTTTCCCTTATTCTGTGCAATGGGTGCATAATTCTTTGGTGTTGAAACTTCCTTTCTCTTTTGGATTGGGTTAATAGGCACATCTCTGTTTCTAAGTGAATATTGTTTCTGCTGGGCAGACAAAGCATTCATATAACCTCTCTGATACTCATCCGACTCTTCTTCAAGAGTTGTCTCATTTGCCAAGATAAAATCCTCATCCTTTTGTACCGCTGAACTTTCTGCATACTCCTCATCTTTAGTGATAAAGGTTGGCATGTCATTAGGTGTAAAAAAGTGATTTTATTTCCCTATTACATTGTCTTCATCATCTGATTCCGGACCAACAAAATTCTGCTGTAAAGGAGTCTTTACCTGTTGTTGTGCTGGCGGTTCTTGTCCTCGCTGCTCTCATTGTTTGATCCTGAATTGTGGTTGCTGCTGTCCACAGAAATTTGGATTTCTGATCTGCGGTTCAGGCTTATCAAGTGTCAATATTTCAATCATCTTTTCCACTTTGCGAAGTACTTGATCTAAAGTAGAAGCTTCTTCCTTTATTGCAACTTTCTTTTATGCTCTCAATCTAGCTCTCTTGTCATTCAAATTAGCTTCAACACTCACTACAATTTTCTGCATCTCCTCCAGCAGATCTTCGTAATGAATAAAGCAAGGGTCCGATCAAACCATCCAGAACTGTTGACTTTCAGATGGCCTTAAATCATCAGAATTGCATTATAAACCGCATTAAATTCTAATACAATAGTCTAGATACCGCACAAGATTACTAATCTTGGTATATTCGGTAAGTGATTTGAAGAGGATCTTTTCTTTATTTCATCGATCCAAAAACTGTCGAAGCTCCGTCATTGTAGCAATACTCTAGGCCGCAAAGTTTCCAACTACCAGACTAATTCTCCAAAGGTTTGCACAAACAATCTCATGGTCACGTTTTCTTCATCAATTTCATGAAGATCAAAGAATTCTGCCATTCTATCAATATGATGTTGAGCAGGAACACTCTGAGGAGTACCATCAAACAATGGGATTTTACTTTGATAATTAGTGGGCATAGCATCCAAGTTTGGAGGCAAGACAAGGGGTGCGAATCTAGCAGCCATTGCTCTTGGTGGATTTATGATCTGTCTTGGAGAAAAGGGTGGAGTAGGAGCAGTAGATGTATGAGGTGTATGTGGTGGGGATGGAGGAGAAACTACTGCAGATTGTTGATCAGAAATAGATGGTTGCACGGGAATAGTAGGAATGAAAGGAAGCTGGGTATGAACTTGTGAATCAGAAGTAACTGCTGATGGCCCAAGATTTTGAGATGCAGACTCTATAAACTCAGGAATATTTGTTGTGAAAAGTTTTGAATATTCAAGATGTAACTGTCAATGGATCTATTAGCTTGTTCAATTTCAAGATACTTGATAAACTCGGGATTTATGACAGTAGAAGCAATCGCACTTTCAGACTTAGTCTCAAACAACGACAACTCAAATTGCTCGTCAAATTCAATATCTTCAAGATATTCAAACACAACGGGACATGAATGAGATTTTAAAAGAGGAATCACGAGAATTTCTCTACGAAGGATTCTTGAAATCAGATTAGGATTCTCATACACTGGAGGTGGATCGGGATCCGGATTTGCTCTAGTATGTCTTCTGGAAGCCAGCATGTTGAATTAATTTCAAAATCAAAGGGAAAAAACCAACTTGTTCAGCCTATCAAATTCTAGACTCATCATCCAAAATTCCATAATTATCTAATATACTGGGGCAATTCACAAGTCAAGTGTCACGTTTACAAGCTAGACCGGAGATTGACTGAAGCAACGTTTATCTACTTTCGCTGATGCAAAGCAAGAGCGTTTCGAAGGCTACCTGGCATAACTTCAGGCTTCGTATGTAGCTTATAAAACAAATAACATCAAAAAGCAAACCAATTTTTCCCCAGTGGAGTCGCCACTATGTTATTGCCTAAATCTACCTCAGGTTGAAAAAGGCAGAGTTCAGGGTAACATCAAACCAAGCTCAGTCTGGTAGCTAGCCCTACCATAACAGGAGAGGGCTCTCTCCGGGTCAATCTCAGCAAAAAGTAATCAATAGGGCTTGAGATGACCGAAATAAAAGATAATTTTAGGCTAGGTATATAAGTGAAGGATTTTGATTGTGTTCTTGGGTTTTTTTGTTGGATCAAAGGGAAAGGCAGTTTTGGGTGTGGGGATTAGACCTAGTTTTTGTAGAATTCTGATTGGGGCAAGGAAGGAAATTGTTTTGATGCTTTATATTGAGTGAATGGATGGATCAGAATGGTGAGGAGCTGAAGAGGGCAAGAGGTTTCCAGGAGTACTCTCAACAGATTAAACATGTAAACAGTCAAAACTGAAGGCAGAGCAAAGCAAGCTACTGAATTCCACCTTTAACACTGATTTGTTTAATCTAAGAATAAAGGATAAGGAAAATGGTACACATAAACATCAGTGAACTTACAAATACATAGAGAAAAACACCATCAAAACACAGAGCCACAAGGATCCCAAAGAGTGTTGCAAACCCTGGTCTATTCCTTTGCCAAAATTGTAGAAATGAAATGTACAATGAAGTGCCAAGCAATCCCAAGTGTCCAACCCTAAAAATGACTGAGAAAATACATAATATAGACAATCATAACTCATCTCCATGCCTCTAGGGGTCGAGCTCATAATTCTAGGAGCTGTTTCAACCATATCTAAACTAGGAACTAGAAAATAGGCCATGAAACAACTCGCCTCTATATGCTAGGAAATTGATCCATTCACTCACATTTCACCTTTTGGTGAATGAATCTTCTAGAACAAGTAAAAATGTGTCAAAATTACATCATGATCATGAAATTACATCCAGGTACATCAATAGTTACATGAAAAAGTGAAACTGGCCAAAACTAGGCGAAATTCTGAGCTGTTGAGTGAAAAATAGGCCAAATTTCTCTATGCGCCGCGCCCAAAATATCTATGCATAGCACACATTTGGAGCTACTTTTGGGGCCCTTCCCGAAGTCCAAATTGAGCTCATGATAGCTCGTTGGAAATCCCTATCTGTCTACTTTCCAACCCAAGTGGAATTTCTAGATTTGGTTGCCATTTTCCCCTCCAAAAGTGCAATCTCCCAACACTGCTTCCTGTATGTGCAAAAAGTGGCAGAAAGGTCATTTTTAGGGTGTTTTTGACCCTTTAGGCAACCCAGAACTTGATGAAATCCGTAGGTAATCCATGAGAATGCATAAATTTTCATAAAAAATCCAGAAATTAAAAGTTTCCCCCCTGAAGAGCTGCCAATTATAAGCGCGTGCAAGGTGGCGCTATGCATCAGGCAGGAAAATCTGTTTTGTGACAAAAAAAATCAAAATTGACAAATTTTTTCCCAAATTCCTTGAAATTTGGGCTAAAGGTCCCTCATCAAGTAATATGTTCAGCCAAAGAAGCTTCGGCCAATATTTGGAGCCTATCATGTCTTTTACGACGCTTCAGTGCCCTCCTTAGCCTCGCTTTCAGGATCTTGATCTTTACTTTGCAAACATGTGTGCACGCCCAATAATGGTTCTTCATGTGTTTGAGCATATTATTCTCCTTGTTTTCCTTCTCCAACAGCTTCTCAAGATGCATGTTGAATCTCTCAAGCCAAGTCTCTCTATCGGCCTCAATCTCCCGCTCAATAGGTGTCATCTCAGATGGGCTTCTTCGGGCAGCTTGTCGGTTCTCACAGATGTTTTGCAACTCCATGATCATCTGCTGATCCTCCAACTGCTTGTTCCGATGCTCCAAGTGTTTTATGATCCATTGAGCTCTCTGAAACTTTTCGGTCAATGTGCCAATCTCAGCTTTATCCTCCTGAATGATCTCTCTCAGCTTTGAGCTTGGAGAGCTCAAATCCTCATCAATCAGTATGAAATCAGTATCATGGCCTCCTGAAGGGCCCTCCTCCTGCATAGGCCTCTTTCCTCTGTCCTATACCTGTACCTGTGCTGATGACGACAGGAACGAGATCCCTTCCACCCTGGGTGGAGATAGTACTCGTTGAGCTGCTGCAAATAACGCTCTTGTGCCTCTCTGATAAGTAACAAATACTGGCACACTGATAGGCTCTATCTCAGGACCTTCAAACTAATGTGAAGGTTCACCTGCATCATGAACAATCTCCGGAGGAGGCTAAGGGGTTGTGAAGAAGTCATGGGAAATGAAATCCTCCCATGCAATGCCCTGCAATCCAAGCTTATGTACAACAACAATCTTGATGAGTGCATAGTGATAAATGTTGTTGTACTGCTGCTCGGGAGTCTTCTTCTACACAAGAGTAGTCATCCTCTCTATGTTTCGGCACATGAAATAAGGTATTTTCATCATCGTCACTCTTGTGAAATGCATCAATAATCTGATGTGGTATGCATAGAGGCGTGAGAACCAACCCTCACAACTAAAGTATCTAATAATGAGTCTCATCAAAGGCGCATAGGATTCCTTCAAAAACCGGAATGGGAATACCCTGCTGAGCTGCCTCACATAGGTAGGCCTGATGTGTGGTTCATAATGCACTTTTTCCACATGTTGTCTTTTGTTCCACTCTTCACCCACATTCGGTATTCCTGTTGCCTGAGAAATGGTTTTTGGTGTCAAGGTGAAATTTACACCAACAAGAGTAACCTGACCATCACGCAAATGTAAAACAAACAACCGGGCTAACTCCTGATGATGCTGAATCTGAGCAATCCTCTCACAATACTGATAGCATGACTACTCTCGGAAACATGCCATGGCAAGTGGGTAGGCCTGCAACTGAGTCAATGAGGTGGGCTCTTCTCTCACATGTTTTCCACCTTTACGAGGCCTTCTCAGTGCATGTAACTCAATGGTAGAGTCACTGTCTTGTTCATATGATGACTCAGTGTCCATCTCCATTGGTGTTGCAAGGTATATGTCAAATGTATGTTTGGTTTGTTGAAAATGAGAAATTGGTACCTTTGTTTTGAATTGCCAAAATATGTGCCAAATAGGAAAGGACTGTGGTAAATAAGACAGTGGGAACAATGGACTGTAATCAAGTGAGATTTAAAATACAAGGACAGTCACTTGATTATGTTTAGGGACTTTGGGATTTAGGAACTTTTTGCAAATGATATGGGAAGGGGAAAATGATAGGGAATGAAAGGATTTGAGGGATAGGGATAAATGGGAATAATTGATATGAGTGGTTTTGGGATATAGGGGAATAGGGGATTGACAATGCTGATATGAAAATGAGGGGGAAAGGAACCACAGGTGAGGAATGGGATTTGAACTAATTGGCACCAAAATCAAACTTTAACAATCAAACTCAAACCCTAGGAGCAGTTTTTCACCAAATTATAGGGTTTATAATTTCACCAATCAAACTTTTATATCCTTCCCTCCAAACAACACCAAACACAAGCTAATAGCAGTGGCAAGGCGCACAAACTTACTTGGAGCAAATAGAGTTGAGTCGATTCGATTTTTGATGAAGCAGTGGAAAAATTTCACTTGACAGCTCTGTGCGCCGCGCGCACAACCCAGTGCGCCGCGCCTGGTGAGTGCATCGCACACGTTATATTTTGCAAAGGAAGGGGTGGCTCTATGCGCCAGGACTGCTATATGCGTCGCGCCTTCTCCCAACGCGCCGCGCCTGCAATTCCAATACACAGTCCAGCCTCTAACTCACGGTTTTCGCTCTTCCACACTTCAACTCGGCTTCTCTCCTATCTTTGGCGTGCAAATGAAATTTGAATGTGGAAAATATCTTATATATCAATTCATTTTGATTTTTCATTTTGACCAACCAACTTTTGTAATGTTGCAGAACTTTGGCACTTTCACATTTTTAATACAAACTCTGTTTTTGTTTCCACTTTGACTTTTTTGACTTGAATGATGAAACTTTTGTCAATTTTTTGCAGGGATGACTGGCACAGAATTTGGCAAAGGCGACCAGGGCTGCGCCTGAAGAATTTGACAACTGAAAATTTTCGAAAATTACATAGCAATTTATTACAAAAGATAAAATGGACGATTTTTCTTCAAAACAAAGTTTTGAAGAAAAGTCATGATCAAGCAATATGACAATGAAATTTTGAGATGAAAACTTGTTTCGAGCCTCCCTCATGTGCCTACTGGCATTATTAGTCATTTTGAAGACTAAATTTGTGAAACCCTAGACCTAATGACTAAAATGACTCTTTGCTGACTAAGAGACCAAAACAGGACTATGAATGACTTTAAAATTGATTTTGATGAACAGACATGGACCAGCAGGTACATGACATGAGGGACATGAGTGACAAAACCCTTCCGTCAGAAGATGGATGCTCCTAATGGAATGAAAATGACTGAACTGAATGAGACACCTACAAATGAAATGCAACAAAAGAGATTTTGATCTCTGACGGAGGGATGAAGAGACCGACTCTAACTGGAAACATAACATCAACATTGTGATCCACTTCCAAGTGAAACTCACCAAACTCTTCATCTCTTTGTAGATATGCTACTACATATCCATCTTCGTTTTCGTTTTCAAGAAATCTTACAACAACTTGTAAAACACTACTATCTTCGACTTGATTACTCCCCCTTGAACTAAATTATGCTTCTAGGATCTTCCATGCTTCCTTGGAAGTTGTAGCTTTTGCTACCTTGAAAAAAAACTTCTTATCCAATCCTTGTTTTATAAAATTTCATGCTAAGTATTGTATAGTTCATCATATGGGTTATTAGACTAGTAATCAATTAACTATTTATCTCGAAGAAAAGTTAGCATTTTGATAACCCAAAAATCAAAATATTTACCAGTAAACATAGGTGGTAGTAGCATATCAAACCTACACCAATCACCCTCAATTTTTTTTGTCTTCTGCTAGGCTTCTCAGTTCCTCGAATGCGGACTGAACCTCTCTAAACATGGCACCGATCTTTGCCTTTTTGTTGTGATTCCTTTTCATAATCTTCTTTAGCTACGCTTTGTGACCCATGACTCCTATTTGTCCTTTGTATTATAGTTTCTTTCATAATTGCATGACGATACCTTCCATATCACCCGCAATAAAGAAAAAATGTGATTTTCAATACCGTAAGGCACAATCTTCACCCAAAAAACACTATTATGGATGGAAAAAATACCAAAATATTTGTGTAAACTCATGGATTAAAGAGAGTAATTTTTCTGCTCTTTAAAATAACGTTGAGAAATCCTTCCATAAAGGAATTTCCATTTAAATAAATAAAACTTTAAAAAACTCCTTTATTTATGGTCGAATAACTTTGAATCCTCACCATAACGAGGCTGCAAACGACAACATGATAATTATTGCAAAACTCTTCATCTTTCAAGTAATTTATCAAGGCAACTTATCTAACTGGACCCAAAGCGATTATCACGAGAAATAAAACACACACAATGTAACTTATTATTCAAAAAGAATATGATAGTCTAACCAACAGAAGGGAATGCGAGATACTACGCTGAGATGCGTCTCTGGACCATAAATCCACGGAAATATAAGATAATTCCACTGATGTAATGTGTATACCTCGCCATCCTATTTAACGTGTTGGCTCAAAGACCCAGTCCAAAAAAAGCGATGCAATGGAGGAATTATAAATTGCAATAATAACCCTAATTTCAAATACGATTGATTCTTATAACACGAACACCATAAAATAATAGAACCAGCAGTTTGACAAGGCACTTCGATCATATTTGGACAAGTATCGCAATTACTTTCTTATGGACCAGATCGCTTTGTCGTATTCTCAGGTGGAAATAAATCAGGGATACGAGACATAAAACATATGAATCCTTTCAAAAGTAAAACAGGAAGAACAATCACATACAACCCTACTTAAACCTGGAAGATCTTGAATGAAGCATCACCAAACAATCTTATAGTTCCCTTTGAAAGATAATCTGATAGTAAATTCATTCCATATTCTCTGTGTCTCGAAATGGCTTCAGTATTAATCCTTGTCGCACCTTTGTTAGTGACTAGGCTTACTCAAAATGGTTGACTTCTCCGTGAACTGGAGTGCAAATAATTTTAATGCCATAATGGGTTAAAGCAGAGCTTCTATCCCAAAACTTGTCAGCAATCCTGGGGGTTCCCCACTGCAATTGCAAATCCTATGCCAAATTTCTTATACACGTATGGTATCCCACACCACTTGCAGACTTCACCTCGATAAACTACAGCTACAATTTCCAAGTTACACTCGCAAATAATAAAGTTGAGAGTGGGATCTCCAACTCTGCTAGTGCAAAGCCTTCTAAGGCTGCAAAACATCGACATGTGATCAATTAATAATGGGATCGTGCAGAAATACAATACCACCTCAAGAAGTTCCTGCATCTGCTGATTACTCTCTTGTCTCAAACAGAATCACCATCCCTCCTTTTGGTGAAGGATACACTAATAGCGATGGGTAGATAAATGAAAATGATATCATGCTCGACTTTTCGTTGTTCATAGCATCTTCCGGATTAAATGCATGCAGCGCTGGTCATTCTTATTCAAATATTGTACCTGGTTTTACAAATGTTTATATAGGAGTTTCTTGTACCAGTGATCATGAGTTGTTGGGAATTATAATATTGGAAGATCACATGAACAGACATAACAACAACCAGTTAGCTTTGATGCCGATTAAAAGATTAGACAGAGTACATAGCGCAGAACAACATGCAACTATGCTGCTAACAAAAAACATAAGTGTAAGATCCCAAACGACAATTTTTTCAATAGATCTGGCACACTTAGTGTCCTAATTAAAATTGTTGCAAGAAAAAACATTGAATACAAAAGATCTAAAAATGTAGCCTCTTATTTATATTAATAGTTGAAAACAAAGATACATGCCCATATAAAAAAGATTGGAGCCCCTGCAAATGGCATGCATGATTGATCATCAAAAGATAATAAAGACATTGAAGCATAATTGTGGACCCTAGATGGATCCACCAGACAATTTACACTCACAGGGTTTTCGTCTTGGGATCAAACTAAAATTGGTTGCGTCAAGTTCTCATAAACATACAATAAAATGGAAAAACTCAGGATAATCCAAATTCCTAGATCCTATCCCATTTAATAGGGTTGATGGAATCTCTAGAAACCTTATTTTATTATTTTCCCTCGAAAAATTAAGGAAAATAACATGGGCAGATCATGTTGGCAAATACCATGGTAACTACCATGAGTAGTTTCTGTGCATTTTGACCATACCAAGAAAAGGGAATATTACAAATCCCTGCACCCAAATATTGCTTGCCCTCAAGAAATCCACTTCTATCCGCATCAAAAACATATGTATACTAATACCAGGATCCAATACAAACCAGTGTATTATTCCATACCTTCGATACTTGGATCCCAAACAAGCCTCCGACCAATCCTTCCCTCCATAAATTCACCTAGATACCAATGCCACCTAAGTCCTAGTTCCTATGGTTTATGATACCAACTCATCCCTCCATTTCCCATGCCGAAGGACCTAAAGTGAAATATGCCCTTGGCTAAGGGTATCCTCCTAGGAATCATCCCATCAATAGAGTTCCAACTCATAATCTATCTTCAATCCATCTTGTGGGAAGGATCTGATGCATGAATGTCTGCACATGGAATAAGTCTACTATGCTGATGTTGATTGATGCTTAACTCATGCTGTTCCACTCGGTCACTCCAACATGATCCATTCAGAAAACTCTACACTGCTCTCCCCAATATATAAAGGCAGTTTTGTAGTGTTACAAGCCTTATCTATGTACTCCTCTAAAGGGATACTCTGGAACTCCCAAATGTACTCTTCTTGCTACCTTGTGAGGGACTTGAGTCATTCCTCAACACTAGACGGCTTGGCCATTGATTCGACACATACCCCTATGAGCTCCTCAATTTTCCTATTCTCATGTAAGACAATGTCTCGGACTATCCAGACTCTTTGCTTCAACATCATAAGATTTTCCATGAAATGCATAATCTTTTCCCGAAAGTCCTCTACTGGGAATTATGGTGCCCTATTGAATTCCTTTGTATCTGTATGCACTGGATTCTCAACTATCATAGCTCCATCTTGAACCTTTAACCTAATCTCTAGAAATGGATTATCATGCATACTATATTTTTCATTTTGCTCCTTATGATCATGCTCATCATGTCGGTTACCACTACTAGATCCTCACTTAAGTCTCCTTGAATGTCTTCTTTCTAGCCTTCTCCACTTGTGGGGAAAATTTGTTGTCCATCCTCTCTAGTTTTCAAACATGGATGCACTGGTGGAATCTTATTTACACTTGATTGTTGATACTCTTCATGGATGTCCTCCTAGAGATCTATGGACTCAATTATACAAGAATCTACCACATCGTTAGGAATAATTACCTGCTTCCTTTATTCATGTACTTTGTCAAGTTGGTTGATTATTATTGGCTTGTCCTGCAAGTCTCTCTAAAAAACATTATGTTGTTGCTCACCATCCTGAAAATTAATTGACCCAACTATAGAAGAATCCCCATGATCTGAAGCAATATCCTCTTGCTTTGTCCTTGTTGCCTCCTTCCTATCACCCATACAAGAATGGTCAAGTTCCCAAGGTCCCTTACAAATAAAGCATAGTCCCTTCCTTCTTAGTTCATTGTAGGTTTTACTACCTTTGTTCTTGCTTCTTCTGTCAATCATTTTAAGATCCTTCTTAGTCAACACCCTTCTAAGCAATTTTATTTTTTTCATGACCAAGTTCTCCACTAGATCACAGGCGACTGGTGATACAATTGGTTCCTTCCTCCAAGTGGAAAATAGTTTGGATCTCAGTATCTTGCAAATGTCGACATCTCCTTCTAGGAACAATGATATAATATTTTGCATGATTTTTTTGATATGGTTTAGATGAGATAATGTAATGTTGGAGTAAAAGTCCTGGAACACCTGAAATATTAAGTCCTCATATTCCATATTCAACATGAATGTGCCAAAGTTGAACTATGCCATGAGTTCTAAGCTTTTGCACCGCTTCTGAAAGGTAGGAAGCATGATGTTGTTCAACCCTTGAAGGGCTTCTACTATCAATTGAAATATCTACCTAATGATATAATTATTGTAAGGTGGTAAAGGTGATGTTAAATCTATGATCCTACTAAGACAAGAGACAACTGTGAGCCTGAATTATTCACAAGGATGCTCCAAGAGTTTGTGTTGTATCAATAAAAGCATGGATGGTTTGAGATCCCAACTGAGTTTTTTCCATTATGTTTGTCCCACCTTGGACGAATGATCAGAATCTGAATTGGGGACAAAAATTTGTGAAAAATTCAAAATGATCAGAATCACACCAAACCAGAACGACCAGACAAGGCTCATCGCCAAGAATCCGGCGCACTTTGTTTCATCAAAAATCGACTGCGTATGTGAAATTTAGAGCATGTTGTTTATCGTGCCAAACAGACAAATTAAAAAAAAAAAAAAGGTCAAACAGGGTCAAAGGTAAAAATTTTGGGTTTTCAAAGGCTAATGAGGTGTTCAAACTTGTCTAATGGTGATTGGCCCGAATTTCTGGGCACTTGGAAAAATTTTTATTGGTTTCATTTAAGCCAATGGGAAGAGGACACGTGGCAAGCCTGAAGGCCACCACGTGCCCCCCGTCCAAGGCAAAATTATGGTTTATCAAAGGTCTAAATTCATTATATGTTATGAAAAAAAAATTTGTACAATGGTTGGGCGAAGGTCGGGGTCGAACCCACGACCTCCCCAACACAAACACCATACATTACCAATGGACCATGGCATGTGACTTAACAATATTGATGTAGTCGTAGCTAAAAATTAAACTATAATCGTGGACTGGTGGGTTAGGACACACATAACTTCTTATACACAGCGGAATTAGATTTAAAACCCAATTCAACTTCGTAAGTTAAAAACATACATACGCGCGCGAGATCAACATCAGATTTAATTAATATATACAGACTATACAATAGTCCTAGACCTAATCAAATACGTGGGTTTCTGACCAGAGGGTCCCACCGTATCGATAACCAATCATAGCATGTCACAGTTTCTTTCCCGCAACTTTTGATCATTTACCGAATACGCTAAACACTAAATCTTGCGAAGTGCACTATTGCATCGAGCCGACATGTGGTTGTTCCTTGCCACATTGCATCCTTCCTTCTCCCTGCATCGCATCACAACCCGTTTAACTTTTTGTGCGAACTCTTAACGTTATCCATGATAATTTGCGAAATGCAAAGTCGTGGTCCAACATCCACCGTTGATCTGCCACATGATCCAACGGCCCGCACAACTTTCAACTCTTAACAAATATGTTAACACATAAACCTTGCAAAATGCGCTATAGCGCAGTAATGGCACGTGGCTGCGCCTCATTTGCATCGCAGTTCTCACATCCTACCCCTTCGCGTCCTTCTACTCTTGCTCCGTCACATTGCAAGTTATCTTGCTTAACTTGCGAAATCTCTTAACTCCTACATCATTCAATTGCGGATGCGAAATTGCACCCTGCCGACACGCGTCTGCACATCCTCGACTCATATTAACCATCCATCTATTGTTTTCAAATCTACGATCTAATCGCATCCATCCGTTCACCTTCTCACGGTTCTTCTCGCCTCTTCTGCCCGCATTGATCTCCGCCGTCGAACCTTAAAATTTTAAGTGTGCGATTCAATCCGCACCGTTGGTCCCTCAATTAGAATTTTTCAAATTGTTCTGATCTTTATTCGATCTTTCCTCTTCAGTTGCACTCTGCAACACTTTTCCTTCGTGCCACTCCTCTTGCTCATCCTTGCTGCACTTGCAATCTAATTAGATTTTTTTCATCTTTCATCCCTTAGCCTCTGCCTTAACTCTGTCTATACGAAGTTCTCAGAAACTTTGTCTTCTCGCTCAGCCTGTCTATTCATTAATAGAAAACAACACGCTTATATAATAACACATGAATGCAATCTTTGATTTCGACAGGGAAATAAAATCCATGGGTTGAAACAGAGAGCCTGACCACAGTCCAAAACACTTGGAATTTATTTATAAAGAAAAATACACAGAACCGAGCCTTGGGATGGCTGGTTTTTACATTTGTTCCTACTCTCTGCTCAACCCTCTCTTGCACCTATTTCCCTCTTGTTCTCTCTTTTTCTCTCTGGAAGGCAAAACCCCAAAATGGTGGATTTGGTTCTGCTTTATGCCTTTCCCCAAATTCCCCATATGGTTGAGAAACTGTTAGTTAGTTTCAGAACAACTTATTCAACTAAATGCCTAACTAACCCTAATCTAGCTATTCTTTTAACCTACATATTACAATGGTTGTGTTAGCCCAAATTAACTTAAAACAAAATACTTTAAAAATGAAAATCTTTGAATTATTAGGACTATTAGTCCTCTTCCCAAGCCACAACATGTGACCAACTTGTCACATTGTTGACTCTGCCTTGATGCTCTTGCATCAAATATGGGTGTGTAAATTATATTTAAATTCATTTAAATGAATTGTCAAGGTTCTTGCATCAAATATGGGTGTGTAAATTATATTTGAATTCATTTAAATGAATTGTCAGGGGTAAGGATGGGGCCAGCCCCCTCACCACAGGACCATAGCGTAACCAATGGCGGAGTGCTTTGCTAATGGCAAGTTTAAACATTTAAACGTGATTAATTATCCCTAATCCCCGATTAAGGCGCTAATCCTATATTCAAAATGATTTTTGTTAATTTCACTTAGAACACTAAACATCCGTTAATCGCGATTAACATTTAATTGAACTCGCAGTTAACTTGGCGAAGAAGTTGGTGGGTCCGCTATTTTTGACACCACCTCCACATTTGTCGGACTTAACTGGAGTTTCTCCAGATTTGGAGGAGTTTTCCTAGGGAAAACTGAAGAAGCCATAACTTTGGAATTTTTTGATCAATTTTGGCTCAAGAAGAGTCATTCCTAAATGATTTGGATGATTTGAAAATGCTGGTATAGGTTACAGAGGCGTTGGAGTACTTTGTAAGTGATTTTTCCACTTTGAAGATTAAAGAAGCCTAGGGCCACCAGGAGAGGAGGCCATGCCTAGATCACTTGAAGACCATTTTTAGAGCTTCAAGAGTCTATTTTGAGGTTTTTGGGTCTTTTGAATCTAATGGAGTAGGTTTCAAAGCCATTGGAGCACTGTAGGTATATGTAATCAAATAATTGACCATTAACCCAAAGAGGGCCAAGCCATTGAAGTATGTCCATGGAGATGTAGCCCAAGAGGGGTGAAATCTGATATCAACTACAGAGTAATGTGTTTGTTGTATGTTATTTCTCTACAATTTATTTTCTTTACATGTATTTTTAACAACTAATTAACTCATGAATTGCTCATTAAAAAAAATAAAACTTGACACATAAACCCTCACATAATTGGCTAATTTGAGACGATCCTAAACACATTTATTTAATACCGATGAGGAAGCTAGAACATCAAAACTAGTTTGCCCATATGCATATCAAGTTGGTATTAGAGAAGAGTTTAACTCATTTTAGCCTGAGATAATTTGCCAAAGTTAGCTAGAAAATTAGCTATTGGTTTTGTATTTGTGCAAGGATAATTTAACTGTGTGTAATTTTGTGTATGTGAAGAGAAGGTCAAATTGAGGATTAAACTCTCAAATCATAGCAAGGAAGCTTTTTATGCATTACAAGTGTGATGACAGCTTAATCAAGCATTGTTTCTAGTCAATCTTCCTTAGCAAAAATCTTTGATATAGAGATGTTGCAGAAGCTCTACATCATGAATGATATGGTGCAAGAGATATATGAAGATAAGAGGGAGAGCATTATACTTCAAGAGTAGTTGATTTCCATGAAGGAGGAGAAGCAAGAACTTCTTGAAAAGATGCATGAGATGGAGACTCAAATCCATATTGTAAATGAAAATCTAGCAAGGTTGCATGAGATGGAGACTCGACTCCATGATGCTAAGGAAACTCTAGCCAAGTATGTGCATGAAAAAGAGGTTTGAAATTAAATTTTATCTTCTATTTCTTCTCAAGGAGAATGTGCAGGTGGATTTTTAAAGACAGAATGTTTCTTGCATGATGTGTTTTTTAGATTGATGGTTGTGTTTGTGAGAAGATGTCGCAGGATTTTGGAAGGTCCACTCTTGAGTGAGAGGCTCATGATTAGACTTCATTCTCAAGTCATGGCATGAGCATCATGTCAATACTAGAGGATGATATAATTAAGAAGCAGAAAGTGGACAAGATGCAAAAAATTTTACAGCCAAAACAACAACCATTGTAGACCATTTGATTTGTTGACGCCAACATTAGGGGAATTTTGAGGTCTAAAATGGGCCTCCTAAGAAAAATGTACAATAAAAATTCACTTTATGAGAACTAATAACATTTTAGGGGATGACATCATCCCTAATGGTTGAGGTGGCATTGTTTGAGTTAAACGTACTTACTTTTCACATTCTCAATGGTGAATAAAAATTCATGGTTAACCATGGTAGTGCTCTAAGTAATTTTAAATTCATAAAGTGAAGTACTCACAATAAATGTCATTTGACACTTTTTGAATAAAATATTATTATTGTCATTTCATAATTTTTGAAAGAAACAATGCATATTTTTACACAATTTTCATGTCTTTATACACTTTTCAATAAATATTATATTTGTATATTTTCATATATTCATTTTTAAATTATATTTTCATCTAATTTTATTTAATATTACAATTTCAAATTAATTATAAGTTAATATCTATACATATATATTATACATATGAAATAAAAATAAAAATAAAAAATGTGAACTTGTAATTTTAAGATAAATCAAATCTATAAATAATATTATTATAATATTAATAGCGAAAAAAAAGAAAAAAAAAAACATTTTAGTTGTATATGATGAAAAAAGGTATATTAGTTTTGTATGTTGAAAAAAGTTATAATAGGTTCAACATAGTTTGAGGAAAAAAATCTAAATTTTAATGCATATAAATCTTATATTATACTTATAAATATAAATTAAATCTATTTCAATATTTTTTTTCTTTAATTTTAAATACAACTCAATTCATTTCATTATGATTATATTAATATTATGAAATACAACTCAATTCATTTCATTATAGTTATATTAATATTATATATAATATTATGAAAAATAATCTAAATGTTATAAAATACACATTATATTCATTTTTATATTATATATTATTTCTTGTTAGGTTATAAATCAAATCAATTTAATATGTAATATAAAATTCATAAATAAAATAATATATTACATTTATTATATTATATTATTTTCACATAGAATATTAATTACATGTTATTATACAATTTAAATAATATAAATTTTAATTGATAGCATATTATATAATTAAGAATTTATGGATTTATTTTTATATTTTATTTTAAATTATTTAAGTACAAAGGACAAATTCATTAGTTCTTCAATGATAATGACTTTTTATTGAAAAACTCATTCTTATTTATAGTCACATCAATACAATTTTTTTATTAATTGTATTTTGGTACAACTTTTGAATTGAATTTAACTATGGTTACATGGATTGTGGTGCAAAAAGTGAATTGCAAATTCATAAATATTATTTTATTGGTTTAGCTATTATTTTATTATTTCATTAGGAGATCCATTTTAGAGTTCAAAATTACCCTAATGGAAGTGAAAGAGATGGAGAATGCATTCTTCCATATGTGGAATTTGAAACCATGGAGGTAAAAAGAATGGTCATTTATTTTCTTGTGATTAATGATATTAGAACTCATTGATGTAGTTCACTCAGATAAGCTTAACTTGGAAAAGTGGTTTCCAAAGAGAAGCTTGCATCGAATGCATGTTTGTGCAAAGGAGGAACATGATTCTCAGTGGGAAGGCCATCAGTCAGTTTCACAAGCACCAAGGGACCGCTTTGGTACAACAAGGTGTTTAATCAGCAGCAAGCAGCTAACAAGTGTTGGATTGGGTCAAAAACAAAATGAGGGCATTGGTTGAAATGCTAAGCCATTTGCAAGGCACAGTATGTCAGTGAACCCAAGTCATTGTCATGGATATTTTTCCGAGTAGAATCAAGTTGACAGAACTTGGGAAAGAGAGGATTATTCAACTCTCATGAGATAACTAGCTTTTGTGAGTCTAAAATCCTGTCAGTGAGGAGGAGTGATCAGAATTTGGATTGGGGGCAAAAATTTGCAAAAACTTTAAAGTGCTCAGAATCATACCAAACTAGAACCACCAGATAGGGCTCATCGCCAAGAATCTGACGCACTTTGTTTCATTGAAAACAGACTCCGTAAGTGAAAGTTAGAGCTTATTATTCATTGTGCTAAACATACAATTTTTTTTTAAAATGGGTCAAACAGTGTCAAAGGTAAAAAATTTGGGTTTTCAAAGTCCAATGAGGTGTTGACACTTGCCTAATGGTGATTGTCCCAAATTTCTGGACACTTGGCAATTTTTTTATTAGTTTAATTTAAGCCAATGTGAAGAGGACACGTGGCAAGCTTGGAGGTCCCCACGTGCCCCCCCCTCCAAGGTCGAAGTATCGTTTATCAAAGGTAAAAATTCATTATATGTTATGGAAAATTTTGTTATACAATGGATGGGAGAAGGTCAGGGTTGAACCCACTACCTCCCCAACACAAACACCATATGTTACCAATGGACCACAACATGTGACTTAACAATATGGGTGTGCGAATTATATTTGAATTCATTTAAATGAACTGTTAGGGGTAAGGAGGGGGCCAGCCCCCTCACCACAGGACCATACACGTAACCAATGGTGAAGCACTTTTTTAATGGTGAGTTTAAACATTTAAATGGGATTAATTGTCCCTAATCCTCGATTAAGGCGTTAATCCAATTTTCAAAATGGATTTTTGTTAATTGTGCTTAGAGCACTAAACATCCGTTAATCGCGCTTAACATTTAATTAAACTCGTAGTTAACTTGGTGGAGAAATTGGTGGGACCGCTATTTTCCGTGCCACCTCCACATTTTTCGGACTTAACTGGAGTTTCTCCGTATTTGGAGGAGTTTTCCTAGGGAAAACTGAAGAAGCCATAACTTTGGCATTTTTCAACCAATTTTGGCTCAAAAAGAGTCATTCCTAGATTATTTGGATGCTCTAAGCATGATGTTGCAGGTTTTATAGGCATTGGAGCACTCCTGTAAGTGATTTTTCCACTTTTAATATTAAAGAAGCTCAAGGCCACCATTAGAGGAGGCCATGCCTAGATCACTTGAAGATCATTTTCAGAACTTGAAGGGTCTATTTTGAGATTTTTTGGTATTCTGAATCCAATGGAGTAGGTTGCAAATCCATTGGAGTATTGTAGGTTCATGTAATCATATAATTTACCATTAATCCAAAGAGAGCCAAGCCATTGAAGCAGGTCCATGGAGTTGTAGCCCAAGAGGGGTGAATTATGTTATCAACTATTAAGTAATGTGTTTGTTGTGTGTTATTTATCTGTAATTTACTTATTGTACATGTGTTTTTAACAACTAATAAACTCATGAGTTTCTCATTAAAAAATACAAAACTTGACACATAAACCCTCACATAACTGGCTAATTTAAGACAATCATAAACATATTTATTTAATACTGATGAGGGAGCTAACACAACAAAACTAATTTGCCCATATTCAGATCAAAAAACATGTGCCTAATTCCTCCAACTTATGAAGTTCTATGTATGAATTTGTTTGCTACAATTCATATCCAAGTGTGAAGAGCTTAGCCCCTCTAACTTGTCCTTCCTTCACTTCCCATGTGTTCTTTAGCTGCAGAATGACATGGACTCTTTTCGAGAATGGTCCATTGTTGTGACCATTATTTTGGTCTAAGAAGGTTTTATTAGGTAAAGGATCATATATTCTCACTAATTCATCAAGAATTTTTGAATGTTTTCCAAGGTATCTTCAAGACGATCCATCTTCTCCCATACTAATTCTTCATAGGAATATTATGTGAATCATGCCTTCCCAAATTTGACCCAAGATACAAAATTAGAAATTATTTTACATTCAACCTCTTTTTTTATATAAAACCCCTCCTCCTTTAAATACTTTAAGTATTAATTATACTTAATATTAAGAAAATAATATGTAAAGCAAGCCAAAGGAAATTATCATCAATGAAGGTAATATGGGAAACTTTATTTATTATTTTTGTGAGGAAATTACAAATTTTATGATATGTGCTTCCCCAAGTGCCCATTGTTATGGCCCAATGTTTATTTGTCACGACCCACAGTTGATGGTCATCTATTGCTTACTTGTTTGCTACGCCACAACCCATCGTTGATGGCTTAGACCTTTTGAACTACATGCACTTGATTAGTACGCCCATGACCCACTGCGATTCCATACTTGCCCACAGATGACTCATAGGTTACAATGGTTGGTTGTTACAATTTCCGTCCAGGGGTTAAATTTGATACCCATTTACCCGTTTTTCCACTTTTTATTAGAAAAATACAATTTATTTTGAAACAAACACGTCAAAGTCAACTTGCAAATAATTTTTTAAAATATCAAAGTGACAGGAATATATATATATGTGTGTATGTGTGTGTATTATTTTTATTTATATATTGCTGGTACTGGAATATGTGGTCTTCTGACACCCTATTTGGTAGGTTCCAGATAACATGTGACTTAATAGAGTGATTTATTCAATTTGCATAAAAATAAAAATAAAATTAAGATTAAAATAAAATAAAATAAAATAAGATTAAAGTAAAATAGTTAATTTACCATAGATAGTTTTTGTACTCTAAGTTTTGAATATAGTATTTTAAAATGTAATCTTTGTATTTTAAAAAATAATACAATATTATTTAATATATTATTTTTTATTTTTTTAACTGAGCAAAAATAAAATGAATTTAAAAATAGCTCTATGTGAAAACATTTTTATTTGGTCAATGTAAAATTAAATTAATAAAAAAATAAGGTTGAAATAAAAATAACTTCATGGTATTGACCCATGGTATGACAACTTATATACATCTTAACTCTGAATCTGGATCAAATCTCCTTTCACTCTAAAGAGATTTACATCTCAAGAGATTTGAAACACTAATGTAATGTGTTGTTTATCCGGAAAAATAAAAATCACACTATGTGAAAACATTTTTACTTGATCAAAATAAAATAAAAATAATAACATTAGAATAAAAATAATTTCATGGTATTCACCCATGGTATTGACAAATGGTATGAGACGCCATGGTATTTACCCATGGTATTCATGTGGAACATAAAAATTAAACCAACTTGGAACCATCTTAACTCAAGATCTAATGTATTTTCACTCAGTGAAAAGAAATTTGAACCCTTTTAAAGCTTGGTGGATCCAAAGTTAAAATGGATTTAAGCTGGTCACATTTTGTAAGCCTAGATGATGCTTGAGAAGTGGGTATGTTTTTTATGTTATACATTCCCACATGAAGCTTTAGAAGTGGGTATGTTTTTTATGTGAGTTATAACTTAGTGAGAGTATTTATATTCCAATTTATTCATCAAGTTTATCAATATGTATTTGGTGAGTGAACGTGCATACACCTAATTTAATAAAGTCTTGATTAGTATTTTTCTGTTATCACTATTTCGTTAAATATTTGATCAATGCTTCAAATTAAAAATCACTTGGACTATTGTTCAAACCCTATAATGAATGAGTCACTAGTACTAGACTTTCTTCAAGCTGAGACTTCACCTAAACTCTGGTAAGTTTGAGTAGATTTTAATATATTTGAGCACATACATTTTTTTAACAAAATATTCTTGTAATTTGCAAATGTTAGATTTCATGGAATATTTTCCCTCCTCCATGGAATTCCTGCAAGAGGAGGCTCCTCCTTTAATTGAGCCTCATGAGCAGTAGACTCTTCTCTAGAAAAGGATTCATCTTCACTTCAATAAATTCAACAGCAAAATCTTATTGAAATTTAAACTAAAATGTTATATTTTCTGAAAAATAAATGTAATTAAAAATGAAATTTTAGAAATTTATTTTTAGCAATAGCACGTTGTTTTTCACCCTAATCTCTTCAAAGTTTAACTGCATTCAAATTTTTCATCGTCAAATTTAACCCATGTTCCCGTCTACCAGTTCGATGAGCCCACCATCCACTGCTCACGGTACCTGGGGTCTCTCCACTTACTCGCTAATGTGCCCACGACCCACAACCACTATGATTGTTCACTTACACGGCCCACGACCCACGTTTCAGAGATCAACCTTCAACTGCTCAACGTGGTGTTGTCGAATGAGATCCCATGGCCTCCCAAGCTGAAATTAGAATCATAGTAGTCGGTTTGTATGCAATCGGCCCATGCATAGCGCTGATAAACTCTAGATTGATCACCAATTTATCTTCTCTCTCCTCAAACAACTCTATTCACCATCCGACCTGATCTTAGCATCAATAATTTTGCAATGATTTATTTATTCAACCACAGAGAGAAAAAAAATCCTGGAAAGGTAATGCGTTCAGGATCTTAGCTCAGAAATGAATAGTATACACAACAGTTTGGCCTTCGGCCCTCAACGTTGAAGATACTCTTATGATCGGGCAGAACAGTCAGTTCAGTATTTTGACAAAACTCGACCGTACCCTCAAACTTTCGTGCCATAATAAACAATTATCTTGACTTTGACTTCGACTTCGACTTACCTTCAGACAGTCAGTGCTATGGGCTCACTATAAGATACTAAATGACAAATTTTACCAATAGATTTGACACACTTGAGCATCCTAATTAAAATGCTTAGTAATAAAAAACATCGAACACAAAGGGGCTTGAAAATTCATCTTCTTATTTATATTAATAATTGAAAACAAAGGTACATGCCCATACAAATAAAATTGGAGTCTGTGCAAATGTTATGCACCACTGCTCATCAAAAGAGAATAAAGACATTGAAGAACAATCGTGAACCCTAGATCGATCCACTAGACAATTTAAGATAGACAAATTAGGGATAATTCAAATGTCTAGCTCTTATCCCCTTTAATAGGTTTTATGGACTCTAGAAACCATATTTTATTATTTTCCCTAGAAAAATGAAGGCAACTACCATGGGCATATCACATGAGCGAATACCATGCATAGATTTTGTCCATTTTGACCATAGCAAGAAAAGATAATATTACAGTACATCAATTTTATAAAAGAACTTAACTTCAAAGCAATGAAACATCGAAGTAACTACAACTACATTACCACTGGGACTTTGCATTGGGACTGTGCATCCCGATCATCTACTTTTATACACAAAACTATTGAGAAATTAGGGCTTTTAATTCAAATTTCTCTTTCATGATAATTACTTGTGAACTTGTTATGCTTATATTACTTAGATATTATCTTTGTTAGCTTATTATGTCTTTCGTCAAGTCAATTATTTAGGCTCTTCAATCTAGGGCCAAAACCTCTCTCTCTTGGAGAGGAAAATCTGAAAGTAATTCTTTTTATAGATCTTCAATTTATGAGTACCATAACCATGACCTAGACCCTTGAATTCAGTATGCCTCCAAGACCCTTGTTGCTATTCCTTTATGCTTCTTCTTAGCTTCACTGAATAATCCTTCCTTTCTGCACCTTGCTGCACCACACTTCCTTGAGGAGTCTTTTTCTCTTTGTTACTGCAATCATAGACAGAAGGTTCAGTCTCCTTGTTGCTACAACCCTAGAGATTTAAATCTCCTTATTGTTGCAACCCTTAGACAATGAATTGTGTCTTCTTATTACTGTAATATTAAGACAAATTCTAGTCTCCTATCTCAACTTATCCTTCTTCCTTTTAGCACTATTTAGGTATCCTTCCTTCGTTGTTTGATCTTCTCTTTTACACACCTAGAAAACATACTCTCTCTTTCGTTGTTCTTCCACAAATGTTATCTGAATATCTCAGACAGATCTGAACTATTCTGCTTGTACAATGACCCATCCGAAACAAAGATGTCCATCCAAATATCACATAGGTAACCAATCAACAAACTCAGAGAGAATTCTGAATCTGTCTTTCTGTGGTGACCGAGGTTCCTTTATATAGTTGTTTCCACCTATAATGAGCCGACATGACCTATTGAATAGTTGTGTCTTCTTCTTTGAGCCGACTTGAGTTTTTCTCATTCTTTTGCTTTGAGGCCGCCATCAAGAAGATAGTGACAAGGTCTTGGAGCATATAATTACATCAATCATTTGTCCTTTACATGAGTGTAACATGACTTCATATAAATGACTCTAATTATATTTATGACAAGTGAAAAACCCCTAAATACATCAAGAAGAATTCTTTGACCTATAATAAAAACTTCTTGCTCATGAAACCCATGAGGCAAGCATTACAAAAATACATTTTGTTACCTTTGTCTTTTTCATTACATAAATTCATAATTACAAGTCATAAAAAATTCTTGCTCATGAAACTCATGAGGTAAGCATTACAAAAAGACATTTTATTATGTTTGTCTTCTTCATTACATAAATTACAAGTCATTATGAAGATCAGACCTTGTTACACTTTCCAATACAACACAATAAGATAGACGAACTCAGGATAATCCAATGCCTAGTTCCTATCCCCTTTAATAGGCTTGATGGACTCTCTAGATACCATATTTTATTATTTTCCATAAAATCAAGGCAAATACCATGGGCATATCACATGGACGAATACCATGGTAAATACCATGTGTAAATTGTGTCCATTTTGACCATATCAAGAAAAAAAATATTACAATAAATCAATTTTATAAAAAAACTTAACTTCAAAACAATGAAACATCGAAGAAACTACAATTGCATTACCGGTTGGACTCTGCATCAGGACTGTGCATCCAGATCATCTACTTTTATACATAAAACTAAGTCATTTATTTTCCCCTTTGACACTGAATAGGTTAAGGTCGTGGGCCCCTTCAAATCTCAGTAGGTCATGGAAGTGAGGGGGTGCAGGAGGTGAAGGCGGTGAGGCGGTGGCCATGTCTTGGTGAATTCACGGGCATAATTTGTTTCAACACAAAGGTATGAAAATGTAAAAAATGTCGAATTTGACAAATTGTTTCCGGTTGAAATTCCACTAGCTTGTTGGATCCCTTGGATCATTGAATAACAATTTTTAGCATTTAGGGTTTAGCAATGGTTGTTGAGCCACAGTTCCTATGAATTCAAATTCATATAGGTACATGGTCACTTTCAAAATGAAGATCTCATAAGAAGAATTGGATTGGTAATCGCATATGTATAGCATCATATCAACCAACATTGTCCTAGTGCGAGGCCTTGACTAACAGCTCCATCTCTCAATGAGACAATGGGCTACAATGCTGGTGAGAAATATGCCTTATAGACACCATAATCATTGTCTCTCCAAGGTATATACTCCACCCAGGTGTTCCCAAAGTATGACCTTCTTGGACTATTCTTCTCTTGGATAGCCAACCCTCAAAGAATATCGGTCCTTGACTACTCTTATCTTAAATGCCCTATCTCATTCTCAAAGAGTATCAAATGCTAGATGATTACCCAATCCTACATTTTGTCTTCCACGTGAAGACCAGAATGATGTGTTTATCCATGTCCTTCACTAATACTTACAGTTATTAGTCTTGGTCTAGTGCATGACACATGCATTAGAGAATCACATATGTCACTCCCTCTTAACTCAGGAAGAACATACTTCAAGTTTCTTCCAAGTAATAAACTTACCACCAGGCTCCCTCTCAACCAGGGTCTTGCAGCAGTAATGGTGAGACAGCCAATTTCTCATGAAGAATTCCTCCCCTCAATGTCATGGATTTCGATATTGAGGAATCTTCAACCTTTGGCTTCATAAGGCATAGATCATCCATCACTTTCGGTCACGAGTCATGTCAACCATCAGAAAGTGATTAATCGGTCTTTCTTATCTCATCCACCTTTATGCCATGATGCTTTCCTTCGAATTTTCTCCAAGGATTGTACATTCTTCCACATGATTGGAAACCCTGCATAAACTTATCCAGATAAACATATAGATATGAATTTATAAATCAAAAGTTACCTCAGTGATGATCTTTCACCATGGCATCTTCTTGTAGGCATTGACATCCTCTATTCAGATTGACACATCTCCTAAAGATATGTCTTGTCAAGGATCTTCTTCTTTACCAGACTTCTATCAGAGTCTAAATATCCTCACAGGAGATCTCCTAGTCACATCTTCTTGGCTTCCGGATGATAACTACCTCTTGACATGGTTGCATTTTATGATCTCTTCCTTTTTGCACATTCTTCATTCCTAGGAACTTACAAATTTTCTAGTTCCTCGTTCATATACAACCACCTCATATTGCATATGAGGATATATTATGTTGATTTCATCTGTCAGTGCACCGAGAGATCCTCCTTCATAGATCATACTTCTAAATAAAGAATTCCATTACCTGCAACCATATGACATGAATTCACGGCATCCAGTGTTAGCATATAAATATATATACCTCATACCTTTTTCCTTTGAGTCATCCTGTAGAAATTTCACTAGAATGAAGAGCTTCATTCCCTTGGCCTTCTCTATAAATATGTCATCACATCCCAAAATTATGTAGCATGGAATTCTTGATGAAACCATTCTACTTTCTTTCTAATCAGTGATTTCATAGAGAACTCCATTAGAAAAATGTCAGCACATGTTTCCATGATGACCATTGATCTTGATGACTACCTTCCATTAGTAATGTTATCAAAGAGGTTTTTCCCGGCGTTGTTTCACCAAGAGCTCCTACAATGATTTTATCATGATGCCATCAATATACATTGCTTCCTATCATACTATTTTACAACCAACAGAAATCACTTAAAGGAGAATATGATCTTAATGATAGTGGATATCCTTCGCTTCTTCTTTCTTAGATTTCTTTGCATCGTGTTCTTCTCTTAAATATGAGACATGGGCTTCTTCCTTTTTCCTCTTGTCCTTTCTAAATTTTGGACAATCTCATTTATAATGCCCGAGATCATTACATCCAAAACATTTTGCTTTTTCCACATTTATTTTCTTGTTATGAGGACCAAATTTACCGAATCTTCCTTTCTTCCTGGACATGGCGGCAAAGGCTTGATCTCCTTCACTTGATCCTGCTTTCAATTTTGATTCGTCTATCCTACCTAGACTTTGGAATGGCATGGCTTCTTCTCTCCCACCTATGTTTGAAGTGAAACCTCTCCATTCTTTCGATAAAGCATTTTGTACCATATTGAGTATTTTTGTATCAAAAATTACTTCTCCCAACTTCAGTGGTTGATCTCGTATTGTGAAAATCTCCATCAGATATGGAATTATTCCTTCATTTGACATTCTCAATTTGTATAGTTTTTATCTCAGGGATATTATCTCCTTTGTAGAACCTTTCAAGAATAGTTCCACAAATTTATCATATATTTCTTTTGAGGACTATAGGTTTGATACATAGGGAATGAGAGAATCTTTTATGGATTCTATAAGAATCCTTCGGGCTATTATGTCTCCCTTCATCTATTTGATATATGCTAGAATATCTTCTTTTGGTGGTTGAATTGTAGTCCCTTCTATGATGCCCATAACTTCATTTTCAATTAGATTTAGATCTGTCCTTTTATTCCATGGACCATGCATTAAAGTTTGATATACCAACCAATTTGTTTCTTTCTATACAATGAGTCATTTGACAGATTTAGATAGTCATAAATACTTACTTGAGTAAGTGACTTTCTCCTTTAGTAGCTTCCTTGATGATGACGAAGAAGTTAGGAGCTTCTTCTAAGATAGAAATCTTAAATCTAGGTGATCTTGGATCCTTGATAGTAAAGGATGTCTTCAAAAGATGATTTCCTCTTCTAACAATGTATTGAATGTAAATCTTTGATGGCAAAGATTATTTTTCTTGAAAATTTGATCTTTTGAATGAGATGAAGATCTTTCTTGAAAATAGCTTGAGAGTCTTCCTTGCAAACTTGATTTGACTTTTCACCCAAACTTTGATTTTTTCTTCCTGGAGTGTCTTTTTGTCAAGTAGCCCTTGAGTTCAACACCTTACCTCTGAAACCATGTTGAAAATTTGAAGGGCTAGTGATTAATTCAAAATTCTCTTCTTGATAATTACTTGTGAGGTTACTTGAGTTCCTTATGCATTCCCTTCGTTAGCTTATTAAATCTTTCATCAAGTCAATTATCAAAAGACACGAGACACGAGAATTAGGCTCCTAGAGCCAGGGCAAAAATCTCTCCCTCTTGGAGAGGAAAACCCACGAGAAATTTTTCTTATAGATCTTCAAATGACAAGTACAATGACCAATAATTAGACCCTTGACCTATATATGCATCCAAGACCTTGACCTTACTTCTTTGATGTCCTTCAATGCTGATCTTTCTTCTCTTCACCAAGTTGCATAGTTTTGCACCAACACTTCCTTTGAACCTTCAATTGAATCTTCAGTGATTTGAGATATATATAAATTGTAGTTAGGAAAGTAAATCACAAATTTACTTTCCTTCTTCTTCCACTTTCTGAATGCTTCTTCTCTTTGCAGACCACTGTACCAAATTTACATGAACTAGAAATAAATACCAATATCACCCTTTATCAGCAACTTCACTTTAGGATAGTCCGCAAACTATCTTTGGACAGATCCGCACTTCAACACTGCTCTTGCATTTGGACATATCCACACTTCAACACTGCTCTTGCACTAACCCTATCACATTGTAGTTGCTTCAAAATGATCCGTACTTCTGTTTCAGTACACCGCAACACATATAATACTTAGATACCACAAGGATGTGTGTACCTTAACCAGATCTGAAACACATCAAAAATCCACACTGAAACTTGTCTTATAATCCGCACTTTTGTTTCAGAGATGACCGAAATTGTTGCCCTCAAATGAACCGCAGAACATGTGTATATATAGAGACAATTTCATTGTCTTTAGGCTAACCTTCCATTTATCTTGTAGGTCGACTTATCTAATTGTTTTAAGGTTGACTTGAACGCATCTTGTTAGCTTATCTTTCAGCGTAGATTTGAGGGCTGACATAAGCTATTTTTCCATGGTTTCTTGGACAAGGTCTTGGAGCATTTAGACTAGATTCTTTATACATATGACACCTAATTATACTTATTCCTAGAATACAAAACCCTAATAGACATCAAGAAAAAGTCTATTTAACCTATAATAAAATCTTGCTCATGAGACCCATGAAGCAAGTAAAACAAATATACATTTTATTATCTTTGTCTTCTTTTTACATAAATACATAATTACATAGTTGAAGACCGATCCTAGTTACACTTTTCAACAGCTCTCACTTTCTTTCTTTATGTTAAAGTTGATCATGACTATAAACATTTTGTTGGCGGTAATTATGCCAAGTTTTTGGAGGACAGAGTGCAATTGGTGTTGAAAAATGTCAAATAAGAGAGCTTAGAGGTTGCTGCACGCCCAGTGGGCTTGGACCAAGCCTTGCAGGATTTTGAACGTAAAATTCCGACACAAAGCGCCATAAATCTAACGGTAGTAGAGGTTGTGGGCATAAGTGGAGTAGGGGAGTCAGCTCTGGCATTCAGATTTAGATTTCAATAAGAGACGTTCAGATTTTATAAGGTCTTGTTACTTGTGTAACGTGGGAGAAAAGGACGATTTGCCATCTTTGCAGCGGCAGCTGTTTAGTGATCTGTTGGGTATCTATGTGGATATTTGGTGTCCAGAACGCGGTAGGACTATGTTACGAAAGAGTCTGGGAGGCTTAAAAGTTCTGATTTTTGTGGACGATGTGAATGATGGAGAGAAATTGAAAAGTCTCCTAGTTATTGATTTAGAGTCCGGAACGGAGTAGGACTATGCTACGAAAGAGTCTTGGAGATTCGAAAGTTAGGATTGTTGTGGACGACGTGAATGATGGAGAGAAATTGAAAAGTCTCCTAGTTGTTAATATGCCGTGATAAGATGATACTCAAAGGCTTCCCAAATACGTTGTTGTATAATGTAAAGCCATTTCCCAGAAAATATGCAAAAGAGGTGTTCTGTCATTATGGATTTTTTTCAGTCAAAACCATTTAAGGGGCTAATATGGAATTCCATAATGATGGACAAGTATATTCCCAGGGTGATCTGGAGGCTTGGATATTAGCAGGAACGCCATTGAAATCTTGTACATCAGTCATATGGAGAAGTCTTAGGAATGTGGTTCCATGGTTATGTAGCAATCTGCGTTGGGTCGTTGGGGATGACTAGAAAATTCAAGTGGGTTTGGATGTCATCAAATGTATGTTGGGAAGTCATCTTCTAACTGTCCCACTAATCAACTTCCTCGCCCAGGAGGGGTTTGACAATCTGGCCAATATTGGGAGGGGACAATCGTTGCCTCAATCCTCCATTATGTGGCCTCATGCAAGAGAACTTAGGATTCTGATGTATATGGCGGCCGAATGGGAAGCCTACAGAAGTAATCTCTCTCAGTTTGGCATTTCTTTGTCCACACAGCCATATATACTAGTATGGTGCAGAAAAATATTTGAAGGAAACATTGCAGTTGCGGAAGCATACGAACACATAATTTCTTGTTCACAATCCCTCCGTTTGCTGATCTCACTGATCCAATGTGGAGTTAGGGGTCGCACTTAAGATCGTGTGTTTTACATGGTTAATCCTCCACAACTGTATTCTCACTTGGGACTGTTTTGAAGAAAGGTTTTATAGGCCATGGTAGATGTTCGCTTTGTAAGTTAGCAACAGAAGATTGCATGCATCTATTTATTCTCTGCCCTTTTTCCTTAGGACATTTGGAATTAGATAATTTCAATCTTGGGTTTACAGATTGATATGGATCTTACTTTCGTGGCTATATGCATCAGTTCTTGGGATCGACAAAACCAGGCATATAGAGCAGTTCCTCTCTATGTCTTCTGGGTATTTGGTGTGCCTGTAAGGCATATATCTTTGAAAGATCCTCCCCTATTATTATTATTATTATTATTATTATTATTATTATTTTTTTTATTTTTTTTTTCTTCCATACTGTGGCATATTTCATGGAGGTGGGAGCATGGTTCCCTAAGGTTTCATCCCGGTCTGGTATTTTTGTTGATATTGCAAACATATTTCCCATTTGTTTCTTTGATGGGGCCTCTGCAAACTAGTGTTGCAGGTGTGGAGTCTCTCTCCACATTGACTCTATTTTATCCTTTCGCTTTAGATGGTTCGGGGGTCCGGGAAACAACTGCAAGGTTGAGATGTTTGCATTGTGGAGAGCACTTCACGTGGCTCATTGGCTTCACATTGACAATATTTTGTTTGTCGAGGACTCCCTTTCCACGATTTGTTGGATACAAGACTGTTTTGTTTTAAAGGTTCCAAGCCTATTCAATTGGATGCAACGTATTTTAGACCTCAAGGCACACTTCTCCGAGGCTTCTTTTCAACATATGTACAAAGAGCAAAATGTCGAAGCATATGCCCTCTCCAAGTGTGCTCTCTCACTTATGTCAGGGTATATGTTTTTTGAACAGATAGTGGTCGGATGCATTCGTAGTGAGGGCTCTTATGCCTTCTTTTGAACATACTCTGTATTTTTATCGGGCTTTCATTGCCTCTCTTGGGGCGGTATTTTGTTTTTTTATGATTTAGTTATGTTTCTTCTATTAATGTGGAGCATACTGTATGTTTTTATGCTTTAGTTATGTTTCTTCTATTACTGTGGAGCATAGTGTTTGGAGAATTATACTTTGCCTTGTTACTGTAGGAAGTGAATCATGACTGCAATATATCCATTGCTCAAAGTGTTTCTGGACATTTGAATATGAAAATGTTTAGTTTTTTCTTCTTGAAAAAATGCGTAAGTGGGTTAATATTTCATGTTTTTTTTGGAAAAAAAATATTTATTAATTTTTTTTTTTAAGAATTGAACCAAATTTTATATAAAATTAATTTACTTTCAAAATCCTCAATATTATATATATATATATGGTATAATACACAATAATTTGAAATCTAAACTTCTTACAAATTTATCATCAAACATTTTAAAATTAGCCAAAATTACCTTTAACATAAACTTCCATTCTTCAATTTTCCATGTTTTGGAAATTTGTAGAATTGAAAAGTATTGGGGGAACAGGTTGCCGAGATGGTTGACAAAAGGTATTGGAGGCAGAAGTTGGGAAGGTTATGTTAAGGACTGCCATTCCCGGAAGCAGATTCTGCAATAAACACATTAAAATGGAGCTACAAAGCTTTGAACATCGAAGAGGAGGAGATATTTTTGGACATCGGTTGTTTCTTTGCAAGGGAAGACGAAGAACTAGCAATTCGAGCATTGGAGGGATTGGGTTTTATTGACGATGTTTGGGATTGCCTTGAAAGACTCTCTCAAAAATGCCTTCTGGAGTTTGATGATTCTGTGGAGTATGAACATAAATCTGTGTAAAGAACTATAAATGTTGAATGTCGAAGGTTTGAGATCATTGGAAGAAATTAGTGCAGAGAGTTGTTGGAAGATAAAAGCTGAAGAGAATAGAGGCGTTCAGTAAGCTGGAATGGTTAAATTGCCTCCGCATTACACAGTGGAATTATTTAGGATGATATACTCCAATATTTTGTGAGTATTTATTAAATGTACTAATGTTTATTGATACAAAAACCAATGGTAATGAAATAAACTTGGGGCATGAGGTATGTAGGTTTCAATTCGAATGTATTAACAGTTTTGTTTAATTCACTTTTAGTTATGGTGGAATGATTAGTGAGTATTACTCAATAATGGCCAAATGACAGCCATTTTTAAATAGGAAGGGGAAAATGGATTATTTCATTGTTAATTTCTTGGGCAGGTTGCAAGCAAATTCTTGTTGGATATACATGTATTTTGCAATCAAATACAAGGAAAGTAAGATAGGATTTTTAATGGATATACATGTAACTTGAGGCATAGGAGTCACCTCAATACAACATCGCAGAGGTTATCTCACACAAATCAGCTTGTGCAATGTGAGACAGGGTTAAAAGCTCAAAATTTTAAGCACAACAAAACAAGTTAAATGGGCACAACAAATAAAATATATATATATTTTTTATTATATTTTCAAATACATGGAAATACATTTACATTTTAATATGGAATTTCACAGAAATTTACTCGTCTCTATTTTCTGGGTTGTAACTTAGTGTAAGACAGAGTGACTCTGTTTGTTTTACATGTCCGCCAAAAATGGCTCCACAATTTTTTCTTTAAACTTCTGAGACTTACTTTTGCAACTAAGAAAAAAGGTTTTCTACTTGTATATTCAAACATCCAATTTTAATATATTATAATATATTAATTCATGTCAAGTCAAAGTATTACTAGCAATTGCACCAGGAGGCGCAAAGGAACGCCGGGAGGTAGAGCGACTATGGAAGGGAAGTGTCTTGATGTGCTACATGTGGGAAGCAAGTCCAACTATTGCAAACTTAGCAGGACCTCCTCTATATGCCCCCATCTGGATAAACAAGTATGCGGCAGTCCCATATAGGCGAAACACCCTCTTGTTCGGATCTTCTTCCACATGAATTAACTCAGTGCTTCTATTGGTGTTGTTCATGGCTATGTTGGTATTATGAATAATACTGGACTTTACCATCTTCTTTACCTTTGTTGCTCTGAATTCAGTCAAGTGATTGAAAACAGTGACAACCGGCCTTATTTTTTTCAAAACAAACCAATGAAATTCAGTGATTAAATAGAAAGAGTGCCATGAATCTCCTAAGCTAGCCAACCACTACCACAACTTTTGGAAGGTGATATGTCACAAGGTTATCAATACCTTACCAAGATATGCACATATAGAAAAGAGAGGATGACATTTAGATCTCAGGCAAGGCTTTTTCATGTGGTGTGATCTTCAGATTTGCTCAATTGTCCATAAATTTCTTACTGTCTTCACGGCTCAAGTCAACAGACCTTTGAAGTGAGAACATCGTAGTGAAGGGCAGAGTAAGATAAGTGTTGAACCAAATGATTGCTTCAGAATATGTGATGCATTTAGGTGCAATAAGGCCGCAAATGTTGTAGGTTCTCTAAGTGGATCTGAACCATAAGCTTAGACCAAGAATGAGTCTAATATGTCCACACAAATATTCAAAAAAATTGTCCTTAAAGAGAGCGCAACCTTATTCCTGCAAAATATGTCTTGAATCCCTACGAATTCAATGGAATATGTGAGAAGGTCTAGAAAGCCACATAGAGTGTAGTGCTCATAAAACAAGGCCGTATTTTAATTTACTCTGCAATGATTAGGTTGAGATGACTTCACAAGACTTACAAGTTGTTCTAGTTTATTGATTTATGAGGTTAAGTGCCACCAATCAAAAGTCACGGGATATAAGTCGTTTGACAACAAGGAAGTATGTCGATATATAAGTATTGATGGTTTGCACAGAGGATAGACTACTTGTTGACAGGGCCGCAGGAAATACATCTTAGAGATAGGCCAAGAACATCCAATTAGTGCACCACTATTAGGATTCCAATGAGACTTCTAGTTTTGGGTGCACTTAAGCGGCTCTTCCAACCAACTCCAAAAAGTGCTTGCATACAATACAAATTCGTGCTCCGACAACAAGTTCATGTACAAACTCGTTCTTGGAGAGGAAGCTCTTGTACATGCATAAGTTGGAAGCCACATAAAAGTAAATGTAATCTCAAACAATTCGCAATCTCTCCCATAAATGTAAAATTCGGTTCTATTTCTAAATAATTGAAATTATAAATCGAATTCAAAAACAGACCTATAAAACCTAATTTAAATACTACTACACTAGCACAATTTGTTCCACAAAGTTGTGTGAGTCATGCTGTAAAACTTCAGTGACCTCTCCTGGTGGTGATGCTTTTATATATGAATTTATTTGGTATTACCTTATTTCACTCATTTATTTAAGGGAGCTTCAAGAGAATGGTTTATGGATCTTTAAAAGGAAAATAGTCACTTAGCAGTATGATTATCTAACAACAGTAGGAAAAAATCAAGAAAATATCAACATTACATTTATTGATAAGTTGTATCAAGAAAATATCAGCATTACAAACAACAACAGGAGAAAATCAAGAAAATATCAACATTACATCTACTGAAAATAGCAAGAAAATACCAGCATTACATTTACTGATAAGTTGTATCAGTGTTGTAGACAAGAGCATTGCACTTTGTATTAAATGCAGTTGCATAAAGGAAAGCAGAGCATACCACAAAGATTTGGGGATTTCGGCGGTTTTGTGGCTGGGATTTTGGTACTCAGGCGACTCTTCTAGCCAACTCTAAAGCAGCAATTCCATTTGTGAGCTCATTTCCATGGAATCTGTTACACAAACACAAACAACAGGAGAAAATCAGCATTGCATTTAGAACATTGTTATGTGCAAAATAGCAAGAAAATATCAGCATTACATTTATTGATAAGTTGTCTCAGTGCTGTAGACAAGAGCATTGCACTTTGTATTAAATGCAGTTGCATAAAGGAAAACAGAGCATACCACAAAGAATTGGGGTTTCGGCAATTTGCAGGAAAACCTGGGCGGTTTTGTGGCTTTTGGTACTTGGTGACTCTTCCAACCAACTCCAAAGAAGCAATTTCATCCCAGCAACAAGCTCCTACTCCAAAGCAGCAATTGCACCCTGTACAAACTCCTGCATCCCGACAGCAAGATCCTGTACCAAATCCTCCTCCGAGCCTTCGACAGCAAGCTCTGCACATGCATAAGTTGAAAATCAGAGAAAAAGAGAGGACGAACCAACTCCAAAGCAGCAATTGCATCCCGGCAGCAAGCTCCTACTCCAAAGCAACAATTGCATCCTGTACAAACTCCTGCATTCCGACAGCAAGCTCGTGTACCAAATCCTCCTTCATTTCGACAGCAAGCTCTGCACATGCATAACTTGAAAACTAGAGAAAAAGAGAGGACGCCTCTTCCAACCAACTCCAATGCAGCAATTGCATCCCGACAGCAAGCTTATACTCCAAAGCAGCAATTGCATCCTGTACAAACTCCTGCATCCCGACAGCAAGCTCTTGAACCAAATCCTCCTTCGAGCCTTCGACATCAGTCTTTACTAAAAGTTTGAACATAGCAGTCCACATTTCTGCCCGAAAGGGATTCTCCCCTAAAATCCTTGCACATGTGAATTTCCCGGCCAAGTTTACTGCCGCCGGTTGCAAGCGGCCGACAAATATCTTTCGACGAGCACTTTCGAGCGATGAAATAGGCCTCAAGAAGCCCGTTTCGCTGCCTCGCTCCAACGTACATGTGGTAAAATTTGATTAGTGAGAAGGGCAGTACGGTATTTCTCTTATTGGCTAGAGTGAGCAGTGTTTGCTCAGCGCACTCCAGCAAAGAAAACACCTCCGGTGTAAAAATATAAGATGGGTGATTGTACGGAAAAAATAATTTTATGAATTTGCAAATGTTGCGGAATAAAAATACTAGACGCGAAATATACCAACTCTGCATTAAATGTTTTTTTTTTTTGTTTTTAATTATTTGATATGTTGTGGAATGGGAAGTTTGTACTCTCACTCAGAATTTCATTTAATCCATGTCTTTCAGCCAATAAATAAAAATATGTTGTTTGATTTTCTCATGTATTCAAATCATGGTCGTTGACACTTTAATAACTGTGGTGGTTGGGATTAATTTTTTCAATGCTCCCCCTAAGTCACAAATACCGTCATTGATAATTCTCAAACAATATCTTAGATGCAGAAAATTTTCACTTGCCATTGGATTTGTAAAGATGTTTGCAAACTGTCCGTGCGAATTGTAGTGTTGCAAAACAATTTCCCTATTATTAACTAGTTTTCTGATGAAATGATGTTCAATATCAATATGTTTTCTCCTTTTGTGATCGTAGTGGATAGTTGTCGTTTCTTCCTGTTCCTGCCATAAATCCATCAAAAATTTTCTCATCCAAATTGCTTGACATGTTGTTGTTGTTGTTGCGACATATTCAGCTTTTGTTGTCAACAGTAACACAATTGGTTGGTTCTTGGAGGCCTATGAAATGACCCCTGAACCCAAATGAAAAACATATCCTGACGTGCTCTTTCTATCATCAACACTTTCTGCCCAATCACTGTCATCATAACCAACCAACCTAAAATCATTTTTTACGAGGTAAAAAATGCCATACTCCTTTGTCCCATTGACATACCTTAAAATCATTTTGGCTACTTGCCAATATGTCTCCATGGGTGTCTTCATGAACCTTGATACCAAGCCAACTGCATACACTACAAGGAAAATACCCTCTAGCGGATTTTTTTGAGGAACCCCTTATAAAAATAGCCCAAATATCCGTTTGTAGCAGATGTTACGAGAGGTGGTTGGCGGGTGGAGGTTTTTTAGGATCATTTTTGTTCGGTGCGTTTATCATCCTACACAACACCTGTGCGTTCCACTAGAAAAGCACCGGTGCGTACTACAAATTGGCACACCGGGACAAAATGCTCTCCGTATAAACCCACCTGGTGCATCGCATTATTGTAGCGCACCGGTGCTTTACACAGTTTCAGCCCCGGTGCATCCTAAAAACCCGCGCCAAAATTGAAACAACCCGGTGAGCCGCAAAAACCCACGCACCAGAACAGGATTAAATAAAAAAACATTTACGGCCAAAAATCTGCATTTTTCACTCCTTCAGTGTAACTCCAGAGCTCTCAAGCACGAGTGAAAATTTACCTTGCGTGAGGCACCCTGCCATCGGTGCTCCCATTGCACGCACTCCTGCCATCCATTGCCCACCATCTCGATTTCGAATTTTGCAAAACGGTGGGAAAATTTAGTTTTGAAAATTCTACAGCAAATATGTCTCCTCGACGCCCAAAGATACAAGTATTTTACTTGTTTCTCTGTAATTAAACTTTTTAGCAAATTAGTTTTGTAAAATAACTTAAAATTCACCATTTAAAAAAAAAATTTCCCCGTGCGGTGCACTCAAGCTGTTCGACTCGTACCAATTCGCGATGCTGCCTGTAAATTTACAGGCCGTACCACGACTGGTGCTAACGGTATCCGCACCGGTTCTGGTGCAGTACCGAAACGAAACACCGTGCATTTTTAAAATTACATAAATTGTGGTGCGGTCGGTTACTCGACTGCACTGTTGACCATGTCCAAGTTCAGTAGGGCAGTGCATTGACCAAAATCTGCGGCCCGGGGCGGATATTTTGGTCAGTGCACCGCTCTCCTGAACTTCGACATAGTCAACAATGTAGTCATGTAAACGACCGTACCATTGACCATGTAGTGAGGTCAGGAGGGTGGTGCGCTGCCTAAACTATACGCCACGGGGCGCATAGTTTGGTCAACGCAACGCCCGCCAGATACTGGTACATAGTAAATGGCGCGGTCGATTATACCACTACACAGTTGACCGTGTAATGATGCCATGAGGGTAGTGCACTGACGGAACTATCCGCCGTGGGGCGAGTATTTTGGTCAGCACACCACCCTCCCGAATTTTTACATAGTCAATGGTGTGATCGATTAAACAACCGCACCGTTGACCATTATCAGATGTTTGGTGGTGCGTTGATAGAATTATCCACCCCGGGATGGATAGTTTAGTTAACGCACCGCTTGAGAAAGTGCAGGTCATGATGTGTAGTGCGCTAAAAATTTTGTAAAAAGACTACTTGGCTTGCGCGATAAAATCAAAAAAGCACACCTAAAATATCAGTATGTCATTTTTTGGCACACCGATCGTTTTTTTTTAATATATATATATATATATATATATATATATATATATATATATATATATATATATATATATATATATATATATATATATATATATATATGTCTCATTTAATAGAAAAAATTGTATTTAATATGTGAATCATTCAGCGACATCAAAGGTGAGAAGAGAGGGAAAAACAAGAACATATGGCAAACCAGTATAACGTGGTTCGCCTATGGGAGGCACAAGAGAGGGAGAGAGATATGTACCCTCACCCTATTACGGCAGCCACCCATGCGGTCCTAAGGGAGGTAGGCCTCCTCAAGTTCTATGAGGAGGTGACATCCATGAAGGGCCATGGTGGGTTATTGCGACAACTTATCTTCAGGTGGAATGCCCACTGACAGGCTTCTGGGTTGGTCCTAACCAGTGGTACACGCCCACTGAGGAGGACATCTATTTTATTACTAGCCTATCAAGAAGTGGGCAAGATTTTCCCTCATTCCCAGAGGTCCCTATAGCCTATGCAACAGGGAGTCAGTTGGTGTACTCCCAGAGATACATTAGCGCCGATATACTGTCTCCTGTAGATTTTTAGGTCTTCGGTGGTCATTTACTTATTGATTCATTTAGTGGAGAGGAGGTGAGGTGCCTCTCACTACTGATTTCGACCATTTCACACCATACCAGTGACAAGCAATGCATTAGTTGCCCGCTTTTATTTTATGTTGATTCTTCATTACAGGCGCCATGACTTGTGAGGTGGTCTATGATTTTTTTGCGGCAGCTTTGTACAGCTTTAGATAGATGTTGTGCTTCGGCACAAGGGAGGGTGAACTTCCCTTTTGCTTAAGAGCTATTTTGTTTATTTTTTGAGAGGTTTCCAGAGACGAGGCCTACTTTTGTTCCGCAGTCTCGTAGGCTGATGCTACATGTACAGATGCAGATGTGGGGATAGATGATGCCCAAGAGGGGCGAGTCAGACTTTTTCGTGAGGATATCGCGTGATGCACTGGAGTTGCTATCCAATGTTGATGATCATGCCTTCGTTCTGGTCCCTTGTTTGTATGATGGCTTGGACCGGTGAGGGTGTGCCAACATCCTCTTAACATATGATGAGCCGCCGGATGATAGAGGTAATATTAGTGTTTTCTTTAAATTTATTCTAACATGTTCTTTAAATTTTTTTTATTAAACTATTTAATGAAATTGTCTAATTATTGTTGTGTACTTATATATATTTTGTAGATATTGGGTCATTTCATGGCGATGAGATGCCACCGCCACCAAATGATCCAGGTGTATATCCTAATGGTGATCAGGAGATGGTAGATGTGGAGGATCAGACCGATGCAAACAGACCTAGTCCTCATGATTCGCAGGTATTGGTTGGTGTGAGGCGTAGGCTTGACACTAGATTTAGGATGGAGTTGGGCGACCAACTCTGTCGACTGCTTGTGGAGAAGGGAGTTAGGCCGGCCATTATCAGAGAGATATAGGCTGATGATAGGCTGAAAGCGATGCGGGGAGGCATGCCATGTGATATGTTGACCCTGATGCAGCATGTCCTAGGAGCTACTAGCTTAGTGGCGCGGTTGAGGAGGGCCCGTCAATGTAGACGTGGTTGAGACGTAGTACGTCGATAGTCGAGCAGCGACACATCATCTGACGATCATGATCGGGGGAGTGATCATTGTTCACCTTGCGTCGCATATGAGCAGCCTACAGCATCAACCATCAATGATGATCATGAGCAGGCTGGACCATGCATGTCAAGTCATCATGAGCACCTTGCAGCATCCAGCAGTCATGATCATGATCAGGCTGGGCCATCCACATCGAGTCATCATGAGTAGGTAGTTGATCCTGATCTGAATGAGGCACCGCCATATCAACAGGCACGTGATGATAGGCATCTATTTGAGCTTGTCGAGGCTGCACCATTGACTGAGCAGGCCTTGACTAGTATTACTATTGATGTACCACTAGCTGATATTTGACATTTATATTACAGTTGTATATTTTTGACATTATATATATATATATATATATATATATATATATATATATATATATATATATATAGTCCATGTATTTTATGTTCATGTTGCAATTGTACTTAATTTACATGTTGGTGATCATTATGATGTGTATATTGTTAGGTCATGTTAGATATGTTCATTTAATGTGTATCTTGCAGATAGATGTGTATGTGATAGCAATTATTTGACAAGAGATGTATATTTATGTTTTTGTTGTGATGATGTTATACAATGTTTGTGTTTTGTTAGATGATCATGATCACGATGATTAAATGATGTTAGCGAAATTGAATGTGCTTTTTAGTCGAATATGATGTTTGTACGATGGTTATCATGATCGTGATGTTTATTTTTTATATTAAATCATGATATTTATTAAATATTATGTCGTGATTGTAATTGAAATTTTAATTTTAATTGTATGTAAAAGTGTAATATTTGTAATTGTAATTGTATGTAAAATATTTATAAAATTTTAATTGTAATTGTAATATTAATTTATTGTGAAATTATTGTAATTGTAATTTTAATTGTAATTGTATATATGTAAAATTGTAATTGTATGTAAAATTCTAAAATTGTAATTGTAATTGTAACTGTAATTTTAATTTTAATTTTAATTGTAATTGTTTGTGAAATTGTAAAATTTTAATTTTAATTCTAGTTCTAATTCTAATTTTAATTGTATGTAATAAATCTTCCGCAGGTTCGATTTTCACAATAAATCTTCCGCTAGTTCGCATCTTCCGCAGGTTCACGAGAAACATTGTGAACCCATTACACAACAGGTTCTCATCTTCTGTAGAATATAATAGATCTTTCGCAGGTTCGATTTTCGCAATAAATCTTCCTTCGGTTCGCATCTTCCACATGTTCGCGAGAAAATTTGTGAACCCATTGCACAACAGGTTCACATCTTCCGCATAATATAATAAATCTTCCGTAGGTTCAATTTTCGCAATAAAACTTCTGCAGGTTCACATCTTTCGCAGGTTCGCATCTCTTCCGCAGGCATGGAGATAAAAAAATCTTCCGCAGGTTCGCATCTCTTTCGCAGGCGTGGAGATAAAGAATCTTCTGCAGTTTCGCATATTCCGCAAGTTCGAACTTCTGAACTAGGGGTTCAGAGGGTTTGATTTTCGCAATCCTAGTTTACTTCCGCGATTTTTTTCCAAGCTCTGCGGCCTTATAGACCTGCGGTTCTTCACCTTTGGGTCTAGTATGGCTCCAGGCTTCGCGAAGATAATTGTCAGCCTAGTTATGACCGCCTCTGAGAGTCAATCTCATGCCCATATTGTCAGTGAAGCCCTAGCTCCCATTGTGCAGGTGGTCAAGGCCTCACTAGATGAGGCCTTGAAGTTTTCTGAAAGTGCCTTGATTTGTCAGTTTAATGGCTTTTGGCCACGGCTGACAATTCTCCATAGTTGGATCTCAGAGGTATGGAATCCTATCATTTCTGATGAAATTAATATATACCCCTGTGCTGAGGGTTTATTTATTGTAGATTTTGAAAACTCTGAAAACAGTCAATGCATTTTAGATTTTAGCCCTTAGTTTTGGGAAAACTCAGGCCTATTCATGAAGCTATGGAACCCATCATTCGATCCCTCAACAACAGTCATAACCTCAGCACCAGTTTGGGTCAGATTTCCAAACCTACCTTTGCATCTCTGGAATCTCTCCTTGCTAAAATCCATTGGAAATGCAATTGGGAAATTTTACTGCAGGTGCCCAGAAACAGAGGAATATGTCAGAACCACCTATGCACGCATCTGTGCAGAAATGGACTTCAGCACTGGATTCCCAACTGAAATAATCCTAACAAGCAAATACTATGTATGGAACCAGAAAATCGACTATGAAAGTGTCATCTTCAGATGTCGATCCTGCTTTGAGACAGGCCATCTAGCCAAAAATTGCCCAACAGTCTCCCAGAAAAATTCTGCTAGAAAGAATCACCATAGATCTACATGGTGGGAAGGAGTAAAAAAGGAACATTACACTGTCATCAAGGAAGAATACTCTCCAGAAAACTCTGAGTCACAAGAAATTAGGCAAGAAAGAAACAACCCTCAAGACAAGCAGGGGGAAAGCCCAGCCCAACAACAAAAAAACGAACTCGACAGCCCCTCAAGCATCAACAACTATGAGGATTCAAATACAGCGAAAAAGAAATATTCATTTAGCAGCAAATCAGATCTCCCAAATCCCGAAGATAAGACACCATTGTCTGAAGAATCAGAAGAGATGAAGGAGGTGCAAGATAAAGGAAGTTGGAAGACCGTAGAGAAGAAAAAGAAAGCTACAACACCAATCTCGCCAAGAAAGACGAGAAGCCACACAATTAAGAACTAAGAAAATTATAGGTCCGATAGACCAAAGTTTGGTCTCAGTGGACGTTAACCATCATCATCATCATCATGTAAAATTCTAAAATTGTAATTGTAATTGTATGTGAAATTGTAAAATTGTAATTGTAATTATATGTGAAATTGTAAAATTGTAATTTAATTCTAATTCTAGTTCTAATTGTATGTAAAATATTAGTAAAATTTTAATTGTATTAATGTGAAATGATGGTAATTGTAATAGTAATTTTATGCAAAATTATAAAATTGTAATTGTATGTGAAAGTGTAAAATTATAGTTCTAATTCTAACTGTATGTAAAATATTTGGAAAATTTTAATTGTATTAATGTGAAATGATTGTAATTGTAAAATTGTAATTTTTTTTTCCCAGGAAAAAATTCGTAATTTTATATTAGAACAAAATTACATGTTACACGAGCTCGTAATTGTCAAACAAGACAAACAAGTATGCCACAAATAAAAATTATACAATGGGAGAAAAATAAAGATTTTCTCCCTTTTTTCTTCTCAACCTTATGCCAAGCACCTTGTGTTGGCTTGGTTGTGATAAAGACGAGCTTGTTTTCTTCCATATGTGCTCCAATGTCCTTATCTGAGTCCAATGTATCTGAAATATGTTGTATTTTATTCCCCTCGTTGTCTGGTGCCCCAGGCTCCGAATCCCGCTGAGCCGTGGAGGTGGTGTCAAAAGGATCTTTCATTTCTTGTTCTTGTGTGCCTAGAGAAGTAGCAGCCTGTTTAATCGTAGGTGGGATGGGATCTTCTTCTTCTTCATTTGTCTATTTTTCTAGTTCTTCTGAAGGAAATTTCCATTCTTTGGCAGCTTTACCTGCCTTCTTCTTTTTCCTATTTTCTCGTGTTGCTTCTGGGCATGTGTTTTGTAGGTGTCCCATGTTTCTGCATATTCGGCACCTAAATGTTGTGTTTTTATAGTCTAAATGTTGTGTCCATTTCTGTTTTTTATGATTCAGCTGAATGCACTCTAGGAGGCCTTTGCTAAGATCCACTTCCACACAGATTTGTGCAAAAGTGTAAATGTGTTCCTCCAAACGCTGGGTATCTGTTTTTATATATTTTCCGAGAGTGTTCCCAATGCCTCCTAAGACACTTTCATTCCAAAAATGAAGTGAGAGGTTGTATAGCCGAACCCAAACCGGCATTCTCGTCACCTCCATAGTGTTGGTGTCAAATTCAGGAAACCATGGTGTGATGAAGAGTCCAGTGGATCCCCAGAACCATGGTTCATCCCTTAGTATGATATCTCTGGCTTCCGATGTTGTGAACTTGACGATGAAGAAACCCTTAGAACATAGATGGATTTCACAGCCCATGGTCCAATTGGTAAAGATCCAATGGAACAGTCCCATTGGTTTGGGCCAGAAGCAATTGAATCTGCATATTATAGCTTGGGCTTCAAATGTGGTTCGATGCTCTTCCATTTCAGGAGTGTCCATGTTCAGTTCGGGTACACTGTTTTGTTGCTCCACAATGTATGGCTTGGGGGAGGACTCTGCTGGTGCAGTTGTTGTAGTTCCTTTGCTTTTTCCTCCCTGTAAAACATTTCTATATGAGGGTCCTTTTGTGTTTTCTGTTTTGGAGGTACTAGCTCCTCAGGTTTGTCCTTGGGTTCTGTTTTGGTCTAAATTCCCCCCCCCCCCCCTCCCCCGCAGTATCAGGTTGAGGCAAATAGTGGATCCAGAACCGATGGCATATGCTTTAAGAGTACTGGAATTAGATAATGCTTTCCCCCCATATATCAATGGTTGGAGTAGAAAGGGTATCCAAAAACTGCCTGGTTTGTGCCTTCATGTTTGCAATCGAGTCTGTGTCTCGTACCTAGATAAGGAAACTATTGCCCATTGGGGGCTTAATAAAAATTTGGAAATTTGCAGTGCCTATGTGTATTTCGTTTCCAATGATTTCGCCGCTCCTATTATTCTTCGGTTCTGTTGTCTTGGACGGTGTACTGTCAGGTTCATATGGCTGAAACCCCCAGTTTGGAGTTGCAATCGGGTAGCTGCCATGAAAGGAAGCATTGCACAGATAGCTCGCTTGTCCAATAAGTCAGCTCCTCCAGAAGAGAAACCTCAGCTCAGGTTATGTGCAAGAAACCCCATCGAAACTGCATCTATTGGCCAATGAGTGGGTCTGGATCGTTGAAACGCAAAGCCAATGATAAGGATGGTCCGCAGACTTAAACTGCGGCCAGAGGCCGAAAGGAGAGAAGTTTGCAGCCACCGAGCGCAAAGGGGAAAAATCCCGTAGGTCAGCATCCCAACATAGTTCATGTTCGAGGTCAATATACAACATCGCAATGAGGTTCGACACATCTGGTGCTCATCCATAGTCTGTCGCCTCAGAGTTCAATGGTCCAAAGAACTGCGCGATTGGGTTTCCACCGGCAACAATTGCTCAACCTCAGGTCCCGTTCTCATTGTGATTCTAATTCTAATTCTAATTCTAATTGTATGTAAAATATTTGTAAAATTTTAATTGTATTAATGTGAAATGATTGTAATTGTATGTAAAATTTTAAAATTGTAATTGTAATTGTATGTGAAATTGTTAAATTGTAATTGTAATTGTAATTCTATTTCTATTTCTAATTGTAATTGTAATTGTATGTAAAATATTTGTAAAATTTTAACTGTATTCATGTGAATATTTTAATTTTATTAATGTGAAATGATTTTATTAAAAAAATTTAATTTGTAAATATTTATAAAATAATAAATCTAGAGTAATATGAATTTTTGTACCATAATAAAGTTTAGAAAATAATGCAAATAAATTCATGTACTTTAGAATTATCATTATTTTATTATGATCTTACATACAAAAAAAAGAACTTTATACAGTACGCCATTGTTTTCGAGATCAACATAATTGTAAATTATCAAGTAAAATGATTTTAACATTAACACAATGCAAATTACCAATTAATTCAAAATACATATTATAATGTTTTGAAAAAAAGAGTCTTAGTTATAAGGTAATTAAGTCCCCTTCTTTATAAAACTGAATCTTAAAAAGTATAAATGATGAAGTAACACATGTACCATATCACTCTCGGTTCTCATTATCACCCTCATTATCTTCCAGCTCGCTTGGCATGATAACACTATTTTTCTCAAAAATATTTTTTGATCTAGGGTCATGTCTCAATACGAACCACCAATCCCTATCCAACACATCTGGGTAAAAAAAAACCTAGTTGCAATATTTGGGGAAAGCATAGGGCTCCTTAGCTTCATCCCACATCTTTCTAGAGTTGATACATATCAGCCTACTATCGCGATCTTACTTTACATTACTCCGATCAAAGGTGTCCCAGCACTTGCACCTAAAAATAACACATTGGAAAGAAGAGAAATCCACTTCAATGATCTCTTGTATCCATCCGACGTAGCCTAATGTCCTTCGTACTAGGTTTTTATCACGGTGGCTAGATCGACTAGATTGATCGAACTCGACTTCCACTCCACAGTTTTGTGTCATGTTTCCATCATCGGCATTTTCTGTGCGAAAATGGTGTCCATATGCCCACATAGGTCGGAATAAATGCACCTACAAAAAAAGTTAAAAATTCATAGTGTCATGTGTCTTATAATAACTCAACAGTTAAAATATGAAATATAAATGTAATTACATTTGAAAGGTGCATTATTAAGTTTCGAATGTACATACATAGATTATTACTGAGTGGGTGCACCCAATCCCTACGTTTAACGCATCCTCTTCAGCATGCGAATAATGGTCAGTTGCACCGTATTTCTCTTTGACTTGGTCATCAACCCAACTATTGGGGCATACTTTTGGCATATTTTATTTTAAATTATCGGGATAAGGCACACTTCTACCATTCAACCACATGAATTATTTCCTTTCACTATCCCATTTCATCCTATTTTATTCGTACAATGCTACCCATGGTTGTGTCACTTCGGAATTGTAAAGAACGAATTTATTGATTGCTTCAATTTCTGCATTCGCTGATGAAATCAAACCGACATATAGTACATATGAGATCAAAATATACATTATATCGAAGTTCAACATGAATATTTACTTTGTGTAAATTTGAAAATTATAATTCGCGTACTCTTTATCAAGCTCCTTTTTCCATTCGTTTGGAGCAGCTCCCCTTCTCTTTTGCCTTCATCCCTTTCATCATCCCAAATCAGCACATTTGGTATGTTGTCGATCTTCTTGATGTACTCACTGGCATAATAGAAAGACTCATATGATATGTACCCCTCTGCCATATACCCCTCGGGTTTTGCCCTTTGTCGAACAAAACCTTTCAATTTCTTCATGTACCTCTCTAAGAAAAAATCCAATGACAAGAAACCACCCCAACTAATTCAACCTCATCTACTAGGTGGACTAAAAGATGAACCTGCAAGTCCATGAAACTCATCGGCAGTTCCTTCTCAAACATACAAACAATCTCAACTATCTCTTGACGCCACCATGGAATGCTAGCCACATGAATCCCCTTTGACGTGATCCAATGTAAAAATGTAGATAATTTAGATATGGAACGTCCTAGGTCTTGGGGGAATTCATGTTACATACAACCACGCACGAACAAAGGATAATGACACTGCAAAGTTATAAACATGTGCAATATTAATATACAAAATTAGTTATGTTTTATGATCCTTGCATGGGATAAAATTTATTAATATAACAAATATAAAAATCATGTTTTTGACATTATTCGTACTCTTAGAAGATTCAAATGGTCATGCGATTTCAGAGAAGGTCCACAACATTTACATCCAAAATACCCTTTAGTTACAAGACCTACGAGATTATTGTATACAATTTATATGCATGGAACATTAAAGAATATCATGAAGATCGAAAAATTACATTGACTTAAATAACTAATATGCGAAAGAATATTGGTACATATATAAACAAATCAATAAACATGTAATTTACTAAAGCAAACTCCTAAGCCTGGATAATCATGTGTTGTGTAAGCACATATGCCATACAACGCAAAACTCCTATTTGCTGCGATGGGTCTTGATACATCATATACATTTATCCCATCCCATAATTCCTTCAATTCATCTACCAGTGGTTGTAAGTAGACATCCATATTCTTCACTTGTCTTCTACCAGGGACTATGAGAGCCAACATAATATGTTCATTATTCACAGACAACCATGGGGGGATATTATTATTGATCACTACTACATGCCAAACAGAATAGTTGGTGTTCTAGAGGGAATATGGGTTGATGCCATCCATGGCTATGCTAAGTCGTAGACTTTGTACTTCATCCTTGAATTTTTCAGGCCATGTATCCTCTATATGATTCATGGCTATTGAATCTGTTGGGATTCGCATAACTCCCAACTCACTTCTATGTGAGGCATGCCATCCCTACAACATAGTTAATTCTTTGCAATGAAATAGCCTTTGAATCCTTGGGATCATAGGCATGTGCCTCAATATCTTAAAAAGAGGACCACGTGATTTACCCTTATTTTTTGATTTATCATACCTGTCATGCCACATTTCGGACATATCTCTTTGTCTGCATATTCTCCTCTATATAGAATACAATCATTTGGACATGCATGATATGATATGTACTCAACACCCAACATTTTCAACAATTTATTTGCCTCTTCGCAGTTACCGGGAAAGACATTATCACTCGAAAGAACTTTATCTTTGAATAACCTATAGTTGGTGATCATGGACAATATTAAATGTACATTAATGTCGATATAATTATTTTTTTTAATAGTAAATAGTATTGGTTTCATTAATCCATGTGCGGATCACGACATTAAACCGGATGATTACATCATGTCATTGTCCTGCCAAAATTCTAAATATGTGTCAATGTCTACATACAGGGTTGTCTTCGTAGACGCCTTATTTCTATTTTGTCTATATCTACGGTGCATACCACTCCCATGTGTGCTATAGATCTTACAAGAGGAGTTGCCAAGGTATGTGCATTTTTGCTTGTCCTTTCAAAATTTAGATTGTAACTGCCTTATCCATTTCTGTTGGGACTTGGCACTTAGTTGAGAATATCATCCAGAAGAGACTCAAGCTTGAAAACCCAAAATGAATGTTGCCCAAAGTGGATGTTATCCAAATGTTGTCCAATTGTTGTCCATATTAAATGTTGTCCAAATGTTGTCCAAAGGAAATGTTGTCGAAATGTTGTTCAAATGTTGTCCAAAGGAACTGTTGTCCCATTGTTGTCCCTAATGAATGGTGTCTAAATGTTGTCCAAATTTTGTTCACATATTTTTCAAATGTTGTCCATAGTGAATGTTGTCCAAATGTTGTCCAAGGTGAATGTTTTTCCAATGTTGTTCAAAGGAACTGTTGTCCCATTGTTGTCCAAATTTCGTCCATAGCGAATTCTGTCCAAATGTTGTCCAATGTGGGGTTGGGAAAGGGGGTAAGACAAAGGGTAAAAGATCTAGGAGGGGAGGGGAAATTGGAGAGTGGAGTTGGGAAAAGAGTTGGTAGGGGGAGTTTAAATCTTGAGAGGGAGTGAGGTCCATGTAAATTCAGTTCAACTTTCTTAGGTCCATGGTTTTCCTATGAAAATTGGGGGTGAGGTCTGAATTCTTTATGTCAATGAGCATGGAAGGGTTAGGGGATAGATTTAATGTCCACGATTTCATCGATATCAAATATTCCCTTCAACAATCTGCACCCTTTATTAGCTTGTTCATATACTTGAGTGTTTAGGTATTTGAGCACATGAGTGTACTGGATGCCTTCAAATTCCTTTACTTCATCCCTAATTTTGATTAACATTTGATTGGTTCTAGAATTTTGTGTTTCCTTCCCTTGAACCAGGTTTTTTATTAGGATATAGGATTCCCCCAGTACCCACAGATGTCTCAAACCCTTTTATTTTGTTAACGTGATTATGAACTAAAGGCCAAATGCCTCTGCTAGGTTGTTTGTTGCTCTGCCTATCCCCCTTGCGTATTTGTGCCTTATTTTTCCATCAAGGTCAATGAGGACCCCTCCTCCCCGTGCCTCCCCTGGGTTTCCTTTGGAGGCTCCATCAAACATAAGAGCCCAATTCCCTGTCTTCTTTATCTCGTCCATTAGCTTAGTTTGATTGCTTCTGAGACATTTCTGAGAAACATGCATTCGACAAGCCAAACTTTGCTTTCAAGTTATACAGTAAGATCGTTGTCCCCAACTGGGTAGACTTTGACTGACCGCCAGGTCCAAACAGAGGGGTGGTGGAAGCAAATTTAAGGCTTTCAAAAAAGGTGTCAGCGATATGAGAATCATCCCCTAGCTGATCATCGTTCTGGAATGCATATAACAACATTGTCTCCATGGCAGTCATATCCCTTAAATAATCATCCATACCAACCTTTATTTGATTGCCTCCATTGCCAGCTTGTGAAGAACTACTATTGATGTAGTCATTCCTAATTGGTGAATATGTATGTAGTGAGAATTGAATAGGTGGTTGATTCAACCATTCTTGGTATCGTTCCTCTCTGATTTTTTCTCTTAATTCAACCTTCTCTTGATTTGACATTGTCGTGGGGTGCAATGGAAATGGTAGATAGGTTGCTCATCATCACTAGAATCCTAATAATTTCAAAAAATATATTTGAACATGATCAGTACAAAATATATGATATCAATTAGTAAGAACGTTGAAAATGCATGATTAATTGGTTTGACGTTGAAATAATTAAATTAATCTACCAAACAATTATTATGACCATCATTGTCTCAGGATTGTGGCTAGAAGATGTAATATTGTTACAATTGGCAGTGTGAATCAGTTGTCCATTTTCATCTACCAAATGCGTCTTGTGGTATGCTACTCCTAATAAGAGCTTCCGACATTTTGGAGCTGTTTGAATATTTTGTGCATCTGAACTCGATTTTGAATCTGCATGAACCTGCAAATTTGTATACATTATAAATTTTATTAAGCTGATTGACATGGATAAAAAACATAAATTCAGTTAGATAATGAAAATATAAATAAAACCTGAAGTAAATATTACATTTCGAGATGGATAGGGAGAACTCCGCGATGGACTTTGAGAAATATTATGGAATGAGCTGGATTTTGAAGAATTGTCCATTTGATATAATTATGATATTTTCTCCCTTCATTTTAGAAAAATCAACAATAAATTTTGGTGTACACACCTAAAAGTAATTTTTGCGCCTTAAAAATGGATAGTATTGTTATCGATGCTAATGTACAGATAACCGCAACGATGTGTTTTAGTTACTTCGCACTGGTGCGGTGTTATTAATTGACACATCAGAGTCGAATAGCCGCAAATAAAATAAGCGCAACTATATTATTTTTAAATGAAAAAAAATGGGCGGTAATTTTTTTTTGAAAATATAATTTCATAAAGCAATTCTTTAAATAGTAAACAATTTTCATTATTTCATTATTTTTGCAAAAGAAATTAGGGAGAGATTTGCACGAGACATACCTAGAGGAGCACGAGAGCACTGTGGAGCAGCGAAATACTTTCGAACGGAACTATTCAGGCAATTAGAATTCCAAACCTCTGGTGGTTCAAACCCTATAGCATAGAATTTCAAACCATCTGGTGATTAAATTTTATGGTTTTTTTACATTTCCTACAATATTTTTTATGCAGTAAGTAAAAAATTTAAATTTAGTGTTCATTTTCAGATTTAAAAAGAAAAGAAAAGAAAAAACTAAAAAACTAAAAAAAAAACAAAAAAAACAAAAAACAAAACAAAATCCATTTTACACTAAACCCTTGATTCTTTTTGTTTCTGCCCTTCTTCCTGTTTCTGTGATTTCTGAATTAGGGCTTTTCATTTTAGATTTATAGGGTTTGTATTGCTATATATAGGCCTATGAAATCTAACCCACGGGACGACTTGCATTATCGGATCCCAATCCATGTTGGCCTTTGCGTGAATTTTTAAAAAACTGAATTTTTTTAATCGATGTGCTATGTGTAAACAAGCACACCGGTGCGCTGTTTTAACACAAGGCACAACGCACGTACTATTTGATAAAAAAAATAATTAATTAATTAATTAATTAATTATTTTATTTATTTATTTTTTAATCCGTGCGCCATGTGAAAAATATGGCACCGGTGCGCTATTTCATTATAGCGCACCACACACGTACTGTTTGATAATTTATTTATTTTATTTTATTTTATTTATTTATTTATTATTATTATTATTATTTCCTTTTTATTTTTTATTTTTTTAATTGGTGCACCATTTAAAATATAACGCACTGGGTCTCCTTGTTGACATAGAGCAATGTACAGTGGTCCCGTGTTTATGTAGTGCGTTTATAAGAATATGTCGCACTGTCCCCTTCACGACATCATATGCTACAAAAACTAACACTAGAGGATTTTTATTAATTTCTCTGTGTTAATCAGTGCACTTGTTAACATCTAATGCACTGGTGCTCCTTGTTGACACAAAGCACCGTACAATGTTTCTATTGTTTTGGCGGTACGTTTATAAGAACACATCGCACTGACATTGGTGCGTACATCATTAAAGGCACACCAGTTTCTTAATATTATTTTTTACTTGAAAATTTTATGATTTATTTATAAAATATATTAATAAATGATATGGTATAGGTTTTATATTGATAAAGAAATGGCTGACAAGAGATCAAGTAACAAAAATACTGATAGCACATCAAGAAAAGAAAATAATGCAAGTTCTTTGTAAATTCTTTACAGAAATTATTATTTTTGAACTATATATAAGTTTAACTAATATGTATTGTTTATTGTGTATCATGCAAAGCCACAAAATGACGAAGCTCGATAAGATTATTTCTGATCTAGGACCAGAAGAACGTAAAAGCTTGATGGAAAAATTGCAAAAGGATGAATCGGGTGAATGAAAAAATACTATTGATCCAATATGAATTTCTTTTTTTAATTTTCATTAATAATATACTTAAAATTATTAGATAATATGTTTCAAAAAATATATTAATTCACATATGTTTAATGTTCTACAGGGACCAACAACTTAGAAAATGAATGTTGTTCTAAGAAAAGAAAAAAAATAGAACATGCAAATGAAAATGAATTGCTCCTTAGCTCATCTGGAGTGGTGCTGGAGGTTAACGAAAGGGGGACAAAATTTTACAAAACTTTGAGGGATTAATGGAATGAATGTATAGAAATTATTTCCACTTACAATACAAAAATCAATCCAATGATTCCAAGAACCAAATTTTATCTAAACTACAGGAAGAGTTTCCAGAGAATTGGTCAATGAGACATGTCAGACTTTTAATATTAAAAACGTACAACAAAAAGAATGAATGAAAAAAGTAATATTCCTTTAAATGTTTTTCTAAAATTATATGTATATATTACTAGAAAGCAATAATTTATAAATATCAATATTTACTTTTCATATATCAATATAAAGATTAAATAGTTTATTGTCATGTTACATTTTCAGTAAGAGTATGAAAATCTCAAAAGATGAACGAGTTGATATCAGAAATATGCCAGTGGGAATGTCCAAAAAGGTGTACAAGGTCAAAGAAATGGACACAATTGTATTGCACGAGGAGTCATCTCAACAACAACATGCTTCAAATGTAATATGTAATCATTGAATTTTTCGATTAAGTACAATAAATAAACAATTTAGCATTAAATATTAATTTTCAAGTATTTTCTTGTAAAAAAGAAAAGAAAATGGAACCCATTCAACACATAAAATAGGACGACAAGGAAGAAAATGGTTGATATATAAGTTTGTGAGTAATTGTCACTTCCTTATATATTTTAAGTTGTTTTACAAAAATCATCATTGAATGTCTTCAAACAAGTTCTAATATACAAAGAAGAACCATTAGACGAATTGATTGACATTGGGTTAAATATGGGTTATCAGTATATGTTGGCATATCAAAAATTAATTGTGGAATTTGTAAGCATCTATCGATCTTGTTTTACTTAGCTCCATCTATAATTAATAGAACAAAAAAATCTTTTATATTAAATATATGATTTGTTATGGGGTATAAAACTTGCATGAAAAAAATTATGGAATTGCACCAACGGATGAAATCTTGAAAGATGGCATGAAATTTGGTTTTGAAAGAGTGTGTATAGTTCATGAGTCAATTGTTGCTATGGTACGTCATTTCTTTTCAATTTACATTGATGTATATTATTTAATATTGCAATTTTCATTATTCTCACCAATGTATATACACTCATTACAGTTTATTTTTATGTTTGTAGATGGAAGGTGAAGAAGAATAAAACAATCAACATCGTGAACAAAATTTCCTCAAAATAACCCAAGTCATGGAAGTAGCTCGAGCAGTGATAGCAGTTCAAGCAAAGAATGATGATCATTATGTTTGGATATCAAAGTAAGGCGTATTTTTTGAAATATTTGTCTGTGAAATCAGGGATTTTGTTTAATGTAATGGACATAGTTTCCCAATTGAAAGACAAAGGGATACCAATAACTGTTACATTTTGTATGACAAAGAGTGTCTTATTTGAATATATATATAATAAAATACGTTTTAATTTATTCTATTGTGTTCTCCATTTTCGTTGTGAAATGTAACACTACTGATTAAATATATGGATGATTAAATATTATAATGAAGAGATGTGAAATCTGATGATATGATATAACAAGTTAATCCAAATATCACACTCAAATAAACTAATAAAAATTTAATTGATATAAACGCTGTTATAAGATAAGTGTCGTCTTCTGATGAATAATGAATTTTTAAAAAATCACAATAATTATGATATGATATAACAAATTAATCCAAACATCACATTCAAATGCACTAATAAAAATATAATTGATATGAATACTATTATAAGATATGTGTCAAATTTTGAGGAATAATGAATTTTTAAAAATTACAATAATTGCACTGTCACAGGTCGATGTTTCTAAAAAATACAAAATGAAGACAGGGGCATGCCATTTAATGTGCATTGGTGCGTTTCTACGACCTAAGGGCACCGCACAAATACCAATAGAAATTATAACTCTCAGTGTGTTTGTGCGATGCTGCGCACTGGTGCGTTTATATGAGACTGCCCACCGATGCTTTTCTATGACCTATGGGCACCGCACAAATACCAATACCAATTAAACGATTGGTGTGTCTATGTGATACTGTGCGCTAATGTGTTTGTATAATACTCTGCACCAATGCGTTGATACGACCTATGGGTATTGCACAAATCCCAATACAAATTAGAATGATCGATACATTTGTGTGATATTGCGTGTCGGTACGTTTGTATAATACTACGCACCGGTGCGTTGATACGACCTATGGGCACTGCACAAATCTCAATACCAATTAGAACTGTTTGGTGCATTGTATCACCTACAGTGCGCCCAGTGCGGTTATAGACCTTAACAGCCCGGTGCATGCATCTTCGACCGCCCCAGGGCGACTGTCTGGCTGACATGTACCGGGACGGTGCAAAACGCCCCAGGCCATCCTATATTTGTTTTCTGTCCTACTGTTTGGTAGGTTTGCAGTACCAGTGTGTTTACTCTAAAACGCATCGGTGCATTGACACCTAATTAGCACACCGATGAGAAAAACATCAATAATAACCTCCGGCCGCCCAAATTTTTTTAGTTGTGTGAAATTCCGTTAAAAGCTTCGCCAAAACCTTCGTTACTGAAAACAGATGTTGTAGAAAATGTTTTTTTGACAATTTTGGAAAATTTTATAACACTAAAAACCTCCTTTATAACCTCCGCTAGAGGGCCTTTTCCTTGTAGTGATGCATTATATGAGGTTTAGTTTTTTTCAAATACATTAAGTTGCCAACCATAATTTTGTATAATTTTGGATTGACATTGTTGTTGCAATATTCTTTTCTTAATTTCAACCCCATGATAGTTGGAGTTGGCACGGGATTTTCGTTCTACATATTAAACCGCTCCAAAATGTCTGCTATATACTTTGCTTGAGAAATAAAAATACCATTTTTCTGTTTTCTTCACTTCTATTCCTAAAAACTACCTTAACAACCCTAAGTCTCAATGATCTCAAACTCACTTTTTATGAATTCTTTGAAATCAGTAATAATAAGATCATCACTTCCTATGAAAATAAAATCATCTACATATAAAAAAATAATAAGAAGATTACCGCCACTCTCCTTGATGTAGAGAGTAGGCTTGACGTCACATTTTTCAAATCCATTGTTTATCAAGTAAACATATATTCTACTAAACCATGCATGCGGTGTTTGCTTCAGCCGATAAAGAGCTTTCTTACTATAACAACTCCACTTACCACAAATTTTTTTTTTTCTAACAATAACATAATTAGTAATTTGTCATCAATGACATTAATGTAGTTCTTCACTATTTGACGAAACACTTTCATTATATTTTCTGTTGTTATGATTTCCTTCACCCCTTGTGAATTCAGGTATAGAATTTTTCTGATATTTAGGATCCTTGTCCTTCTTATCGAATTCATAATTCATTTTCATTGGTGACTGTACTTGATGACAGTTCGTCACCACCCTATTCTACTATAACTGTCTTTATAATGTTTATACATGTCAAACCAGGAGGTAACTCTTCAAATCAGAATGTGTATTAGCTGAAGAATGCATATGTATTTATACATGGAGGTGAGGCTATTGGGATTCATCTCCCAATGACTCTTGGCCTTCCTTATTTCCTAATATTAAAATAATATACAATATTACATATGCACACCCAACCCATAGGATTAGGTGTCAACATTCCCCCCTTTAATCCGAAGGGATGTTGGTGAGGCCAAGCATCGATCTGAACTTTTCAAACTTTTCTCTTCCAAGTGCTTTGGTGAGGATATCAGCAGTTTGCTCATTTGTGGAACAATGATGTAGATGGATGGTTTTTGCCTGAACATGATGTCGAATTAGATGGTACTTTGTATTGATGTGCTTTGTTCGATCATGGAACTTTGGGTTCTTGGCCAACTTTATTGCAGAAGTGTTGTCTATCATGAGTGGTGTGGAATACATTTGTTTCATCTGCAAATCTTCCAGGATTTTCCGGAGCCACACAATTTCCTTTGTTGCTTCAGCTGCTGCCACATATTCTGCCTCGGTCGTGGAATCTGCTGGAACTGATTGTTTGCGTGATCTCCATGAGACAACTCCTGATCCAAGACTCATGGTGTAACCTGTAGTAGACACCCCTGTTTCTTTGTCGCCATCAAAGTCTGAATCAGAATATCCGATCAAGCTGAAGTCGCCTACCTGTGTATATTTGAGTCCAAAGTCTTGAGTCCCCTTCAAGTACCTTAACACTCTTTTTGCAGCAGACCAATGTCCTTCACAAGGTTTTTGCATCAACCTTGAGAGGATTCCAACAGTAAATGAAATGTCAGGTCTGGTGGTGGTCAGGTAGATAAGACTTCCTACAAGCTGTCTATACTTAGTTTCATCCTCAAATTCCTTCCCTTCAATAGATGTGAGCTTCAAGTTTTGTTCCATTAGAGTGGTTAAGGGATTTCATTCATCCATGCCAAACTTGTTCAAGAGATCTCCAATGTACTTCTTTTGAGAAAGAAATATAAATTTAGAATGTTGAATTACTTCAATACCCAAATAGTAATGAACATGGCCCAAATCAGTCATTTCAAAACCTTTCTTCAACTCTTTCTTCATGGATGCAATATAGCTCTCATTATTCCCTGTTATCAAAAGATCATCTTCATATACCACAAGATATACAACTGTTTTTCCAACTTTCTTAACAAACAAAGTTGCATCATCAAGATCAAAATGTTTGAAGTCAAGTTTCAGAAGATGCTCGGTCAATTTCTCATACCAGGCTCATGGTGCTTGCTTGAGGCCATACAAGGATTTTATAAGCTTGCAAACTTTGTGTTCTTGACCCTTTACCACAAATCCTTCTGGCTCGAACATATAAACTTTCTCCTTTAGATCTCCATTCAAGAAGGTTGTTTTTACATCCATCTGATAGACTTTCCATCCATTCTGAGCTGCTAAGGCAAAGAGAGTCCGAATGGTGGTCCATTTTGCTGTGGGAGAAAAAGTTTCTTCATAATCGACTCCTTATTTTTGTGCAAAACCTTTTGCCACAAGCCTGGCCTTGTGCTTGTCAAGTGAGTCGTCTGCTTTGTACTTGTTCTTGTAGACCCACTTATAGCCAATTGGTTTCGTTCCCAAAGGCGGATCAACCAGCTTCCAAGTGCCATTCTTTATCAAGGCATCATACTCCTTCTGCATCGCTTCTTTCCATTCATCAAGAGAAGCGGCTTCTTTGAAGGAAGTTGGTTCATGATCTGTAGACAAACTCAATTCACAGTTATAAGCAATATCCATATCAACAGGAGAATCAGAATTATCTACATCACCTTCGATTTGTTGAGTGGAACTTCTTGTTCCCGTTTTTCCAACCTCATCAAGATGAACATTCTCCAGTGTCTTTGTCAGCCATTTGGGAGGACCTTTCTAAGATGGCCCAGGCTGGTCATTTGACTGAGTTGGGATTGATTCAAGATTCAATCTCCCAATTCTGTCAATCACATCATCCAATGTGTCATCCGTGGTTGTTTCTTCATGTGGGGGAGAGAGTGCTTTAGGACATGATTCCACAGTTTGATTCAATATCGGAATCCCCCCTTCAAAATGTGGAATCACATTATCAAATTCTTGGAAGGACTTTGCATGTGTGAATCTATCCAGGCAATCAAGTTGCCGCTCAACAACCTTGTCACTCTTGGAAGATTCAAGAAATATGACTTCGCTTGCTATTACAAACTTCTTATTTGCTTCATCATAGAGACGATATCCTTTGGAGGTATTGGAGTACCCCAAGAAGATACATTTTCTGCTTCTAGCACCAAGTTTGTTCCTTTGACCCTTGGGTATCAAGGCATAACAGGTGGACCCAAAGACCCCGAAATGCTTTACCGAAGGAATGTGGCCATGCCACATTTCAAAAGGAGTTTTGTTTCTAATTGAACTTGAAGGAAACCTATTCTTTATGTAAACAGCACATAGAACTGCATCAGCCCAAAACATCAATTTCACATTCTTGAAAAATAACATGGAGCGAACCATATTTAAGATAGTTCTGTTCATTCTTTCAGCTACACCGTTATGTTGGGGATTATATGGCACTGTTGTTTGATGTTTTATTCCATGTTGACGAAGATAATTTTCAAATTCGTTTGAAGTGTATTCTTTTCCATTATCAGTACGTAGAGAGCCAATATGTGTTTGTGCATCATTTTCAATCCATGCATGAAAATTCTTGAAATTTTGAAAAGCATCAGACTTATTCTTCAGTAAGTAAATCCAACACATTCGGGTGTAGTCATCAATAAATGTCATCATGTATTTGTTTCCATTTGCAGAAGCAATAGGCATAGGGCCACATAAATCTGAATGAACAAGCTCAAGTTTTCTATGTGCTCTGGAGTGTGAATCATGAAATGGTTGTTTGCTATGCTTTCCTAGAATACAAACATCACATTCCTTAGGTTTTCTAGGAATTGTAGGCAGTCCATTAACACCATTTTTCTTCAACAAATGAAGGTTGTCATAGTTTAAGTATCCAAATCTAGCATGCCATAAAAGACTTGATGGGAATGTACCTTCATCATGATGTGAACTGAATGCAAAGTTTTGAGCATGAGCAGATGAACCTTTCAGCTTCAAGAGTCTCCCTTCTTCTATTCCCTCCATGAAAAGTGAGCACTCCGAGTTTCTTTCCGACTCTCCTTGCCATCAAACGAAGAATTGGAGGTCTCGGCTGCCGGATTTCGACCGTGGAGCAGCAAGTTTCTCTCTCAACTCGTGGAGGTATAGAACCTCATGTAGGATATGATCTCGAAGAGACCGGTGCAACTCCCTGTCGATCGCGAAGCCCCGATGGCTATAGTTTGGATTTATTCGTGAAATATATCGCTCCATCAACTTTGTCGTTGCTGAATTCTTCAAAAAATCTTTTCATGTCATGTGACATGTTGCCTCAATCTAGAATGACTACTCCTCCATGAAGTAAATGAAACATCAAATAGGTTTTCGCCATCTACTATGTTACAATGTGCTAGAACAGAATGAGCTGATTCAGGTGGTTTACCTTTGTCTTTGTCATTAGTTTTACCTTTGTCTTGATTTCTTTGCTGCTGAGCTTTAGATTGTCTGCCCCCCTTTTCTCTGAAATTTCTTCTTCGGCTTCTGCCTTCTCTTCCTCTGGATGAACCTGAAGCATGTCTCTTTTCTCTCCGTGCCAAGTATGTAGCCTCTTTAGAAGATGAAGGGACTGTCATCTTCTTTTGAAGGAGGAGAGAAAAAAAACTTTGCTGGAGAATCTCTTTTGAAGGAGAGAAAACAAAAACACTCTTTGCTGGAAAATATACTCAGTTTAAAAGCACAAAAACTCTTTAAAAGTTAAAAGACACGAATTTGAAAGGACAAAAACTTTTTGCTAAAAGATTGAATTTCGCACTCAATATATATATATATATATATATATATATATATATATATATATATATATATATATATATTGATAAAAAAAAATTGTATTATATGGTTGGGGAGGGGGCGGTATGATATGAAGGAGATGGAGTAATGTGGTGGGGGGGTATAATACAAAGTGGAGGTTGTATATAAAAAGAGTGGTATTGAACGATAATGGTGGTGATGTTGTATTAAAGATTGGACAACGTATTATATGAGCGCGTTTTGTATTAAGAGAGGGCGGTATTGTAAGCTGGTGGAGGGGCGGTGTTATAATAACACAGTAAATATACAGCGTATTAAATGTATACAATGGACATAACGTTATATGATAGAGCCTATTACAAATGACATAATTGCGTATTACATATGGAGGAGGGGCGGTATTCAATATGGATGGCGTATTAAATGGTGCGGTATTCAATATTGGAGTGGAATTCAATATGGAATGGAGGGGAGGTATTACAATATATGTGAAAGCAGTGAGAGCGTGTGACAACGTAATATGGAGACCAGTGAGAGCGTGTGAGCGTAATATGGAGAGCAGTGAGAGCGTAATATGTAAAGCAGTGGTATTGTGGAAAGCAGTGAGGGCGGTGGTACATATATGTGACAGTGTATTCAAACTGCGTGGAGCGGACAGCAAATATATGTGACAGGTAAGTCGAGCAGGGAGATAAGGTTAATCGACAGCGCTGTGTTGCTTGGGCGGACTGTATATATGGTGGACAGCGTACAGTATATATGGTGGACTGTGTTATGGAGAGTTGGGTGAGGGATGCGTTGTAGTGTGAGGAGCCGGCTATAAAAGCCGTGAAGGGCAGAGCGATAGGAGCGAAGGGCAGAGCGATGTAAGGATGGGAGGGGGCGTAAGGAAATGGAGATAGAAGTGAGGGGGCACGAGTGTATGAGCGATGGAGAGGCCGAGAGGCCAAACGAAAATTTAGGAATGGGATCTTTGCAGGACTGCAGAGGAGGCTACAATTTGCAGTGTTTCAGGAACTGCAGGATTGCAGAATCTTCAGGAGCTGTAGGAGTTGCAAATGTCAGAGCTATGCAGAGAAAAAAAATGCAGAATAACAGTCTAGCAATAAGTAGGAGCAACAAAAACTATTATTAAAAACGGACTGAGCAAAGGAGAGGGAGTTACACCATAAGCAGAAATGCCAATAGTGGGACTGGCTCTGATACCATGTCAAACCAGGAGGTAACTCCTCAAATCAGAATGTGTATTAGCTGAAGAATGCATATGTATTTATACATGGAGGTGAGGCTATTGGGATTCATCTCCCAATGACTCTTGGCCTTCCTTATTTCCTAATATTAAAATAATATACAATATTACATATGCACACCCAACCCATAGGATTAGGTGTCAACAATACAAATTCTAGTATAACATGGTAATGTTATACTTTACTTTTATACCTTAACATTTTTATGTTATTCTAGACCTACTTTCATTAATTTCTAACATTACATATTATGTGGTACCCTTAACACTATATATGTCGATCTTAATATTCATAAGAGTTACATGGTTATACTATCAAATTCCTCATTTGATACATATACCCTTTTTTTGTTAAAGTAAATGTGTATTCAAAACCCATTTCAAAGGATTGAATAATGTATATAATGTACCATATAACATTCATGCACAGTCCCTTTCTATAATTTATTCATCGAATAATTGGAATGTTTACAACACTATTCCAAAATTAACAACTACGAATTTAGAAAGAGAATATATATGTTTTATAAGTTTTACCCTTTCATCATAAATACGAATGGATCATTCGTAACCTTGTTTCTTTATGTCATCGTTTGGTATCTTATTAATATTATTTAATTGCTTACACTATTAACACCAGGTAACTTAATTCTCCATCAGTTCTTAACTTACGATGGAATACGCATTAACCATAAAATATATTAATCCACCCATCCTACTTAATGCAACAATACGTATTAATCTATTTGGGGATTAGGATTAACTATCCGTAGATTCCCAGTTTAGAGTCTTTTAATTATTTATCTTTTCGAGAATTTAACATTTATGATTGTACTTCGATGATTAACGTAATCACATGGCATACGAAGATTTTTATCTCCTCTACTGGCTTAGATTTATGCCATGTTGGCGGTCACGATGGGATCGTATGTCTGTCTTGGATTAATTCGCGGACTAAACCCTATTCCCATTTCTCATTTGGCATTTTGGCTCTTCGGCTCTGGTTGGCCATCAAACCCTCGTTTTCGGATTTTTCCATGCTGTCCATCCAATTCTGCTAGCATTATTACGCGGAAAATTGAATGTTTATCGCAAGCTTCATTATCAATTGTTTTCATATTTGCTTCAGGTACATTACCATAGGTTACTATTTTGAAATTTACGTTTTTTAAATTACTGCCTCTGTCACATTTATTTTATTTATAGTTCAAATTATTTTCTTCGTTTTTGTATTCTCTACAACTAACCTATTTCGTTTTGATTGCAGGGTTTGCATTTTATCTGAGATTTTTATTATCCTCCCTCCATGTTTAAGGAGGTCGTGAGGTATATTTCTTTCCCACCGTCAACGGGTACCACTTACCTTACTTTTCCTTCGTATTTCATACGATTTCCATGACTATAGGGTTCATACTGTGCTTTCATTTTCTTGCATTACCAATTTACAGTGGATTGCATTTTCGACTTTACTCATCTCTGAACTCTCTACTGAAATTATTATACTATACTATATCTACATTAATACAATAAAGTAGTAGTTATTTTAAGTCATGTATAATAGTATATGAATTTGCGTTCAGATTTATTACTTGTTAAGAAGGCTCCCTCACGCCTGTAAACGTTTCCATTGAAGATAGCTCAGTGACTTAGAAATGTCATATGTGTTATCCTGTTGAATGTACAACGTTATCCTATCTTAGTGTTTTTGTTTTTTTTCGTTGAAATTAAAACATCATAGTACCACTTCAATTTTTCCCCAATTTATTTGGAAGGTCTGCGTTGAGCTTGGCCGTGTTAAGATACCATCGTATACATATTGGGTTTCTTTTGATTTTCAGGTAATTCTCTGTTTGTTATTGTTTGATTTAATTTATAAAGGGATTGCATTGTTGTATTTCAAATCAATTTCAATTCCTATCCAAGATAATTTTTACCGAGAGTCAAATTTTACCATTTTAATTCTAGAATTAGGGACCTTTAGTTTCGGTCTTCTTTGTCCCTATAGTCGTATTTTCCACTTGGACTCTCTATAGAAATTTGATATAATTTCTTTATTTGTGACTGAACCAAGTTAAATTGGCATTCATTATCATATCTCTAGGATGCTCGATTTATTTCCAGAAATTCGATTTTTGGTTTGACTCAAGACTCCTCATTTCCTCACGAGGGATTTCTAGTTTCATTTTTTTTTTTTTTTTTATAATTTTCATAACATTCTCATGTTAATGAAGTTAACCTTTCTGTTGATTTATTTTGTATGGAATTAACACTACTATATTACAAATTTATTGTCTGTATGAATTTCTCATATTACACTTATATGTTAAATTGAGAATAATATGAAATAATTGTTAAGATTTCATTAATTTCCTCAAATTAATAAATTCTTAATTTATACAGGAACTATAATTCAACTATACACAGTTCCTCAATGTTTGACAAATACTCTGTTGACAAGACTACAAGTAATCAATTTCCCTCTCATCACATTAATTTCCTCTTTCTTTTCTGTTTTGTTTAATTCTTGCACTAAATCATTTTCCTCATATCTATATGCAGATTTACTATCATTTTCTATTAAAGCACAGTAAGGTAATTTTTTTCATATTTAATTACTATTGTCTTTATTTATGTATTCATTACTTTACTTAAATTTAAAGACATTTGTACACATATTGATTCATATGTATAATTGTAAGTGTAGGTACTCCATTTCCTTCAATGCACAATATTACAATTTAATTTATAATTCTGTAAGTTTTGGTAAATTCAATATGTCATTCATTGACAGTAGATTTTGGTTTCTTCTATACAGTTTGGTCCATATCACTTTGAAGAAGTCATCCTCTTGAATTCTGAACTATATTCAAATTGATAATTTTGTTGGAACTGTTTAGTTTGGACCATGGACTCTGTCTATAATTTATGATAGAATCAAATTGTAATTTATATACAGAACAATATCATGACTTAAATTATTGCAGTATTATACAATGTACTCATTCTCAGAACTTTGAGTTATATTTCTTTATTGCATGCACTTTAAATTGTCTAACCTTTATGACATTTCTGAGCTAATGCAATAATTTCTGTATATTCACAATATTCTAGTTATAGTATAGTAGTAGATATTACTTGGAGTTTACATATTCTTGTTTGCCAAGTGAAAGGAATTTTCCTCTTTATGTATAAAATTTCCTATTTAATGTTATTAGTGCACCACTGATAAATACACTAATTTTAATTTCTTTCCCATGTATTTATCTATGTTTTCTGTGTATACAGTATTAAGGTTTACAACCTAACCTCAGATTTAAACCTGTTACTGAGGTTTAGACATTTTAAGAGTTGGTTTATTACATTCTAATTTTCTATGTAACCATACAGATCAACTATAATTTCTATAGTTGTTGTTTGCTAAATACATCGGACTGTCTAAATAAATTTTATACAGAAATTAATCATGCATAAAATTAACTTTCTTACTCACTTCCATCTACTATAATTAATTCATAATTCAATACAATTTGATAATTTCAAATTTTCTACAATACCAAAATTCATAACACATAATTGAATTACTTGTGCATACCAATTTTGGTAAGACTAATTGCCACCCAACCTTGAGCTTTCTCTCCACAGCTCCCCCTGAGTAGAGACCAATTCCTCCAAGGTGTAGACAACCTCTTTTCTACCCAGGAATGGCTTATTTAATCTTGTTTTCCCTTCAACGTGTTTCCATAACTGCGTTCAGTTAATCAGGATGTTGTTTTCCTTTTTGCCTAGGCTTTCCTTTTGTTTTTTCCACAAAAGTACTTTAAAACTACCTTTTTCCTCTTTCTAGTTTTATTTCACCTCTTCCCAGTAACTTTCCACTTTACTGAGGTATATTTTTAGATTTTTATGTCCAATATAATTTTTTAAATTTAATTTATTTTCTCTAAGTATTTTTGGAGAATTTGGGAAAGTCTTTGGAATCTTATCCATCCTCATGGATTTGAAATCCTGATTTCCATTTATATTGTAGTATTTTCACAATAATTCAAATTCCACATTTATTAAATTTAAAAAATAAAATATGTCCACAATAATTGTTTTCCTTTAGGTCCACTCAACCTTTAGGATTTTTCAACTGTCTAATAAAAGAAGTAAAAATAGGAATATTACATATTTCCCCTCTAAAACAAAACACCGTCCTCGGTGTTGCAAAATATGAATTCACTTTGCAAACAGTGACGGATATTTTTCCTTCATTTCTTCTTCTCGCTCCCAAGTAGCTTCTTCAAGTGAAAATTTTCTCCACTACACTTTCACCCTAGCTACTATTCTATTCCGGAGCTCGATTTCTTCCTGTGCCAGTATATGAAGGGGCTCTAGAAGAAATTCCACTTTTGGTTCCACATGTATCACATTCTAATCAATTACATGAGGAGGATCATGTACATAATTTTTCAATAAGGAAACATGAAAAACATTGTGAACCTTAATGTGACTAGGTAAAACCAACTTATAAGCTACTGACCCCACTCTTTCTAGAACTTCAAATGGTCCACAGTAGTGTGGTGCTAATTTAGCACAACTACCAGTATATAAAGTACTCTTTTTAGGCTTAATCCTCAAGTAAAAATGGTCTCCCGCTTGGAATTATCTATGAATTCTCTTTTTGTCTACAGAGCTCTTCTGTTTGTCTTGAGTTGTTTTAATGTTTTGCTGAATTTTCTTCATAGTTCTTTCCATCTCTTGCAATGCATCCGGTCTAAGAATTAACTTATCCTCTGTTTGACTCCAACTAAGCGGTGTGTGGCACTTTCTGCCATACAATGATTTAAAAGGACTCATCTTTATTGAGGTTTGATAACTATTATTATATGCAAATTCTGCCAGATGCAGAAAGTCTCCCCATCTTGTAGGTCTGTACATAACATACATGTGTAACATGTCTTCTATAATCTGGTTTGTCCTTTCAGTTTGTCCATTTGTTTGGGGATGGTAGGCGGTACTAAAGTTCAATTTGGTACCCATTCCTCCAAAAAAATTCTTCCAAAAAGCTAAAGTAAACTTTGCATCTCTGTCTGATATAATCATTTTAGTAATACCATGTAACTTTACAATCTCTTTCATAAATACATTGGCTACTTGAGTTATACCAAAATTAGATTGTACTGGTAAAAAGTGTGCAGCTTTAGTCAATGTATCTACAACCACCATTATAGAATCGTGTTGATATTTAGTTCTAGCAAACACGTAATAAAATCTATGGAAACTATTTCCCACTTCCATTCTGGAATAGGTAAAGGATTTAGAAATCCTGTTGGATGTTGATGCTCTACTTTTACCTGTTGACATTCTAAACATCTAGCTAGGTAATCAGCCACATCTCTCTTCATACTAGGCCAAAACATATTCTTTCTCAGTGTTGAAATCAATTTTTGATAACCATGATGTCCTGCACAGGGTCGTTTATGATACTCATCTAAAATTTCCTATTATAATGAGCTCACATTTGGAATATACAATATGTTTTTATAATAAATCATCCCTTTCTGGTTTTGAGTATATCCCAATATTTCAGTGTTCTGTAATTTTTCTCGGATATTTTCATAGTTTGAATCTTGACTCACCACTTCTTGTATCAATCCTTATATGACAAATTTCACACTACTTCCAGCACTATTCAAAATCTGATGAGAATTCCTACTCAAAGCATCTGCAATCTTATTTTCTTTTCCTTTAATATGTTTGATTTCCATGTTGTTAAACACACACATGGTAAACAAGAAGGAGAGTAAACACACAAGAAGAAACTGAAGGATAAACACGATTTATTTTACTATTAACCATAGATGTGCTTTTATAGTACATTAGGTGACCCTTTGATTCATCTTCCAAGTGGTCTCTTGGACTCCTTTTGTCCATTTGCCTTCCACACCTACCCGTTGAGGATTAGGTGTCCAACATTCCCCCCCTTAATCCGAAGGGATATGTGTGAGTCCAAGAAGAGAGTTGTAATACAAATCTGCAAAGTATGCATGGCAACACTTAGGCTGAATCATCTCTCTGAAATGTTGGCATAAAGAGGTGGTTTAAGGATGACCACCAACATTGTAACGCTTAGGGCAGTTCCCGGAACTCTTCCAAATCTGGCAAGAAGCTGAGGGCTTCTGTTAGAGGAAGTGTCCCTCATATTGAAGAGGGATACCTTCAACCTAGAAGAAGGGAGGTCTAAAACCTGTGATGGTTTAAGGATGACCACCAACACTGGAATGCTTAATGAATTTCTCGGAACTCTACCAAAGCTGGCAAGAACCTGAAGTCTTCTCCTAGAGGAAGTGCTCTGAATTATCTGAAGAGGAAGAATATGAACCTCAAATAGATGGTTTAAGGTTGTCCATCAACCAAAGGCATGCTCATGGGCATGTGTGTCACTGGCTACAACTCTGAATCTGGAATGAAAAGTTGTGGCTCAGACTCGCTTGAACTGTTATGTCTTTGGCTACAACTCTGAATCTGGACTGAGAGGTTGTGGCTCAGGCTCGCTTGATGTGGCTTTGAAGCTTGTAGATGATCTCCATTTCCCCCCTTGTCAAGTACAAGGTGAGATGATGGCGAAATCTCAACTACAAGGTTGTTCAACATTCTAGAACAAGTTCTGACACATAGATGGTTTAAGGTTGTCCATCAACCAAAGGCATGCTCATGGGCATCCATGTCACTGGCTACAACTCTGAATCTGGAATGAAAATTTGTGGCTCAGACTCGCTTGAACTACTGTGTCTTTGGCTACAACTCTGAATCTGGACTGAGAGGTTGTGGCTCAGGCTCGCTTGATGTGGCTTTGAAGCTTGTAGATGACCACCATTTCCCCCCTTGTCAGGTACAAGGTGAGATGATGGCGAAATCTCAACTACAAGATTGTTCAACATTCTAGAACAAGTTCTGACATGCGACTTAAACATCTTCTTGGTTGTTGATGCCCATTTCCAAGAAGCGATCCATCCAAGAAGGAGGCTTGTTTCTGAAGCATCTGTGTGAATAATGGGTGTGCCGACCATAGTGCTTGCATAGGTAAAGATCGAAATAGTGATCTTTCATATGGCCAACGTAATCACAGTGTTGGCATTTTACAATCTGTTGTTGTTGCTGTGGAAGAGGATCAGGATCTGGAACAGCTAAAGGTGAACTGTCATAAAGAAATTCGGCACTCTGAAATTTGATACGCTTGGAGTAGTCCAAAATATGAAAGGACAAATCCTTGTCATATCCAATACCTGTTTTGTGCTTGTTATGGACAAGCTCTTCCCAAGGTCTGATGATGGGCTTGGGAGGTGCATGCTGCATTTCTGTATCTTTTTGCACATCTACTCCTGAAATGGGTACTGAATGTGAATCAGCCGCATTATTGACTTGCTGCTTATAGGAGTCTATTTCAAATTTTTGAACAGAAGCAAGTTCAGAATGATGACTCTGCTACTATAATTCTTCTTGTTGTAGCTGAGATTCAAGCTGCAAAAAATCAATCTTTTCATGTGCATTTTGCAGACATGACTTAATATCAAAAGAGAGGCTTTGCTGATTTTAGCCATCCCATCAACAGTGGAATGTATCAAAGTATTTAGTAACTCTAATGCTTCATGAACTTTGGCCATTTTTGGAAAATCAACCTTTGCATAAATAAATACTACAACTGTGACTTTTGTTGGACATTGAGTTCAACGCTCCCCATGTGTTTCGCGACATGGACTAACTGCTTCTTGTGGATCCTAACTCTGGCGATTGTAGCGGAGACTAATGCCTGCAGGTTTTGGTCTAACGGCAATCATGATTCCAACAAGTGGTATCAGAGCGACAGGTCTCGAGTTCGAAACTCACTCGGCTCGCGTTGGGGAGGAGATTGTTGGACATTGGGTTCAATGCTCCTTGTGTGTTTCACGACATGGACTAACCACCTCTCATTGATCCTAACTCTGGCGATTGGAGTGGAGACTAATGCTTGCGGGTTTTGGTCTAACAGCAATCGTGATTCCAACAACTTCCTCCTTGAATTTCTTTCCCAGTTTCCAGTCTTTTATCTCTATATGTCTTGAGGTGTTTCACCGCCTTTCAACCATATGTGGCCCTTCGATTGCTTGCTTCCCAAAAATTGAAATGGATAATGAATTCGCTGCAAAGCAAGAAAGGGAGATGTTTCTTAGATAACTGGCACTACTTTGGAATTTGAAATGTTCAGACTATATTTTTCCAAATGGAATTTTGACTGGCACCTTAATGTTCAAAAGGTCCTGATGCTTGAAATGGTGAATTGCAAAATAGGAGATATAAATTTTTTTTGTCTAGTAAAATTGTTTGGAGGATCTAAATCCTTACCAAACGCAGGAAGGGAATTTTGGGCTTGATTTGCAAAAGCAGATGATGTGTTTTAAAATTGGAAGCAAATGGCTTGAACTGGCCCCAAATCCAGCATTGGTTTCAAAGCCACTACCATCTTCACTTCCAAACTAATAACATTTGTAACTAATGCATGATTGTCGCTTTGAATCTTTACCATAAGGTGAAGCGGAGAAGATTATTGAACTTGGAGGATTTTACAGATTGCGGAGAAGACTATCAAATTCTGCCATTTTGGTATAAATAAAGTCATATCCCTCTGAACAATTTGCTGAAAATGGATCCTCGGTTAGCATCATCATAGGCACAACAAATTACAACTCTTTATGACTTATGTAGCCACAAATATCACGAGGGAGGTATCCCAATGACCATAGCATCCAAGTTTCCAAAGAGGTTGCTTGTTTTGAACATCTTCATTCATTTGTTAATTGCATAGATTTGCAGCGCCATACACGTGATTCACCACCTTGGGTTGAGAATTACTCGGGCGAAATCCCAACAAACCAGCCCAGAGAATGGTAGAAAACGATACCCTCTTTCCTTATCATCAAGTATCTTCCATATTATTTGCACCAAAATCTTCCCTGACATGGATTTTGCACCCCAAAGTCAAAAGGGTTCGGTTGTTTCTCATGTTGGGCTTGGTCACAAAGCCACGATAACCAGGAGCCGTAGAACTGATGAACACAATAAATGAACGCAGTAAATGGAGGGTACCTTTGTTAGAGCTTCATGTGTAAGGAGCACGGTGGGCAGTGTGTGGGAGGAATAAGCAGTATGAAGGATGGCCTTGAGGGATATCCACGTGTTGATATCATTGAAATCACATATACATTTCCAGATGAAATTTAGAATGCGAAGCATCCAAATCCTGGAAAATGATAAGGCAGGTTGCTTATAAGGTGCGGAACCATGCATCAAATACAATTATCTGTCGAGACACCATCTCCCTCCTCCTCCAAACATGTAATGGAAGGAAGCAGCCGACTCAATCCGACTATATTAGATTTGGTTTACTCAGACAAATCTAGACAAACGGTTACCTTTAGCTCCACCGTTCACATCCATTTTCCGATTAAACAAATCAATACATATCGTGATCCCTTGCATCCCATCCCATGTTTTACCGATTCGATGGAGGGAGTGAGCAGAGCTGATGGTTGAGGAGGGAGAGGACTATTTTCTGTTTTCTAATCTCTGCATTTGCAGAAAATCACCGCTACATCACCATTCAAACATTGACAAGAGCATTGATTTCATCGATCAAAGTACTGCAAAATGGTCGGTGGAAGGGAACCCCAAGGGACAACTACTACCTGGGAAGAGGAAAATAGGAGTTACTGGAAAAAAAATTCTAAAAATAGGGGTTGGCAGAATGGTAACCAGCCAGAGATATAGTCTAGAAAAGTGCTACAGGTTTGACAGAAGGGCTCAGGATAGCACTTAGGTGAAGCGGATATCACTGACATGCCAAAGGTAACTGCCGTTGGACAATTGAATTAATGAGCTTTCACATCGCACAAAATATGCGCCAAGGGAGGAAAGGAATTTGACAGATGGTTAGGAGAAGGAGGAGCATTAGAGACCATCAGGTTGTCTAGCACAAATACCAACGCTATTCAATGCAAGGCAGAAAACCTAACACATAAACGCACAAGGCGACTCATCATGGCTCCTATACCATGTTAAACACACGCATGGTAAACAAGAAGGAGAGTAAACACACAAGAAGAAACTGAAGAAGAAGCGTAAGTTATTTTACTATTAACCATATATGTGCTTTTATAGTACATTAGGTGACCCTTGGATTCATCTTCCAAGTGGTCTCTTGGACTTCCTTTTTCCATTCGCCTTCCACAAATACTCATTGAGGATTAGGTGTCCAACACATGTCAAAATCACGAAGGAAATACAACCATCTAGCTTGTCTAGCATTTAAATCAGGTTGTGTGAAAAAATATTTTAAGCTTATGTGATATGTCATCAATACAAACTTCTTTCCTAACAGATAATGTCTCCACATATTAAAAGTGTGTATTACATTAGTTAACTCTAAGTCATATATAGTGTATTTATGTTCATGTTTCTTTAATTTTCTTGATTCATAGGATATGATTGAGTTTTCTTGTAATAATACCCCTCCTAATTCTTCTGCACAAGCATCTGTACACACTACAAATTCTTTGTTTGGATCAATAATCTTCAAAATAGGAGCAGTTGTGAGTTTAAGTTTTAACTGTTAAAAACTATGGTGACATTTTGTTGTCCACTCAAACTTCACTCCTTTTTTCTATAGAGATGTAATAGGATAGGCTAAGGCTGAAAATCCTTCTACAAATCTCTTGAAGTATCCAGCGATACCCATGAATGATATTATAGCTAGAAAATCATTAGGCACAGTCCAATCCATGATAGCTTGTATCTTCTCTAGGTCTAATGCCAATCCTTCCTCCGAAATTACATGACCCAAATACTGAATTTTATCTTTGTAAAATTCACATGTTCTAAGTTTGGCATATAACTTATGTTCTCTAAGTGTTTGTAAAACAATTCTGAGATGTTATTTATATTCTACTTCATTCTTGGCATATACCAGAATGTCATCAATAAACACCAAAACAAATTTGTCTAGATACTTTTGTAACACACTATTCATTAGACATGTTGATCATGTTAGCCCCCTATTAATTTTTGACAAGCAAACAGGGGGTCAAACTGTCTCTGAGCTTTCAAGGAATGCATTCCTACTGAAAACACATCATCCTTGAAATCCCTTTATGCCCTTTTTCCTTTGATGAATCCCCACTGCTGTTTCCAGTTAAAAACCTCTCTGGATCTATGGAGAAGAATGCCCAAAAAGGCCTTTTCCCTCTTATTCCATTCCCCCTAAACCTCTGTTTTCATCACCTTTTCTCCCCTTTTAATTCCCCACCTACCCTTCAAATCATCCTAACTCTCCTTTTAAGCCTTTCAAATACCCTTTGACTGGTTTAATAGCCCCTTTTTCCTCTACCGTTTCCCTTTTTTGGCCTTAAAACGCACTAAAAATAGGCCAAAATCCCACTTTTTTAACATACATAGGCTTAGCCCCTTTTGCCTAGCTCCTTAACCACTTCCCCATATGCCCGGGCACCAAGACCAGGTGCTAGCCCGCAAGGCGCTTATCGCAATTGGAGAGACAGACGGAAGCGCATTTCTTTGTTAACTCAAATATCTCCGATGCGATAGTGTAACGTTCTGTGGAGGGCGGGTGCAATACCTGCCATCGATCTATACAAATCCGACGGTCCGCGCTAGTTCTACATCGTGCCCATCGCTCCTCCCTTTTCACCCCCTCCGATCACATATCAACTATCGATATGTTCTCAGATTTGACGGCCCAGCGCTAATTGCATCGCAACCCCATCGCTAATCAGAGATTTCGAAAAGTGCCCTTTTTGTGTTACGTCGATTTCCAATCCTCGATTCCATCCCCGCCGTTCGTTCCTTTAGATCCGACGGCCCATATCTCATCGCTCTCCTCCCATTGCTCCAGTCTTCCTCCCCGCCGATTTAATCTCCGTCGTTGATCCCCTTCGCGATCGGATGGCAGTCGCTCCATCGCATTCCTGCTCTGATCGCAATCAGAAGTTCTCGAATGTGCACCCTCTACCTCTCCCGATTGCGATTCTCCGATCCGATCGTGACCGTCCGTTCGATCTAGATTGACGGCCCACATTGCATCACGCTTTCATCCACATTTCTTCATTGGAGCCTCTTTTAACTGCATTGTTTAACCTCAGCCGTCAATCGCCTCCTGCGATCCAACAGCCTGAAGCTAATCGCCCTCCCCCTTAGCCGAGACCCACCATCAAATGGCCTACGTTCATTCATTTCCATCGTTTTTCTTTGTAAATCCACCCAAACGCTAAACTTTGGGTTTTAATGTTAATTCTGGTTTCTTCTGCCAGTTTTCGCCTGCATTCACCATTCTGCCACCATTCCACAGGCTTTCAAAGCATCTCTTCCGCCACCCCTGGTTCTATAATTGGTTTATTTGTGCAGGGTTTACGGAGTGATGAATTCACTCTATGTTTCATAGTCACGATTACTATGACTCCGAACACAGAGAGGCCATTTCAGCATCGGCCAAATGTAGCAGCAGCATAGGTTAAAGGGATTTGGGCCTGTTAATTGAATATTTAGAGCCTGATCCCGTATTCAAAGGATAAAGACAAAGTTTGACAAAGTTTGAAGACCTGAAGAGCACACGCAACAGCCAGGTCTGTGTTTGAATATCTGCGGGACGTTTTTCTCCAGGAAATACATCTTCCCATTAAAGCTTCCATGCCTCCTCGAGCCCTTAAATAGATCAACACACTGACAACAGTTTCTACGCCTATCAGTCAGCAGTTATAAAGCATGGAGGCCTTGCAGATTTTCCACCCAGTTCATTTATTCTAGAAGTATAGCGCAGAGCTCCAAACAGCCAGAAAGGACTTCAAGAACACATCCGAGGTCAATCTTGACCTGACGAGGACTCTCGAAGTAGGCTACAGGGTACATACAACACTACAGAGCCATTAAACAGTATGGGCATGAATGCTTTCGCCATCCTGTCTTAATGAGCCAAATTAAATGTTCATCATTCACTCCCTTTACTAGTTTTTCTCCTATAAAAACTCCCCAAGAACAGATTATCAGGGGTTCCAGATTTATCAGAAAATTATGCAGTGAGAGAATTTTTGTATGCCTTTTGTAGGAACTCTTATACGAATGTACAGAGCCCGTTGGGTTTCAGTGAGGAGGAGTTTCATCTTTAATGAGGATTCTGGTCTTTGGTGTCTCACAGTTTGTAACTTTCTCTTATATGTGCTAGTTTAATTGTTCATTTCATTTCATCCGCCTTTCTTGTATCATGTTCTGGAATGCGAGCGGCTCACTGGTTTTTGGTATGAATTTATCCTAGTTGATACTCATTATTGAACCAGTCAAGTGCTTTAAATATGGCTCAGGCATGATATACTGTTTCACTTTCCACTTCAACCATACTTCTGCTATATTAGCTTCTTTGGGATGTTATTTTTACAACGCTATTGTCATGTATGGATTCTTAAATTTGTAAGCCCATTACATGTTAATATGTGTTCCTGGATATCAGCTCAATGACAGTTAGTATCATCTTACATCTTGCATACGCAGTAAACACCTTCTAATTATTTATTTCTGTGAGGTATTTTTGAACCGGCCCTCTTTACAGTAAGCTGCCTTTGAATTGTCTGATGCATTTGTATTAGAATTCCACACCTTGCCTCTGCAGTATTTATTTCCTTATGTTCATTTTCCGAAAGTTTTGGTCCCATTCAAATTAACCTTTCTTGTTTACAAGAGATAGCATGAGAGTCTTTCCTAATAACTTACCATGTTATATCATATGCTCCTTGCTGTATAAGATGTCCTAGGCACTGGGCTTTCACAACTCAAGGCTGTCTCTAGGAACGAAAACAAGACACATGGATGTAGTAGGTGCATTAGTCAACCCAAAAGGTAAAACTACAAATTCATAACGCCCGTATCTAGTCCCGAATGTTGTCTTGTTGATGTCTTCATCTTTAATTCTTAGTTGATGATAGCCTATTCTTAAATCAATATTTGAAACGATAGTATCTCCTCTCACTTGATCAAATAAGTCATCTATTTTGGGTAGAGGATATTTGTTCTTTATAGTCAATTTATTCAGTTGTTTGTAGTCTATACATATCTTGAATGTGTCATCTTTGTTTTTAACAAACAAAACAAGTGTTCCCAAGGAGACACACTTGGCCTAACATAACCTTTGTCTAACAATTCTTGTAGTTGCAGTTTTAATTCTAACAACTCAGGAGTACTCATTCAGTATGGTGCTCTAAAGACAGGTGTAGCTCTAGGTACCAATTCAATTGAAAAATCAATTTCTCTTTTAGGGGGTAAATGGTGAATTTCATCTGGAAACACATCTTTGAATTCTCTAATTACTGGTAAATTTTCTACAGCTCCTTTTTCAGTTTATTGTCCTAATTCCTCCACTTGCACAACATACACTTGACAGTCTTTCCTTCTGTCCTTTTTAACTGTAATGTTGAAATCTGTCTTATTGATATGGGTCTGGGATTTCCTTTTACTATCACTGGTTTTTCCTCATCATCTATACAATGAATTGTTTTATCTAAGAAATTAACTATTGCTTTATGTTTTTCTAACCAGTCCATTCCCACTAACACATCATAGGAACTTAGAGGAAAAATATTTAAATTCAGCTCAGTTTCATACCCATTTAAAATCACAACAATCTTTGGTAATTTATGGGTCACTTTTCTTTTTTTTCCAGTAGCTAACTGAACTAACCATGCTAGCTGAAATTTTTCTTATTTTAATTTGCACTTTTCCACCATTTGTGGACTTATATAGCTTAAATTTGCTCCTGGATCTATCAAAATAGAAACAGGTTGTTCACCAATCATACCTTCATTAGGGTACTTTTGAAGTCTAAAATTGGCCTCCTATGGAAATTATAAAATAATAATGGAAATAATAAAATAATATTTGATTACATCATCATATTTTAGAAGGAAAAAAGAAAAAATATTCTTTCAACTCGTATTTTCAAATTATCTCCCTATGGGTTTACTCAAATTTCGAGTGGAAACACTCTTTGGATGCAAAATTTGATTCCGCATCCAAGGAGTACCCATGTCACATACTTTCGATGGACCCTGCTACACAAAAATGAGAAATACATGAAAAACGTGATTGCAATCACGTTTTTCATGTATTTCTCAGTTTTGTGTAGCAATCACGTTTTTCATGTATTTCTCAGTTTTGTGTAGCAGGGTCCATCGAAAGTATGTGACATGGGTACTCCTTGGATGAGGAATTGAATTGTGTATCCAATGAGTACTCCCGCTAGAAATTTGAGTAAAACCTTAGAGAGATAAGTCGAAAATATGAGTTGAAAAAATAGTTTTATTATTTTATTATTTTATATTATTTTTACCTTTTTACTACAAAAATGGTGAATCCTCCCCTATGGTTGACATCATCATCTTGAATCCTATTGGTTCTTATAAAGTTTATCTTGGTTGTGCATTTTTTTAGGAGGCCCATTTTATACCTCAAAATTTCCCTAATGCAATTTCGATCATGGTTGATTGGTGTTTAGCTTGGCGATCCTCTAGTGCAGCACTGATTCTTAGAATGTTTCTAGCAACGTCATTTACAGTAGTTGCCTCTCTCAACACTTGAATATTTTGAACTGTTCGATGAGGACAGTCACGTAACATATGAGGTTCTCCACAATCCCCAACACTTTAATGGTTCCTTCATTTTTACAATTTCTTCTTTCTTGTTGTTTACATCCATCTATTTAGATCCAGTTTGTGACTAGGCTGGTTGATTTTCTCCAGTTTTGTTAAACTTATTCCTTTCATGATTTTTCCCAAAATTTTCAAGTATGTTGGTTTTACTCTTTTTCCACTAGAGTCACCTTTCCCTTTTTCTTTGTTTTGCCAATTTTTCAGCTGATTGTTTCTGCCTTTGAACTGCTAATAACACTGTCTTGCTTTGTGCACCGCTTCATCCATTGTCTTGGGATTATCAAATTATATTCTCTCCTTGTAGATAGTAGGTAGGAAATTTAAAAATCGTTGTACTTTAGCCTTCTCTTCTCTAATATAAGGCACATAGCGAAGTAGGTTAGTGAATTTGGTAACAAACCCATCTATAGTGAGTTGTCTCAATCTCAACTCATGAAACTCTTTGGCTTTGTCATCATAATATCTTTCATTCAAATATCTAGATTTGAATTTCGTTTGAAAGTCTTCCCAACTAACAGTTTTCTCATCTAGTACATGCACCATTTTGGTTTCTTCTCACCACAAAGTAGCCTTACCATGCAGCTGGTAAATAGCCAATCTGGCTTTTAGTTTACTTCCATATTCATAGACTTGAAATTATTTTACCATATTTAGAAGCCAAGCTTCTGCATCTTCCTCCTTTTCACCATCATAAGTGGGAGGTTTAATTTTTCAGAATTCTCCTTGCAATTCCTTTTTCTTTCTAGACTACTGTAAAAGTGCTTCACCATCCTCAGATCCTTTTGAGTCGGTTTCATCTTCTTTTCTCTTTCTTCCAGGGTCTTCACTTTCGTGACTAGACCTTGAGGCTAATTCCTTAATCAACCTCTCTTTCTCTTTGCTGACTTGCAACAATAGTTCTTTGCTAATTCTCAAATGAATCAATTCTTGTTGCATCTCCCTAAACATATCCAGCAACTAAGAATTTTGATCTGGTGGATTTCCCTCACCGCGCATATCTACGTACATACCTCCTCCATCACTCATAATGACAACTATATTTTTCTACACTAAATCATTGTACACATAAATTAAATTAGTGCAAAAAGATTTCAATTTAAATAAATTTACAGCAACAATTTATTTATATTTTTTCCTATGTGAGGACACATATATGCCCAGTGTTTTAACATGGGCTCTGATATCATCTGTAAAAAAATCCACTTACCACAAATTTTTTTTTCTTCTAATTATAACATAATTAGTAATCTGTCGTCAATGACATTGAAGTAGTTCATCACTATTCGACGAAACTCTTTCATTATATTTTCTGTTGTTATGATTTCCTTCACCCCTTATGAATTCAGGTATAGCATTTTTTTTATATTTAGGATCATTGTCCTTCTTATCGAATTCATAATTCATTTTCATTGGTGACTGTACTTGACGATAGTTCGTCACCACCCAATTCTACTGTAATTGTATTTATAGTTTTTATACAAATTCTTGCATAATTTGGTAATGTTATACTTTACTTTTATACCTTAACATTTTTATGGTATTTTAGACCTACTGTCATTAATTCTAACATTACATATTATATGGTACCCTTAACACTATATATGTCAATCTTAATATTCATAAGAGTTACATGGGTATACTATCAAATTCCTCATTTGATACACATACCATTTTTTTGTTAAAGTAAAGGTGTATTGAAAACCCATTTCAAAGGATTGAATAATGTATATAATGTATCATATAACATTTATGCAAATTCCCTTTCTATAATTTATTCATCGAATAATTGGAATGTTTACCACACTATCCCAAACTTAACAACTACAAATTTAGAAGGATAATATATATGTTTTATAAGTTTTACCCTTTCATTATAAATACGAATGGATCAGTCATAACCCTGTTTCTTTATGTCATTGTTTGGTATCTAATTAATATGATTTAATTGTTTACACTATTAACACCGGGTAACTTAATTCTCCACCAGTTCTTAACTTATGATGGAATACGCATTAACCATAAAATATATTAATCCACCCATCCTAATTAATACAACGATACGTATTAATCTATTTTGGGATTCAGATTTACTATCTGTAGATTTCCAGGTCAGAGTCTTTTAATCGTTTATCTTTTCGAGAATTTAACATTGATGATTGTACTCCGATGATTAATGTAATCACATGGCATCTGAAGATTTTTCTCTCCTCTATTGGCTTATATTTATGCCACGTTGATGGTCACGATGGGATCGTATGTCTCTCCTATATTAATTCACGGACTAAACCCTATTCCCATTTCTCATTTGGAATTTTGGCTCTTCGGCTTTGGTTTGCCACCAAACCCTCATTTTTGGATTTTTCAATGTTGTCCATCCAACTCTGCCAGCATTACTACACAAACAATTAATGGTTTACCGTCAAGCTTCATTATCAACTATTTTCATATTTGCTTCAGGTACGTTACCATAGGTTACGATTTTGTAATTTACGTTTTTCAACTTGCTGCCTCTGTCACATTTATTTTATTTATATTTCAAATTATTTTCTTCGTTTTTGTATTCTCTACAACTAACCTATTTCATTTTGATTGCAGAGTTTTCATTTTATCTAACATTTTTATTGTCCTCCCTCCATGTTTCAAGAGGTCGTGAGGTATATTTCTTTCCCACCATCAACAGGTACCACTTACCTTACTTTGCCTTCGTATTTCATACGATTTCCATGACTATAGGGTTCATATCGTGCTTTCATTTTTTTTGCATTACCAATTTACAGTGGATTGCATTTTCGACTTTACTCATCTCTGAACTCTCTACTGAAATTATTATACTATACTATATCTACGTTAATACAATAAAGTAGACATGATTTTAAGTCATGTATAATAGTATATGAATTTGCGTTCAGATTTATTACTTATTAAGAAGGCTCCCTCACGCATATAAATGCTTCCATTGAAGATTAGCTCAGTGACTTGGAAATCTCATATGTTTTATCCTGTTGAATGTACAGTGTTATTTTATCTTAGCGTTTTTGGTTTTTTTTCGTTGAAATTAAAACATCATAATACCACTTCGATTTTGCCCCAATTTATTCGAAAGGCCTGCGTTGATCTTGGCCGTGTTAAGATACCATCGTATACATATTGGGTTTCTTTCGATTTTTAGATAATTCTCTGTTTGTTATTGTTTGATTTCATTTTTAAAGCGATTGCACTGTTGTATTTCAAATCGATTTCAATTCCTATCCAAGATAATTTTTACCGAGAGGTTGGATTTTGATGAAGAAGAACCCGAATTTTCCACAGTGTCAGAGAATATATGTCGACGTTTCGAATCTCCATGGAGATCCATCTTCAGGACAAAAGAATGAAGAAATGAAAGAAGAACTTAGGTATCACTTTGAAAAGTTCATCCTCTTGAATTCTGAATTATATTCAAATTGATTTTGTTGGAACTATTTAGTTTGGACCATGGACTCTGTCTATAATTTAGGACAAAATTAAATTGTAATTTATATATAGAACAATATCATGACTTAAATTATTGCAGCATTATACAGTGTACTCATTCTCAGAACTTTGAGTTATATTTCTTTACTACATTCACTTTAAACTATCTAACCTTTATGACATTTATGAGATAATGCAATAATTTATGTATATTCACAATCTTCTAGTTATAGTATAGTAGTAGATATTACTTGGAGTTTACATATTCCTGTTTACAAAGTGAAAGGAAATTTCCTCTTTGTGTACAAAATTTCCTATTTAATATTATTAGTGCACCACTGATAAATGCACTAATTTTAATTTATTTCCCATGTATTTATCTATGTTTTTTGTGTATATAGTATTAAGGTTTACAACCTAAACTTAGATTTAAACTTGTTACTGAGGTTTAGACATTCTGAGAGTTGGTTTGTTACATTCTAATTGTCTATGTAACCATATAGATCAACTATAATTTCTATAGTTGTTGTCTGTTAAATACATCAGACTGTCTAAATAAAATTTATACATAAATTAATCATGCATAAAATTAACTTTCTTACTCGCTTCCATCTACTATAATTAATTCATAATTCAATACAATTTGATAATTTCAAATTTTCTACAATACTAAAATTCATAACACATAATTGAATTACTTGTGCATACCAATTTTTGTAAGACTAATTGCCACCTAAACTTGAGCTTTCTCTCCACAGCTTACCCCGAGCAGAGACCAATTCCTCCAAGGTGTAGACAACCTCTTTTCTACCCAGGAATGGCTTATTTAAGCTTGCTTTCCCTTCAGCATGTTTCCATAAATTCGTCCAGTTAATCAAGATGTTGTTTTCCTTTTTTCCTAGGCTTTCCTTTTGTTTTTTCCACAAAAGTACTTTAAAACTAGCTTTTTCCTCTTTCTAGTTTTATTTCACCTCTTCTGAGTAACTTCCTACTTTACTAAGGTGTCTTTCTAGATTTTTATCTCCAATGTAATATTTTAAATTTAATTTATTTTCTCCAAAGATTTTTGGAGAATCTGGGAAAGTCTTTGGAATCTTATCCATCCTCATGGATTTGAAATCATGGTCTCCATTTATATTCTAATCTTTGCACAATAATTCAAATTCCACATTTATTAAATTTAAAAAATAAAATATGTCCACAATAATTGTTTTCCTTTAGGTCCAATCAACCTTTAGGATTGTTCAACTGTCTAATAAAGTAGTAAAAATAGGGATATTACACTTCAACCTATACACCTTGTATTCTTGGCATTCTAACTCATTACCAGGTGGTTGCGCAACATGTACTTCCTCTTTCAACACTTCATTTAAGAACGCTGACTTTATGTCCATTTAATACACCTTCCATCTGTGTTACGCGATAACTGGTAGCATTGTGTGCATTGTATTCGTTCTTACGACTAACATGAATGTCTCCGCATAATATCTCCCGCACTACTACTTGTATCCTTTGACAACTATTCTTTATTTATCCCTTTCAATTTTTACTTCAACATTGCTCTTGATCTTATAGACTCATTTCACTCCAATGACTTATTTTCCTTGCAAAAGGTCCACTAACTCCCATGTGTCATTCTTTTCTATTACTTCTAATATTTCTTTATCCATTGTCGTTATACATTTTTTTGCTTTGATTTCATCCTCAAAAGGGATTGGTTCATTTACATGAAAAAATAATGCAAATAAGGAATTCATACTTGTGTTATTATCAACTTCATTTTGCTCATAAATTTCACTTAAATTTTTAAAATTTTCTCTTCTTATGCTTGCATAAGATGGACTTGACATGTCACTTGATGATGCGCTTGATGTAGATGATGTTGCAGGTCTCCGCAGTGTACTTGGAGTAGTATTTGCTTGACTAAGCGAAACTTTCCTATTATTTGCTAATGGTGTCACTTGCTGACTGCTTTGTTGTATAGGAGGAGTCGCCAATGAGGAATTACTTTTTGCATTCAATTCCTCTTTGTCTTCCTATGGTATGCATGTTTTCACATTGATTGTCTTCTCCACACTTCCATCCCATGCTTCCTCTTCTATGAACTTCACATCTCTACTTATTACAACCTTGTTGGTTAATGGATTGTAGAACTTGTATGCCCTGGATTCATCACTATATCTGACAAATATGCATTTCTCCTTCTTGCTATACAACTTCTTCCTTAATTCATTTGGTACATGTGCATATGCCACACATCCAAACACTCTCATGTGAGTGACATTATGCTTTCTTCCACTCCATGCCTTTTCAAGAACCATATTCTTGACACTTTTGGTTGGACACCTATTTATGATGTATGTTGTGCAAGCGAAAACTTCAACCCAATAGTCATTTGGAAAATTCTTTGCTTTCAACATACTCCTTGTCATTTCCATAATGGTCCTATTTTTTCTTTTCACAGCATCATTTTGTTGAGGTGTATTCCTTGTTGTAAATTTCTTGTGAATTCCACGCTCCCTACATAAACGTAGGAAGTCATTTGAGATGTATTTTCCACCTCTGTTAGTCCTCAAAACTTTGATGTAGAGTTCACTTTGCTTCTCAAAAAGAGTTTTGTATTGACGAAAGTGCTCAAACACTTCACTTTTCCTCCTTAAGTAGACGCATGTCTTCCTTGTATAGTCATCTATGAATGTCAAAAAATAATAGCTGCCACCGGTTGATTGTGTCTGCATTGGTCCACACAAATCTGAATGGAAAATCTCTAAGTGTCATTTTTCCCTTATTGACTTTCCTACTGGAAATGATTCTCTATTTTGTTTGCCCAAGATGTATCCTTAACATAAGATGTTTGGTTTTTCTACGAGTGGAAATCATTTCACCATGTCTTTCCTATGCAATAAATTCAAACCTCAAAAATTAAGATGAACAAATCTCAAATGCCATAACCAATTTTTATCTTTGAATTCTGCTTGAAAATTTGTTTGTGTGACAACAACAAATTTTCTTTCATCTCCTTCTGAATGCATTGGCAGTTGTGCTTGCACACCTTCTTCCTTCAAATCTGATTTTATCTTTAGGAGAAACATTCTATTTCTTCTCTTCTTAACTTTTGTAATCCACTGTTTGCTTGGATATTTATCCAAAATTGTGCACTCTTCATTTTTGAAAAAGACATTGTATCCCTTTCGCATGAACTACCCAATCCTTATGGGGTTATGCTTCAAACCAGGTACAAAATAGACATCTAAATGTACTTACCCCCCTTATTAGAATGTTGACTCTTCCTTTGCCCGTGATAGAGACTTTGTTATTAGTCCTTAATGTCACTTCAAATTTCACACTTTCATCTGGATTGGAAAATATTTCTTTGCTCCCTGTCATGTGGTTGCTACATCCTAAATCCAGAAACCATACATATTTTTGCTTCTCTTTTTCTACATTACATGCTAAGAACAAACTATCTTAGTTCTCATTTTCCTTTGTGAAGTTTGCATTTGGTTTGTTTCTAACCTTGTGCTTGATTTTGGTTTGGACCTTGACTTGGATTTTTATTTTTGCACCTTCCACTTAATTTTGAAGGGTTGCCTTTTCCACCTCTGTGTGGGCTTTTGCCTCTTCCTCTAACATTTGATCTTCCTCTGCCTCTACCTTGACCAATTGAAACTTGTTTCTTGAAGGCATGCTCCAACGAGGAGTTTGTTGCTCTATTCAATCTATGTTCATGAGATATAGGGGATGCATGAAGCTCAACTACTAAAAATTGTGAGAGATCCTTTGTCTTTTTTATGGTCACAATATTGTTGGCAGATTCCTCAAAATTTTGTCAACTATTCTTTTTTCTTCAAATGTCTCACCATGAGAGCTGATTTGAGTAGACAGTACAACTACTTGTGCGAAAAATGAGTATATATTCTCAGACTCTTTCATAAAAATTGTCTAAAATTCTCTTCCTAGCATTTGTATTTTTGTTGTCCGCACCTTGGCCATGCCTTGGTAGGCTATCTAGAGGATATCACATGCTTGCTTGGACTTTATTGTCGTTGTAATACTTGGAAAAATTCTTTCATGAACTACTTGAAAAATGTAGAAGATGTCTTTTGAATCATTTTTCATGTTGTCCCTCAATAAATATTTTCTCCTTGTGACAAGGAATTGTATGTTGTTGCATCCACTGGTTCCTGGAACCCATTCTCCACCAAATCCCAAATATCTTGAGAAGAAAACAGAGCCCTCATAATTTTTTCCATTAAACTAAGGTATTTGAGGATTAGTCAAGCTTGTGTTTGATGGTGTCATTTTTCCCTGTAAAAAATAACTTTCTCCCTACTGGTAAATATGCTCCAAAAAAATGCCTTCAAAACAACCTTCAACCCTTGTTAATTCCTTACACTAAGTCTTGCATTGCTAGAAAATGTAACCTTCTCTGAAAACACATGTAAATTGAGGCAAAGGAATCACCTCAAAACAATGTCACAGAGGTTATCTCACACAAATCAGCTTGTGCAATGTAAGACAGAGTTAAAAGCTTAAAATTGCATGCACAACGAAACAGAGTAAAAATAGAGTGAATGGCACAACAGATAAAATATTTTTTTGAAATACATACACATTATAATATGAAGGTCTTCACCAAGTAAAACAAGGAATTTTACATAAATTTACTCATTTTTGTTTTTTTGCGTGGTAACTCATTGTAAGACACAGTAGTTGTTTTACCAGCCCACCAAAAAAAAAGACTTAGAAAATTAATTTTATGAACTTGCATAAAAACCTCTACCATAGGATTAATAAAATCCTCGGCCATAGGATTTACCAACTCGACCATAGGATTAATAAAAGCCTCGACCATAGATTTTACCAACTGTGCATTAAATGCTTCTTTTTTTCTTAATTATCTTAAGTGTTTCTGAATGGGAAGTTTGTACTCCCGCTCATACTCTCACTTATAGTTTCATTTAATCCATGTTCTTAGGCCTGTAAACAAAAATATGTTGTTTGATTTGTTCATGTATTTCAATTATAGTTATTGTTAGTTTAATAATTTAGGATTAATAAAATCCTCGGCCATAGGATTTACCAACTCGACCATAGGATTAATAAAAGCCTCGACCATAGATTTTACCAACTGTGCATTAAATGCTTTTTTTTTCTTAATTATCTTAAGTGTTTCTGAATGGGAAGTTTGTACTCCCGCTCATACTCTCACTTATAGTTTCATTTAATCCATGTTCTTAGGCCTGTAAACAAAAATATGTTGTTTGATTTGTTCATGTATTTCAATTATAGTTATTGTTAGTTTAATAATTTAGGATTAATAAAATCCTCGGCCATAGGATTTACCAACTCGACCATAGGATTAATAAAAGCCTCGACCATAGATTTTACCAACTGTGCATTAAATGCTTCTTTTTTTCTTAATTATCTTAAGTGTTTCTGAATGGGAAGTTTGTACTCCCGCTCATACTCTCACTTATAGTTTCATTTAGTCCATGTTTTTAGGCCTGTAAACAAAAATATGTTGTTTGATTTGTTCATGTATTTCAATTATAGTTATTGTTAGTTTAATAATTGAGGTTGTTGGGATTGATTTTCCAACATATACATGTATAGCCAAGGAGCCTTTGGAATGGTAGGTTGATTTTTTTGGTTTTTCTTGAAATTTGGTTAGAAATATTCAAAATTGTAATTTTTAAATGGTAAGAGTTTTTAGTTAGAAATTGTCAATATTGTAATTTTTAAATGGTAGAGTTTCTAGAATTTGAGTTTTATAATTTTGTAAAGGAATAAATTTATTTGTATTACAAAATGTAAATTAAATAATAATTTATTGTAAGTTTGTTTAAAAAAAAAATTGCAATAGCTTTTGCAATGGAATAGTTTAATGAGGTGATTTTTTGTTTTTTTAGTATTCTAGTAGATTTTGTTCAAAAGCTAAATAGAATTGGGGAAAGATATAATTTCAAATTGTTGAGTCTACATAATCTTAGTGCCTTAAAAATATTCCAGGACATTGAATCCATTTTTACATTAAAAAATGCAATTTGAATGATGAAACATTGCATATCCCAACAAACAAACAAAAACAAAGAGTCACCAATAGGCATCAGTCCATGCTAACCATCAAAACACTTACCTCCTGATACATCTTACTATGTTAAAATTAAAAAGTATTAAAAATTTCTAAATTAAAAATTTATTATTATTAATTACAAAAAGAATTAATATATATCTTAATAAATATGGATTCATTTTAAAAAACATGTAACAATCTTTTTTAATTATGCAAATTTATCCTACTTTATCATATATGCTAACATATATGATAAAAACGTTCTAACTCATTTTATAAAAAAATAAAAACAAAATATAAAAAATAAAAACAAAAATAAAATAAATAAATAATTGATTAATTAATTAATTTAATAATTTAACTAGCAATTTCACCTAGAGGTGAAAGGAACGTTGAAAGGGATCCGGGAATGTGAAAGGAAACTATCTCCTTAGGCTACATGTGAGGGTACATCATCAATGTCATCGTATGAGGTGATGAGGTGCACAATGCCACACTGAAGGGAAAAAACTTTCTAACCTCCAAACCTAAGGAACCACTCCAGTCCTTGCAATCAAAAGAGGTCACCTCAATGGATGTGATCTCTACTTGAGTATTACTTTCTATAGCATCCACAGATTCTATAGATGATAGCACATCCAACAAAATTCCATGGATTTTTGACATCGACATATGGTTTTCCATGTATAGGTTATGAGACCAACTTATGAAATCAGATAAATAAACAAGGATAACGACTTTTTTATCCTTTTAAAGATAGAATAAAGTTTGATAATCAATCTGATTATTGTGACAACGCTTTGGACCAAATTAGCTCTTAATGGCTTTGATTTGATTCTTTCCCCAAAGATTGGAGTCAGAATTGAGGAAACTCGGGCCTTGAGGAGTTTGTTTAAGAGGGAATTAAAAGACAAGTGTAGTACCAATGGGAGAAATACCTCAAACCCAACCAAAAACAAAGGAGATCTAGACTTATAACCTAAAAATATGTACTTTCAAGTTTCAGCCAACCATATCAGAGCACCAACAGTATTACGAGAAGAGTGGTTCACTTGCTCAAAATAGTTTTCGTGGATATTTTTTTCCCATCTCATATCAAAACGAAATGTTTACGATGAAAATATGGTATGGTTTCCAAGTTTGAGAAATAAATAGTAAAAACCAGACTTGAATTGAGAACTATAATAACCAAAAGTTATCATGGATTGTTGATCCATCGTCGTTACCCTCTTGGTCTAACCCTCTTGGTCTAAAGTGTTGTACAATTTATCTATCCACATAGTGAATCGCCTTCACAACAACAACAAAAATGAAGGCATCCTCCTTTGACGCCAACAATACTCCTTATAAAATCGGGCATCCCGTGGGAGCATCTCACCAAACCAATTGGAATCCACATGTCGCCTAGCTAAAATATGTAGATGGGAGACAGGAAAAAGGCTTCTGGCTTCTATTGGTCTTAGTGATTATATTAATGAAGGTTGTAAGGATGAAGTGTAGAGGCTCGTAGCAGAGTGAAGCATGCTACTGGAATCATATTTTCCAACAACATCACTTTTGGCATCTTTCACTTTGCAGAGTTGTGTTGGCTCCAATGAAAAGATGTCGAGCAATAAATCACGCTCCTCATAATTGAAGCTTCTTTTGTTGGAGGAGGAGGATTTCGGTACCCTATTTCTAATCCCTCACCAGCAATAACTTTGTTAATATAAATATTCCGCAAGGAAATCTGATAGTTTGTTTTGGCAAGTTTCCCAATTTGCCGGGAGATTTTGCCAACGAACAAATAAACGCGTGGAAATGAGTTGTTGATACAGTACTTATGTCAAAGGGCAGTATAATTTTTTGCCAACTTTGGCACATCGGTCAGGCATCACGTATTGGTTAATTCTTGTTCTTAAACTGATATTCATAATGTGATCCAAACATCCTTTGATTTTCGTTTCAAGAACAAGTAAATGAAAACTTTCAATTCATTTTCTTAACTACTTAATCCCATTTATGTTTGTTTCGTATACAATTTACCAACCCAAAGGAGATTTACCCATTTCATTGACGAGCAAGAATATTTTTGATGAGTGGAAAATAAGTATGCCCGATGGATCGTTAGGCAATTATTCAAACCGTAGAGCGCTCGAGGCCTCAGAGATTATACTTTTCGTCCAACATTTCTGTGAGGCCACTAGAAATTCCATGGTTCTAGATAGCCAAGTAACCCCAACGATTTCACCCTTGAATTCGCATAAAGGGAATGATAAAACAACTGTGAGACAATTATTATCAATATTGCAGGTTTTGACGGGGTTGAGATCCATGTTTTTCATGGCTATCTAATCGACCAATTCATGAAAGATGACATCAATGACCGAAGTGAAAAGTATCATCAAAAAGGAAATTTTGCATGCGCGACAAGTATCATAAACAACGGCATCAAAAGGAAATTTCGAAGTTCCATAATTTACACTCCCTGCTGAGACATGCCTACAAAGGCACACGTAGGGGCACTGAAAGTTATACCAAGGACTATGGGATGGCTGCAGTGAGTGGCGGAGAAGCTAAACTTATTTCTTATGGTCTCCTATTCATTTCAAACCCTGATCTTCCTCTCATATTTTTGCTGGGAACGTCGATGTTAAACCACTATGATAGATCTACCTTCTATACTCGGGATCAAGTTTTGGGATATAAAAATTACTGTTTTCTTCACCACAATGAAGATGAAAATGTGGCTTCAACATACGGTACACTCATATCCGCTCTGTGATACCAAAAGCGGCATCCATATTTATCTTCACTTTCTTTGCCCATTCAGACAGAGAGGACATGAAAAATTAATATGAGGCAATATGAGGATTACTAAACCTGGTTGAAGACAACGTAAAATATTATGAGATGTTATACCTCTGTCATGAAAATGACCTACCCCTAAGACGCTATACCCCTGCCATTTCACCCGACCTACCCCTAGAGACGCTATACCTCTACCCTGAAAAATGACCCTCCCCTTAGTTAGGTCCACATATACTTCTTGCTAGGCTTTCCAAAGATAAAGACCAGATATATCTTGAGGAACAAGAAACGTTGATAAAATGTTTCGATGTGTTGATTTTTGATGAGAGCGAATGATGAAAATGGAGCGAAGAGATTGGTTGGACTGAATGATTTTTTCCCATCCAACTCCATAGAGAAAACTCATTTCGGCGTAATTAGAGATTATTTACAAAATTGGTGATTAGGAGCAACCAAATATATTGGAGATTAGTTGGATATCAAAACCTATGAATGGTAATGTGTTTATGATCAGGCATTTATTTTAGGTTAAATTTGTGATTAGCAGCAACAACTAAAAAGAAAAGGACAACCATGGTCATGGAAGCCACTACCACATTTGTGAATGTAGTAATGTCTCACCGATTAGTGAGAGTTGTGGCGGCAGGGGAATATGCAAATATTCCTATCTCTACTCATCATTTTCAATAGGTTAGTGGGAGCCGCAACTGCAGAGGAATACCAATGTTTGTTGGACGATTCAAAACCCATCGAATCTTGAACATGAATTCAATCGCTGGAATTTCAACCTAGTGCTTAACGGGTGGTGAAAAGTATAATTTTTAAATTAAACATGATATTCTTTTATTTGAAATTGAAAATCTTTCCAAATATTTTTTTTATATATATGTTGGATGGAAGATGTATTCGATGAAAAATATTTTCTTGAAATCCAGTCTTGTCCACTAATTTATTTAAAAATGAAAATCCCTGAAACATAATTCTAATCGAAATTCTTCAAACCCAATTTCAATTATTTCACTCTCAACTAATCCAATCCAATTCAATTAACATGCCAAGCTCGAGTAATAAAAAGGCAATCACCTCTTGTAAAAATAGACAGGCTTAATAAGCAGGATATGAAAGAAATTTTTTTTTTTTTTTTCAGAAGAAAAAAACGCTGTTATATATTAAGGATCTGAAAGAATTAAATGCAAAGGAAAAAACTACTCATGATGGAGTTCAAGGACTTCTAGAGAAATTTGAGAAATCAATTGAAGTTCTTTGTTTTAATCTTTGACCAATCATTGAAAATGAAGACATTTGTTATATTAAAATCAATTTGGCAACATTAACTTCAATTTGGTCTTCACCTTGTAAGGAAACGAAACAAGTATAGCAACATGCACAACAGCAGTAAAGGACCGTCAAAAAAAGACTCAAAGGAATCTTCTCATCAACAGTTAACACCCTCAAAATCCTGCAATTTGTATCCACAAAGTAGCTATATTCTTTTTTATTGAAAAAAAAAAAGTAATGTGAGGTCTTCTTTGATGATTATTGACTCTTGAGAAATCACGGTATAATAGTGGCATTGTTGTACATCTTGCAAACACTTACTGGCACTTTACATTTGCAAGAGAATAATGATGTACATTGTGGAATCAACTATGCAGGCCTTAAAAAAAATTCAAAACAACTGAGTAGATCATAATCATCCTCCATTCTGTAATTGAAAAATTAAATATTATGTGATAATATTTAATTTTCAATTGCAGGATGGTAGGATGTAGAGTATTGGAATGAACTTCAAGGAAATTATTTTTAACCTAGGTGCAACCAAATAATATAAACTCTCCTAGAGAAGAACATGAATTTTCCAGCAACCTTAGAGCCTCATCTTTTAATTATGACACCACGATACATCTAACCTTGAAAAAGTGTCATGGGTATTGCGCAGAAAGGCTAAGAAAGTATGATTTGAAACCTATTTTACATTGTTGAGGGAAATATCAGATAAACAATTACCTGAAGCACCAATGAATACAGAAACAACTTCATCACTGAATGGACATCTTTTTAATGATAGGGTTTGAAGTGATCTGCATGCATTTGCAAGGTTGCCAAGTGTCGTGTCAATCAAAAGAGAAAGATTGTCTAGAATGATAACATTTAGTGCACAACACACAACACCTATTTCTTCTAGGGAACCATCAGTCAGCTGTCCATAGTCTGCTAGAGAAATTTATTTCAATTCACAACCCAAATAAGAAAGCAGTTCACTGAAAAACTCATCCTTAACACCCGGTATCCTTGCCAATGATAGCACTTCCAATTTGTGCATCTTCTTTAATGTAAGCAGAATCTTGAAGGTTTCTAGCTACTGGCACGAGTCCAGACATTATTGCTTAATCACTGGAGCCAAAGTGTCAGTTAGAGTATTAATGCTAATGCCAGCTACAGATAATAATGAGCACTGACTCAAATCAACAGAACTTATGAAAGGATCCATCTACACAAATGATCTCAATCCAACATCTGATAGGAGATATGCACCCTTCAGAGAAAGGAAAGTTAAGCAAGGTAAGCCTGCAAAATAACGAGCAAAGGTATTGCAGCAAACGACCTGAAAAATCGCGTCCACACATGCCCAATTGCAGTACATCTAGTTTAGTTGTTGAAAATTCTGCAATGAGCTTGGTAAGATCTTCCTCTAGTATAAGACAGTAATCTGGAATGCAAAATTATGTTGGAGACACTGTAATGAATAATCCTAAGGTCTGAGGAGTCATTTTACACAATGCACAAAAAGAAGTACAGATTATGTTCTTGGCTGAATTGGGAATTCCTTCCAGCGTCTCAATATGTTCAACGTCTTTTCACAACAGGCTTAAACATAAATCATATAGAGAAGGAGGTATAACTTGGGTCACAAATTCTTTGTCCTAGGAAAACTTCCATTCATTAACTAAGGAACACAAGGTTATCATTGTCACTGGCCGGAATATTTTCCTGACGAGCATTGGATTTGGACCTCTACTAAGAAGATGACGGTTCACCATTTTGAGGATTGAAATATACAAAATATGAATCCTGCCTTCGCGCTATCAAAAGAAACCCCTCTCTCTCTCGATGTAATTGTATTCTGATTCTGAGGAGGACCATTCTCTTTTTCTTTTTTTTTCAGACAGAAAAAACTCTGGCATATATTATGTGCCAGTTCAATATTTAGATGCTTAAAATTACCAAAATTGACTACATACTTTCAGGAATCATCCCTCATGATCCAGCAATAGTAAATGTCAGTCTTTCCAATGCTATACCCATCTATCTGTAGGTAAAGATATATGTCATCCTCATGAGAAAACTACCAAACCTAAGAAAAAACCACAAATTCCTAAATAAACACAAACAGTCTAATTCAAAAGAGTAATATTAACTTTCTATGATCTGAAAACGAACACTTCGAGAACAGTCTGTAGTTCATCAAAAAACACAAACCAATCCCATAAGAGATGGCAGACACAGGACAAAAAGAAAGATGTAAATGCCTACAAAGCTGGAAGCGAGAACCGGGATTAGATAAAATTGACCGAGTCGATAGCACCATGACTGACAGAGTCCGTCAGCTCATAATTCATAACCCCAAAAACACCGATCAGTCCCTGCTTAGATAGCTTGTCCGCCTGTCCCTACACCCAGAGGTTTTCGATGTACAACTGTGACCCAAACCATAGCAGGCCCCACAGTGCAAGAACTTATGCCCTCGTATTAGTCACATCTCCCTCATACTAATAAATCTTATAGTGACATACAGGCGAGATCCTCAACCAAACGCCGCACCCGCATCTGTTCTGTTGTGACGCGCCATCAAAGAAGCCAGCTGGATATTGAATTTCGAATGGCCTCATGCGCTTAGAGAGGTCTGTCAGAGGCCTCTAGGCAAATTTAATCAATTCCCAATATTGTATGATTTGTTGAGCAGTTCCCTTGGGACTGCTACTGATCTCATCAAAAATCCATTTGCTCTGGCTGATCCAGATGAACTAGTGGAATAAAACCGGAACACTTCTCAAGTTTTGACATCTCTTAAAGCCCCATAAAATGGATTCAGGGGTGTTCTCCAGACTCGGATGTCCATTCTGAAAAAATTGCAAATTACCTGTAATACATTTTTAGCAAAAGAGCAGGTATAAAAAGATGTTGGTTGTCTTCACCTGCATTCATAAAGAGCCTGCACACACCAAGCCCGATTATCCCTTTTCTCATCATGTTGTCCATCAGCACTAACCATAAGAACAATTTCATTTTCAATTGTGCACTGTTCTCCCAAATCCCCATGTAAATTATGTAATCATGCTCCTATGTGTAATTGGAAACAAGTTTCCCATAAATATCTTCAGCAATAACCATGCCACTCTTCAGCCGTCCGTTCTAGATCACCTCGTCCCCTCCCTGATTCCACATCAACCCTCTTCTCCTCAAGTCCAAAGTGTATTTGTTCCAATCCTGGACCAAGTTTCTCGGAAGCTGTAATATCTCCGCCGAAAACCATGACAGGATACCTCCTACCTTCTCTTTAAAAATTTGGCTCTTGTAAAATATGCCCTTCCCGTTAACGTATTCAATCAGCTGACTATTACAGGAAAAAGTTGCCGATCCACCCCAAAGGTTCGACTGTCCAATGAGGATCTTGCCCCATCCCAAAACTTCCACTTTAAGAAGCATGTAAAGTTTGGCCATATTTGTTTAAAACCATTTCAAATGGTAGAAGCTCCTTTAGTGTTGTTTCATCCCAACTTCAGAATATTTTCCATACCTTTCTCCTTTAGATACTTGTACCTTAAAATCTCGCTCCAAATTCCTTCAGTTATTATTCCCCTCCGTAGAGATTTCATCAGAAGAGCCCTCCCAAAGGATACTAAGTTTTTCAGTCCCCATCCTCCATAAAGCTTAGGCTTCATGATCGAGGTCCAGCTTGTCAAAATAATACTTTCCATTGGAAACACTTCCGTTCCCTAAGAAATTCATCATGACTCTTCTGATGCCATACCATTCTCTTCAATTACATTTTGTTCAGTGACATTAGCATCTGGATTTACATCTTGTTGTACATCATCTCCAACAGGATTAATTTGAATTGCAGATGGAACAGTTTCATTATTCTCCGTTAATTTCATTTGGTGAGATATGCAATTGTAGTAATTCCTTCTTCTACATCACTAACTATTAAAAAGGTTGAAACAATATCATACAAACCAAAACAAGCAATTTGATAGTTAAAGAAAGCATCGCATAATTGGTAGTTGTGATCGATTCCTTGTTGAGCAAAGCCACGACATATAGCACTCGCATTATTTGTCAGGTCCCCTCAATTAGGTCTGCATATACTTTTAATGAGAGATAGAGCAAGGAGATTGGTTGGGATGAACAGTGTTTTCTTAACCAACGCCATAAAAAAACGCTTCATGGCATAGTTAAAAATAAATAAAAATTCAAAAATAAAACTCAATTTTTATTTTTGATTTGTATATATTATTAAGAAAATTCTAAAATATTTTGTGAAAATTAAATCCTAAAAATCCAGTTAAAAATCCTTTTAGAAAGGAAGTAACATTGATTTCTACTAGATGTATTTGCATAGTGTGTCTTGTTGATGTTGGTTCTTATAATAGATTTGTTTCCAACTGCATTTTAGTGTTATTTGGCATAGTTCTTTTCATAATGCTGGAATTTTGCTGACGGAGCAAAGGTCTTTTGTGCGTTGCCAGCATTCTATCAGTTGATAAGGTGCATCGAGGATAGTGCGTGCTAGTAACTTCAGGGTCGTGTTGAAGAGAAAAATAGCAATAAGTATTATTTATTTTCAATAATATTTTTATGTAAAAGGAAATATATATATATATAGTTGACTAATATTAATTAAACAATATATCTAATGATGAAGAACTCAGATTTTCCACAGTGTCAGACAATAAATGTCGATGTTTCGAATCTCCATGGAAATCCATCTTCAAGACGAATGAATGAAGAAATGAAAGAGGGACTTAGGTCAAATTTATAGAGTAAAGATTATTTTTCTAAAAAGCCGACCAACAATAAAATCTAGAAAATTTATTTTATTTTTATTTAATATTAATTAAATTTTTAAAATAATTAATAAATTAATTCTATGAATTAATTTGATTAATAATGATGAATGTATATAATAATAGTATATCATAACTAATAATAATTAATACTACTATTTTAATTATTTATTTTAGAATTTTTAATAAGTAATATTAAATAATTTATATTAATTCCCAAAATTTCAATAATTTATTAATACTAATAGTAGTGAAGTATATAAAACATCTAATAACTAATAATAAAAAGACTACTTTAGGTTCTCATTTCTCAAAAAAATATATATATAAAATATAAATCTAACCTAATACCTAAAAAATTTTAAGTAATATTAATTGATATAAAATATAATTTCTAGAATTTTACTAATTAATAGTTTGTGATTATAAAATTATATAATTAATTTAATGAATAAATTTAATTAATAATGATCATTAACAAAAGTTTAATTTAATGAATTAATTTGATTAATAATGATGAATGTATATAATAATGGTATATCATAACTAATAATAAATAATATAACTAATAATAAATAATACTACTATTTTAATTATTTATTTTAGAATTTATTAATAATAGCTCATGGTTATAATTTAATTCTTCGAATTTTTAATAATTAATTTAAATAATTTATATTAACTCCTAGAATTTCAATAATTTATATATATAATCTAAATCTAACGCAGGAAAAAAAATTATTAAGTAATATTAATTGATATATATTTTAATTTCTAGTATTTCATAATTAATAGTTTGTGATTATAAAATCATCCATATTGTAAAACCCAATTTATGTTTTTAATTTTTATAATAGTTTCTTAGTTTACTATCCAAGGTACTAATAATAATTATAATTTATTAATTAATTTATTTTATTTTAATTGAAAATTAATTAATTAATTATTTGACTTTATAATTTTTCTTTTTTAATTCTCTATTAAACCTAGGTTAGAAAGCCCTAAACCCTAAAATATAATCAGAAAGACCAAACCTGAGGAACTATACCTGGGGGATTGTTGAATTGGAGGAACAGATTTGACGAATTAAAAAATGCCAACAGTCACTGATCTCACAACCTCCATCTCTGTTAAGGTTTCGAGGATGCTTTATAATCTCGATTTCCTCTCTAATTTTCCTTCTTCGATAGTGGTCTTCCTTTGCAATGATCCTGGCATCCTCGAGACGTAGATAGTGCTTAGTTTTTGTGGAGTGTTCAGCTAGGGTTGAGGTACGGGATCTTTCATATTTAATATTAGTGTCATGTTCTTTAAGACGTTTTTGCAACGACCACCCTATTTTCCTAATACAATTTTTCCCACATGAACAGTCAATCTTGTAAACTCTTTTGAGTTGTTCGTCGCTTATACTATCCTTAACTGACCACATTCTCTGTCTCAATGTTCCTGATGCTAAAAATTGTGCAAATATGTATTTCTTCCTCATAACTTTGGCAATTTTCTCAGTAGCACCCTTAATGTATGGAAGGAAAACCCTGCCACATTTTTCCCAGTTTTTTCGATTTTTTTGAGGTCCCTCATGTTCCTAAGACAAGACAGAGCCTTTGGCTCTATGTATGGCTTTCCTGATATCATTCTCACTATAGCCAATACCTTTAAATACAGACGTTAAGTGATTGAGTTCATCTTTTAGGTGTTTTGCATCAGATATTCTCAGGGCTCTCACAGCCAGAGTGTTAAGGACCCCAAACTTTTGGCTCGGATGATGGTAAGACTCAGCATGAAGGTAGCTGTCAGTGTGAGTCTTTTTTCTGAATACTTGATGTCCCAATGTTCCATCATCTTTCTTAGCAACAAGAACATCTAAAAAAGGGATGCTCTTGTCTTTTTCAACCCCCATAGTAAACTTAATCTTTGAGGAAATTGAGTTAAGGTGATTAAAAAATCCATCAAGATTGTCCTTTCCATGCGTCCATTTTATGTTGGTGTCATCTACAAATCTTTTCCACCAAGCTGGTTTTAAGAGAGTGGAGACAAGTGCTTTTTTCTCAAAATGTTCCATATATAAATTGGTGACAATGGGTGAGAGAGGTGAGCCCATCGTGACACCTGATATCTTCTCATAATATTCTCCCTAGAAGCTAAAAAACGTGGAACGTAAACAAATTTCTGCTAGCTTGGCTGTTATTGGATCCGTAACTTCTTTAATGACCTGAACAGCCACATCTAAAGGGATCTTGGTAAATAATGACACAACATCAAAACTTACCAAGATGTCGCTCTCTTCCACCCTCTCTTCCCTAATAAGTTCAACAAAATCATTGGAGTCTTTTATGAAGGAGTCAGTGTTTCCAACAAGGGGCTTAAGAACCTTGGCAACATATTTTTCCAGTTCATAAGTGGGGGATCCTATGGTATTGACGATCGGTCTAAGGGGGGCACCATCTTTATGAATCTTGGGTAATCCATAGATTCTGGGAATGACCTCACAAGAGGGGGTCAACCTCTTTTTCATCTTCTCATCAAGACCAGAACTCATAATCGCCTTCCTGACATCTCTTAGAACCTTGGGCATGGGGTTGGATTTGAGTTTCCTATAACTGCCACATTCCAAATGTTCTTCCATTTTCCTGACATAATCAACCTTATCTAAAACCACTGCAGCCCCACCTTTGTGAGCCTTTAGGACAACAATCTTATCATTGTTGTGAAGTGTTATTAGAGCTACAAGTTCATCTTTGCTCAAATTGCTCCTAGGGTTTCTGGCTTTTCTAAGAATCACAGAGTGTTCTTTCCTTACTGCTTCTTTTACCTCTAGATATAAACTTTGAATCCCTTCCTCAATAATGCAGAGAATGCTCTCATTCTGGATGCCTTTAGAGGCAACGGAAAAATCCTAAACCCTTACTTATAATTTTATAGATAGCTTGATCCAACTCTACCTATGAAAGGTTAACGACCTTTTTATTTTTGGATTCCAAGTGCTTCTTGGTTTTAATGTGGTTCACATCATTAAAGCCAACACTTGAAATGTTGTTAATCTCTACATCGCAGCTTTCGGTCTTACTACCCACATCCAAACCCCCCGAATGTGAGGCCAAAAATTCACCCGAACCCTTCCTAATGCTATGTCTTGGGTTCCTGTCTACGTTAAGGCACTCATCACACATACGAGCTCTCACTGTGACATTCTTTAGAATATCAACCATTTATTTCAGAACTGTTGTCCACAGATCCAGATGACGCTGAAGTTGAGTCTGATATCACACTGTCATCGATTTTTAAGGAATTGACTACATGGCAGTCCCTAATTTCGCTAAATCCGATTTAATGAAACCAACTCCCACCTCAGCGAGCGATGAGCTAGCTCGAGAGCCGAGTACTTGAGGTGTCTCACTGGTTGTCTCACTAGCTGTCTCAATGGCTTCTTCGGTGGATAACCAGCTAGATACATTGCTGCAAATTCTATCTAATGTTGCAGTAGAGCAACCACCATCACGCTGGAGACAATACGAGGACAACCTCGCTGTTGCAGAACATTCTCGGAGAGAGAACAACTCGTCACTGCTGTATTTTATTGCCCTCCTCGTGGCTGGAACCACCTCCGAAACACGCTTGTCAACTGAGCAACTGCACTTACCTGCGTTGATCTTCAATCCGTTATTGGTATGACAGTCAACGGAGTTCTCTGTATCGTGTTTCACAACGCACTCAGAATCGCGTCCTAAAGTACCCACTGCAATGTCACCTGATCTGACAGGGTGATCGCTGGTACAAGCTACACTCTCAGACAAACCGCCCTTCGATAATGCATCTTCGAAATTGCTTCCTGCAACACAATCAGTCTACTGACTGATTGTTTGATCACCTAAAACAGAGTCGTTCCTCACAACGTATTTAGAAATTGCTGAATGACAGCCAGAACCGTCACACATTGGTCTGCGTAACGCCCCACTATTGATTATTACTTCGCTGCTTATTGCTCTCGGATTAATTCCTATCCTCGAGTTTTCGAAGAATACAGCATCTGTTACCTCCCACAAGGAATTCGAACGCCTGGAGCTAATAATGTTGTGGGCAGACTCTTCAGAAGATTCATCTGCACCAGTTAGCACACTGCTAGTAAGAGCTATAATCCTCAATCTTTCCAGCATTTTAGCCTGTCTACTCCGAACCACCTCACCTTCCTTTTGAGCCCTCAGAGCAGCTCTGGCATCAAGAGATTTCCACAATTCATATTTTATTGAGTTCGCTAATTTTAAGTGTAGAGCTAGCGCATAACGACCAAGCTTATCCAAAACAGGATGCTCATTATCAATAAAATATATACAAATTTAACTCACTTTGGTTTTAAACTTATGACCTTTGAGAAAAAAGAACATATTTCTTTACCATCAGGGCCGCTCAAATTTGTATAACCAAGTCAAAGAACCCAGGTAAAAAAACATAAAATGGGTGATAGTTGTTGAGTATTTACTACAATATATATTATTAGTTAAGAGAAGGAATGATTGGGTAAAGAATCATGATTATTAATTCATAGTCCAAAATTGTAAAGTTTCAATAGGTTGAATGACTAAAGTTATTTGTTTCTTTCAAAAAGATCACTAGTTCAAATCCAGAGGGGATAGAGTATATACACCTCTTTTAATTTTACTATTTCAATATGTTGCTACACAATCTCTATCTCAAAAAAAATTAAAATTTTCTGGTGTAAAACACACTTTCTAGTATAAATTATTTAATCAAAATATATTAAAAGCATACTAAAATGAATTTTGTATAGTTATTTTGAAAGAGTTTTGATCATGGAAAGTATAAATTTTGATGTGAATAGTGATTTTTAAAAATCTAACATTTTAGATATTTAAAAAAAAAATTAAATGTTATTTACCATGTCACTAAAGATTTTTTTAAATTGGAATGATGAGATGAAATAGACCTTCATGATAAGGATTAGCTAAATTGTGCTTAAAATAGTCCCATATATGATTCACAATTGGATTTCTTTTTTTCTTTTTTCTTTCCTTTTTTTTAGTAGAACCTAACTTTCGAGGTGCTTCGAGGAGAATTGACCCCTGAACTCCCATTAGTGAGGTTCTTCAGTGACGGGAACTCGATCAATTGAACTAACCCTAAAGGCTCATATATTAACAATCTATAAACCTAAAATATAAAATTTATGAGAGTTAAATATGAAACTTCAAGTATTATCCTCGATTCAATGGGATAAAAAGCTTGTTATTACAATATAATTGAATTTATCCCTCTAAATGAAATGCGTTTTTGGAAATTTCCTATTTAAAGTCTTGTTTATATATTCAAAGAATTATGTGATAATATATTGATGGATCAAGAAACTAAGATTAACATAATTTTGATGAAGAAGATGTTATTAGATTAGCTAGACTTTTTATTATCTAATTCTTACTTATTAGGAATTAGATTAATTCTCATTAAATATACATTGCATTGTATTAAGCTAAAATTCCTTTTGGTAATAAATGTTCTACACACTTCATTTTCTTAATATTCTAGTGTTTTTTGTAATTGATATTATAGAAATATTCATGAAGCTAATACTTTATATTTTTTACTAAAACACGGTCTTTTCTTTCTTTCTTTTCTTTTCCTTTTTTTTTTTTTTTGGTTTTTTTATTGATGCATATCATTTGCTTAGTCTTTTGATCTTAATAATATTGCTTTGGAATATGCCAATTTTGGGAACTATGAAAAGACTAGGCTAACTCCAATGACCATGTTTAGGTTAACTCCAATAACCATGTTTATAGCAATTTACTAGACCAACTATTTAATGTAGTTATAATTGCAATGAACAAATTTAGTGATGAGAACATTAGATTGGCCCTCATTGAAAGTGGATAGCCCAATGCTAGTGAATTTAGTCAGTTGGATCTAACATCTTTAATATAACTCATAATAACTAGAGGTTAATAGGGAAAAGATTTGTTGATTCACCCCTAGGTTAAATCAATTCATCCCCATGTAGAATTTTGAATTGTTTAAATAGAATAGAGAGACTTGTAATGTGGATTCTGTGTAATTTTGTTGTACATACTTAATGCATAAATAATAAAAAACGATGAAAGGTTGTTAAGGATTCTATGTGTAGGTTAGATAGCTCTTTAATTAGGCTTCTCTTATCCCTTTTTCATGGAGAATAATGTGCATGCTTAGTGAACTATTTTAAGCTTTTAAGACTAAAATTTAATGCAAAGAATTATTTGCCTCTCATTCAAAGAATATTATAAAATTCATGATTTGAAATTTTGAGGCTTTTATTAGTTCGAAATGTTTAATTTGTTGCAGCCTTTTTTAAAGCCTCTTTTTATAAGAAAATTAATTTCAAGTCTTATAAGGATATCTAATCATTTGAAATGTTTTAATAAAATTTTGGCTTAGTTATTTATGATAATATGTAGTAAGTTGATGTACTTAATGACATAAATAGAATAGTAGAACAATTTTTAGAGCTTAAGTTTTGATATACTTAATTTTTAGATTAAAGAAATTTCACATTAAAATCCATTGGAAATAGGATAACTTACTTCTATCAATATTATTGTTTAAAGCATTAAAATGTGTGAAATTATCCTTTGAGGTTAATGCTGTTCAATTTAGTGATTACACTAGAAACCATTTTGATATTTTGCAAATTAAAAATGCTTTATTTTTCTTCATCTTTTACCATATTTATAATTTAGAAAAAAGAGTAATTTCAACTTTCCTGAAGAGTCAATATTCAAGTGCATTGTGATATCTCAAATTTATCCAACATATTTGCCAAACATATTATGTAGGATGAAAGCAATAGCATTGATACACATGTTTTAGTTTACCTATTTTTGACAATCGTAAAATGCGTATAAAGTAGTTTTCAATTTTTTACTAGTTCCACGTCAATCAGTGCCCAATTTGAATCTCTTTGGATGAAGTGCACTCACAACGATGAGATGTCATTCATCATTATGGAAAGGCATCATTGGGCTTTCCTTGAGAGGTCTCTCATGGAAAGAAAAGTATACAGACACAAGAAGCATATTCAAGCAAGAGGCATTTTGGTCCACTTGTAAAGTTGTATATAAAATGAAATTATAACATGTTCTTAGCTATTTCTTTGAGAAGAATAAAAAAACATTAGTTCTAAATTTTATAACATGCCAATAAAATGCCATTTTATTTGCATAACAACAATATATATTGGTTTTAATATTAACATGCTTAAAATATGCAAAATTTTGTTTCGTCATCTATCTCATAAATGTATATTTTATAACTATGAAAGGGACTAATCTACTATGTAACTCTTATTTCATTTGAAAATAGTATTCAACCGAATTTGTAAGAATATATTTCTAATATTTTAAACATGGAATGTATAATCATATTCATTTGGAACTTTCAACTTATTTCCCAAAATAATATCTAATTACATTTTAAATCCCTATTTCCCATGGAAAGCTTAACGTCAAATTCCATCCTACAACCTCCATCCTACAAGGGTGATTTTTTTTGTTAATGATGTAGCTACTATGAAAAGCTTACTTCTTCTTGGGATTATTTCTTCACTTAATGACAAATTGGATGGAGCCACATTTTTTATTGACTCTTACATGTTAATGATATGTTGGAACAAACAATTTGAGAAACAAGTTAAAGTATTTTGGTGTTGTCAAAAGAACCAAGGAAGGAATCTACGAAAAGATTCTCGAATCCCACTTCCTTATATATATACATTCTATTTAACCTAGACAATATTATTATTTTTGTTGTAATTTTTTTGCTAAATATTGGTGAAGTTGTAGGAAAAAAGTAAGATATAAATCAAAATCGAATATGTAATGTATTGACATTTTAGCTGTGATCCCACATCTCCTTCACCAATAGAACTAAAGAGGTTCAAAATACTACCCTATAATGAAACAAACCTCATATAATTTAATATAGGGTTGTCAACATTTTAATTTATGTGATATATGGTATTAGGAATTTAATATCGGGTTGTCAACATTTTAATTTATGTGATATATGGTATTAGGAACATGATGATACATGACATGAGAGTAGATGTCATTGCACATGGATGGAATGCTTAAGGGTTTTAATGGACCTTGTCACCATCTTGGGATTAGGAATAATTTCATTAGTTGAGTATTCATGCTTGTTTAAAACAATCTAGATGGGAAATTAACACTATGAAGGATCATGATACAAAGATAACACATCATCAAGGCCTAATTGACCATTTTACCACTAAATAGTTATAGAGAAGCATCTCTTACAACATCTACAAGCAATGCCACACTCTCTACTTTAATATAGGAGTCCAAAACTTAATTCAGTTCTCTTATTTAGGGTCAGTCATCATGGGAGTTTTCTATATTGCTAATCCTACATAGATGTGAGATTAGTGTAGGTGAAAGTGCATTTATTTCATTCAAAATTTTTGTGAATGATCACTATGATGTGTCTATGGTAGTATGTCGAGTCGTTATTTATTGGTGTTGTTATATGTGAGTATTTTCCATTACATTCAAGGAATGCCCATGTGGGAATATGGTCATTGCAATTTTTGCATGTGGTGCTTGTGTAGATGTGTTTGTGGTGATTGTGTAATCCATTTGAAACAAAATTAATCATGCTTCCTATTTGGGATGATTTCACATACATTGGGTGATTGATTTGAGTATAAGGAGAACATATTGATCTTTTGAAGGAGCACTTAATGTGTGTTGGAAATACTAAGAGGGGGGTGAATCAATGTTTCACTTCAAATATTTAACTCTTAAACCTTCAAAGAAGTAAATGTCATTAGCATCATATCAAAACTTAAATCAACATCACATCACAGTAATTGTTCACGAGAATTTTTTAGGTGGAACCCCTTCCCAGGAAAAACCATTGAACACTTTCTACAATAATTTATGAGTAGAATATTTGTTAGCTCCAATTGAAAGGAAGCTCAAACTACTGAAAGAATGACCCAACATCCTTGTTTTACCAACACCAAATGGAAGGATGATCCAAAACCCTAGTTTTATCAGCTCCAACTTTCCCTAACATCGCCCTGCCACCCTGAAGTATTTTCAAGCTCCAACCTGATGGATAATTCGCCTTGGACTGCCCAACGACCCTTAAAATCTAAAAATAGAGAAATAATTGTGGGATCTTGTACCAGGGACAATGGACCAATTACAATGATAATCAATTAATTCCCTTACTATTTTCTGATTTATGCAATACTACTCACAATCTTCAAGACTGCTTTTCAAAATTCAATTTTTAATATTCAAAAGAAAACATAGAATTATTCTTCATACCTTAATTAATTGAAAGAATCATGCCACATAGGAAGAGACTCAAACCGACCAATTATTGCGATGCCTGCGAGCTGCTGTCGATCGCCTCTGCACACTAGGGTTCACAGCCTGCTCACGCGCCATGGAGGAGATGGGATCCTCCCAGCCTCCTCCTCCTCCCCCTCCACTGAATCCGCTGAAATTTGATGCGTTCAAGGCTATCCTAGCCTTGCGGCCTAAGAAGAAGAGGGCAGATCCCTCCAAGTTCGTCAAACGCCTAGAAGAAATCACCTCGGTCGATATTCCCCCAGAAGGACCAATGAAGGTAGCTCTTTCCCTCGCAGATCGGGCTCTTGTGGGTCAATTCATGGGTCTGTGGCCCTCCCCAAAAACAACAGAAGCTTGGGTGATCAAGAATTGGAGACCTCTGATTTCGAACAACGTCACCTCGTATTTTCTAGGAAGAGGTTACTTCCTCTTCGAGTTCATCTCCAAGGAGGACAAGGACCTGATCTTCCGAAACGGCCCCTACTTCATGGGCCCTCAGGGCCTCTATCTGAACTGTTGGATGCCAAATTTCGATCCCTCAGAGGATGTTCCCAACGTTGTCCCCGTTTGGGTTAGATTTCCAAATTTACCAGTTCATTGTTGGAGTTGGGGATCTCTGAAATTTATCAGCAACACCTTGGGAAAGTTCATCGATAAAGCCAATAACAACAACCAGTATGATTGTGAAAGGATCTGCGTGGAGGTAGACCTGGAAGTACGGCTACCGGAAGCCATCAAAGTAAATGTAGGAGGTTGGACACACATCCAGAAGTTGGACTATGAACAGCTCCCCTTCAAATTTTGAGGGTGCCACAAGTATGGCCATTTCGCCAAGAACATCCCCAAGAGCACAGCGCCAGTTCGGGAAAAAGATGAAGGTTGGTAGCAAGCAAAAAAGGCCAAGAGAAATCCAAAAGCCAACACAAATCAGCAAGGAGCAGGAAAGCAGAAGCAATGGAATGGGAACCAGCCACAAGCTTGCTCCAAGGAACAAGGTAACAAATTTGAGCCTCTAAACTCAAAACTGGCAGAAACTCAGGAGGTGGAATCAAGGCAAGAAGATCTGCCAGGAAAAAACCACTCCAAAAACCCCAATACTGGTAAACTCTCCAGAAGATGTCTCTGAAGATAAAGAGCCTTCACTAGAGGAGAAGGATCAAGGCTCAGAATGCACAGAGGAGGAAGAGGAAATAAACGAATCACAAAATACAGTCCAAAGGTCGACAAGGGGATGAAAGACCTCCTGTGAGAAACGAGAATGGGAAAAATATAAGGACAAGCTGCAAGGCAGCCAGCAGACGTTGGAAAAACTTCTGAGCAAAAACCCTAAAGTGACAAGAAATCAAGGACAGGGCACCAAAGGGGCCCTAAACTTTTCCAAAAGTAAGTAATGAAGATTGTCTCCTCGAACTGTAGAGGGCTGGGAAGCATAACAAAAGAAGAAGCCATGAGGAGTCTTATAAGGCAGGAAAACCCAGACATCCTTCTCATCCATGAGACAAAACTAGAGGAAAACGCCTTCCTCCATAGGAGTCATCAATTTTGGAACAGCAGTGGAAGGTAGGAAGTATCAGCTAGAGGAGCCTCTGGAGGTTTGGGCATCCTATGGAATGATGTAAGGGTCAAAAAACTATCGGGTAGGCAAAACACCCATCGGATGCTCATGAAGTTCCAGCACCAAGAATCCAAAGAAACTTTTAGCTTACTCAATGTGTACGTACCGGTACGCACAAGGGAAAAAAGAATTGCTAGGATTTGATCCGAGCTCTCCAGGATGAAGAGATCCTGGACAACATCATACTTGCTAGCAACCTCAACATCACTCTCAGACTGGATGAAAAAAAGGAGGATGTATTGTCAGATACCCAGCTCAGGAGTGGGTGGAGGAAAATCCAAGACTGGGATCTGCTCGACATAAAGCCCTCAAGAAGTAAGTATACTTGGACCAATAGGAGGTTAGGTCCAGGCCACATAGCAGCTAGACTTGACAGATTTCTTATTCAAAGCTCCCACTTTCTCTTAGGCTTGGATGCCAAATCTGAAATCCTCTCCTCGAGTGTGTCAGACCACAAGCCTATCAAACTAGAGCTCAAAGCCCAAAGAAAATTTGGCCCCATTCCTTTTCGCTTTAGCCTGCTCTAGACCAAGCACAGTGACTTTATTGCAAGAGTGGAAGAAATCTGGAAAAGACCAGTTGTTGGGTCTCCCTTCTATGTATGGGAATAGAAACTCAGAAGAGTAAAAAAGGACTTGAAAGGCTGGGTTAGAAAACAACCTAGCCCAGTAGAGGAAAGAAAGGCAGATCAAGCTTCTCTAGAGCTCCATCAACAGCAAATGGAAGCCATCCATATCACCAAAGAAGCCCTAAAACATGAAGAAGAATTGCAGCTAAAGCTTCACAAAGCTTGTCTACAGGAGGAGGAGTATTAGAGGCAAAAGTCTCGTAGCCTTTGGATGCAAGCAGGAGACAGAAATAATTCCTTCTTTCATAAGCAAGCGCAAGCAAGAAGAAGCCATAATGTGATCATGGAGATTCAGGAGGACTCTCAAACTCAACACTAAACACCCAAGCATTGAGGAAGCCGCCTACAACCACTTCAAGAATCTCTATAGTGAAGAAGCAGATTTGATGCACAACCCAGATTTGATGGAGATGGTTCCCAAAAAGGTAACAAGTAAAATGAATCAGTGTCTAACAGCCCCAGTAACTAGCGAAGAGATAAAGGCAGCCTTGCAAGCTATGGAACCGGACAAAGCCCCGGGGTCGGATGGGTTCACAGCTAAATTTGTCCAAGACTGTTGGCACATTATCAAAAAATACCTGATAAGAATGATCTCAAAATCCTAGGAATGTCACAAAATTGTGGGCAGTACTAATTCAGCCTTCCTAGCCCTCATCCCAAAAGAAAAAGGTGCCATCTCCTACAGCAGATTCCGTTTGGTCTCTCTATGTAACATTTGGTATAAACTCATCACCAAGGTCATAGCGAACAGAATGAAGGTTTTTCTCCCCAAGCTCATTCCTAAAAATCAAGGAGGATTTGTCCATGGAAGGAAAATAGTGGACAATATCATCCTGGTGCAAGAAGCAATACATTCCAGCACTCAGCAGCATGAGGAAGGGATGGCTGTCAAATTGGATCTTGCAAATGCTTTTGATCGTGTAAGATGTAATTTTATGTTTGAAGTCTTGGCTAAGTATGGTTTCAGTCCTTCCTTTATCAGTTGGATCTAGGCTTGTATAGTTGAACCTTGGATCGCCCCCTTGGTAAATGGTCGAGCTACTGAGTTTTTTAAAGCCTCCAGGGGCCTCAGGCAGGGCTGCCCCCTCTCCCCTATGTTGTCTGTTCTGCAAGCTTCTGTATTAAATTTTCAATTGGAGAGAAAGCGCCAGGAGTTGGACATCATGGACCTCAGGATTGCCAGAGGTGTCAAGGACATTAACCATGCCCTCTTCGTGGATGACTCCCTGCTGCTTGGAGGAGCCTCTCTGCGCACTGTAAAAAAAATTAAATAGGAAATAGACGAGTTTTGTGAAGCATCTGGAAGCAATCTAAACACAGGAAAATGCAAATTGTATGGCTGGAATATTCCGGGTTTAGAGCTCTCAGCCACCACCCGCTGCTTTGGGTTTGCAGGTTCCACAAATTGGGTCTCCTTCAAGTACTTGGGATTGTCAGTGTTCCAAAAAAAGCCAACTAGCATGGATTGGCTTCCTCTGCTGGATGAATTCAAAGCCAAGCTACAGGGCTGGGGTACTTCTTGGCTTAATCGAGCTGGGAATCTAGTTTTGATCAAATCGATTCTAAATAGTCTCCCCATCTACCAGTCCTCCTTAATGCTAGCCCCAAAAGGAGTTCTCAAAAAAATGGAAGCACATATAAGAAACTTTTTTTGGAAAGGAGGGAAGCACAGCTCTCGCAAATTGCCTCTGGTCAGCTGGGATAAAATTTCAATGCCCCTTAACGAAGGTAGCCTCATTATGAAGAACCTAAATTCCCATAACATTACGCTGGAAGCTAAAATCCTATGGAGGCGAGTCTCTCAGAAACTTGGTTGGGCCCAAAGAGCCTTCTGGAAAAAATACTTCACCCATCCAAGTCTCAGAAGTATGGATTTCAATATGGAGGTGAGAAATGGATCCCAAATCTATGCTCTTTGTAAACAAGCTCTGCCCCTGATCCAACAGAATTGTTACTGGATACCTGGGAACGACAAGTTAATCAACCTCTAGACTGATAAAATCATGACAGATCGCCCTCTGATTGAAATTCCTAACAACGACCCTCTCATGTGATGGATGGCTCAGAGAGATATCACCACGTTGTGGGGATATTTCGAATCGGGAGGAAAATGAGTGGGAAGGTTAGAAAAACACTGATATGTCGAGCGATTTGGAGCAATCGTGGACGCAATCAGTGGATCGGCTGAAGGGGAAGGCCCCTCTCAACGCATTGGAGAAGGACGCGAGAGTCTGGGGAACGCTCTCTGGTACGTATATTGTTGCGTAGGGATACAAAATATTCACCACGATTCCTCGTGTCCCCAGCAATCCAGACAAGTGGAAAGGTATATGGATGGATAAACCTATCCTGAAAATTAACATTTTCGCTTCGCTGACAGTCCACCACAGTATCCTAACAGATGATAACCTTAAGAAACGGGGTTTCCAAGGTCCTTCCAGTTGCGTCCTTTGCCGAGAGAAGGAGGAAACGGTCAATCATATACTGATTGAATGCAATTTCGCCAAAGCTGTTTGGAGAGAGGCGTTAAGATTCGGGATTGAAAAGTCACAATTATGAGTCAAATCTTGAGTTTGTACGCAAACTGGAGATCTATTATCTTGGAAAACTAATAAAAAAAATTTGGATTGAGGTAGGATGGATGGCTCTGCCAAAAATGGACTGTTGGAATTTGTGGCTCGAAAGAAATAGCAGAATTTTTAAAGATTGTTCCCATCAACCCCAGATGGTCTACCTTAAAGCCAAAAGCCTGCTCATCAATTTCTTGCAAGGAAAGATGAGTATATCAATGTTTTCCAACTACGATGAGCAAGAGTGTGATTGGGGGAGAGATTTAGGTATGCAACTTCCCTTGGCTAGCAGAAATGAAAAAAACCAAGAGGAATGGAAAATAATAATTTCAAGTGAGAATTTTGTGAAATGGAGCAAAGGGGCAAGCCACTGTCTTCAGTTCGACGGGGCAACCAAAGGTAATCTCAGGAAAGTGGGAGCTGGAGGAGTTATAAAAAATCCAGATGGAGTAGTTGAGCACAGGTATGCATGGGGGTTGGAGCACAACACCAACACTCAAGCAGAAGCATTAGCATTATTGCAGGGCTTAAGACAACTGAAAATATTAGGAATAGAGCAAGTCATAGTTATCAGATATTCTCAAAGCATTATTTGGATCCTGATTAAAAATTCTATTCCTAAAGACCTCCGACTCAACAGAATTATTGGAAAAATTAAAAAGGTAATAGACAAATTTCAAGACATTAGTTTTTTCATGTTCTTCGAGATAACAATAAGGAGGCTGATCATGAAGCTTACAGATCGGTCCATCTCCCGTTGGGAAATCTGCTAAGTAATAAAGAGGAAACTTGGGACCTGATTCCGTAGCTTGGATTCCCCATTAAATGCTTTTTTGTATTTTTCTATAGCAGTTTGTTTGTATTCACTGAATAGTACCTCCCTCAGCTATTGCAAGGTTATGTAATTCTAGATATCGGACATACTCCATGGTTGTCCACTTGATGGAAGTGAGAAAATGGGCATTAGTCCCCTCTCTATGTAAACTTCTTAGCAGTCCATTTTGATCCCTTTTTAATATATCAACACATAACCGTTTCTGTTAAAAAAAGAAAAGAAAAGAGACTCAAACTTATAATTCTTCATACTAGATCTTTGATCTCCTCAAAAACTTGTCCTCAAGTTTTTCCTTGGAAGAGGGTTGAAACACACCCAAGTCAAATTCTTGTAGCAATTGTCCCCTTATATCCTTTAGTCAGCCCTCACCTTAATGTTGCCTTCAGATAGCTTAAAAGGTTGAGATATACCTCAAACTTCCTCAACCATTGATCTATGTTTTGCAAGAAGTATTACAGGAAGATAAAGAGTTGCCTCAATGTTCAAGGATATATGTTAGAAAATAATTAGGCTTTAGATAGGGTTTCCTCAGGAAGCCCTAGATCAAGGCCAAGAAAGTGATCTAAACATACTTAAAATCAACCTCAAAATGCCTCCTTAAATTTCGTTCTAAGAAAGTATTGAACAATAAAATATTTCCTCAGAAAGAGGTTGAAAATATACCTCATAACTAATGTGAAAAATACCTCAAACAACCTCTAAAACACAATTTGGAGATATACCTTAATTAATTTAGAAAAAAATCCTAAAATACGAGAGAATTTTTTCCACCGAAATGCCTCAACTCTTTGTCAGATTAAGCCTAAATATTGTATAAATTATACAATATGCATGTATATCTTGGATTCACCCAATCTAACAATTTGCTAAATTTAACTACTGAATCGCTTCTACAAATATTTTGTGAAACTAAAAACACAATCGCTAATCACATGAACATGAAGAAAGATCAATCACACACAACACAGATAATTCCCTGGGGAAAGCTTACAGCGAAAAACCCCACTATCTTCTATTGTATATTATATCATGGATCAAGAAACAATTACATCCAAAACTCTTCTCACAAGAGCCCTCGGTACATCAGCTAATTGTCTCACACTGTCATACAAAAATTGGCAAATCCCTTAGCCAATTTACTGCCTCTAGCTAGCCTGCCTCCACTGCGCAATCCCTGATGGTAAAGATCCATGAATGATGGATGATCTTGCCTGCCTTGATTGCAAAAATATCCTGGGCACTCCAATGGGTGTTTGCATGCATGTGTGCAAGTAGATAATGTCACAATTGATAGTTAACTTCCCTTTCACATAGAACTCAACGAGGTATCCACTGGATCTTACATGCATGTAGCTAATAATAGTAAAAACATCAGTTGCATGTGAGATCACTACTAGTGAATTAATTAATATTTAATTAACTTGATATTTCACTAGTGTATCTGCAGTTACAACTAGCACAACTAACTTTAACTCACTTAACTGAGTTAAACTGATTTACAACTTGCATTAACTAATGCACCATTGTACTTCGAACTCTGTTACAACTAGAATTACTCTGCATGTCCCACCAACCAACCTCTAACTCGAAATTCACTTAGCTAACTGATTTTTCCACTTCAGTTAACTATTTCTGTTAAACACCATGTTGAAGCACACACATGGTGTATGAGGAAGAAGAATGCACACACAAGAGAAACAACACACAATGAAAGATAAGCGTGAGGCTTCCCTATTTTCCATTATACAAAGATGTACATTTATAGTACAATGGTGTGACTCTTGGTTTCATATTCCAAGGTCACTTGGACTCCATTGTGACTTTTCATATTCCACACCTACCCATGTAGGATTAGGTGTTCCAACATCCCCCCTTAATCCGAAAGGGTATGTGTGAGTCCAAGAAAAGAGTTGTAATACAAATCTGCAAAGTATGCATGGCAGCACTTGGGCTGAATCAACTCTCTGAAATGTTGAAAAAAGAGGTGGTTTAAGGATGACCACAAACACCGGAACGCAAAACTTGTTGCAGCTCCCTTAACTCTTCCAAAATCGGCAAGACGCCGAAGGCTTCTGTAGAGGAATTGTCCTCATAAAAAAGGGAGACCTTCTGACTCCAGAAGAAGGGGAGGTCTACTACCCGCAGGTTTTAGTTGTCCACCAAATCCAAAGATGATGGTTTTAGGTTATCCACCAACCGAAAATGATGGTTTTAGGTTATCCAACCAAAGATGAATGGTTTAGGGTTATCCACCAACCGAAGGTATGCCTAGCCCCACTGTACCATCGGCTACATCAATCCCACGACGAATTGTGGCTCAGGCTCGCTTGAACTGCTGGCTACAACTCTGAACATGGAATGAGAGATTGTGGCTCAGCCTCGCTTGATCTGTCGTCGAAGCTTGTACATGACCACCATTTTCCCCCCTGTCAGGGACAAGGTGAGATGATGGCGAAAACTCAACTGCAAGTTTGCTCAATATTCGTGAACATGTTCTGACATGCGACTTAAACATCTTCTTGGCTGCTGATGCCCATTGCCAAGAAGCGATCCATCCAAGATGAATCTTGGTTCTTGCAGGAGGCTTGTATCTGAAGCATCTGTCTGAAGAATGGGTGTGTTGACCATAGTGCTTGCATGGATGAAGATCAAAACAATGATCTTTCATATGACCAACTCGATCACAGTGTTGGCATTTCTGAATCTGATGTTGTTGTGGAACAGGATCTGGAACAGCTGCAGGTGAACTGTCATACATGAATCCGGCACTCTGAAATCTGACGGGCTTTGTGTAATCCGGAATATGAAAGGACAGATCCTTGTCATATCCAAGACCAGTTCGGTGCTTGTTGTGGACAAGCTCTTCCCAAGGTCTGATGATGGGCTTGAGAAGTGCAGGTTGAACTGCTGCATCTGCATGAAAATCTGCTCTAGTGCAATAAACTGAATGGGAATCGACTTCAACTTTACTGACTTGCTGCTGATGGGAGTCCTTCACAATCTTCTGAACAGAAACAGGTTCAGAATGGTGACTCTTTTGCTGAAGTTCTTCTTGTTGGAGCTGAGATTCCAACTGCAAAAACTCAATCTTTTCATGTGCATCTAACAAACAACTTTGAATGTTACAAAGAGCATCCTTGCTCGTTTTTATCATGTCATCAACATTTGAATGAATGAGGTTATTCAACAACACTAATGCCTCATTGATTTTAGCCATTTCAACAACTTAGGCTCAAAAATGAAAGGGTGTCGGCTTCAACCGAAAATGCACCCGTTTACAATGTGATGCAACAACAAATACAAATGACTCCAAGGAATTCTTAAAGTACAAAATGTGCTCCTCAAATGATGGAGGGCAATCAACAATCTTTCAACACATACACTGATTATGAATGAAGAAGCAATATCAATACAATGTCAATATCTCTGCAAAATATGTGCAGCTGAAAACACTATGCAAGAGGCCTTTAAGGCAGCTGAAATTTTCCTCCAAATAACTGGTTTGCAATGACAACAAACTTGTCTTCAAATGTGAAATTCTTAAAAAAAATCACCCTTCAATGCCACAAATCACAAAATGCAAATCTGCAATTTATTCAATCTATCTACTCCTCATATGCCATTTTCTTCATTTCATTTCTGCTGTTCTTATTCTCTATCTGCTCTTTCTCTCTTTCTGCTCTTTTTCTCTCTCTCTGATATTTTTTTATTTTTTATTTTTTAATTAATTAAAAATTAATTAAAAAATATTTATTCGGGATTAAAAAATGAGGAGGATATAATATAGAAGAGTTTTATATGGAGGGGGAGCGGGGGGGAGGGTTTTTTTTTTTTTTTTTTTTTTTTTTTTAATAAGAGGGAAATGTATTTAAAATGGAGAGTTATTATAATGGGAATGGGCGGTTAAAAAATATTAAAAAAACAAATTTAAAAGGGTTGGAAGTATCACTGTAAGAAGAGGGGGCGGATTTAAAATGAGGCAGTATTAAAAATATTAAAATTTAAAAAGGGCTGAGTTAAAAATGGGAAGGCCGAAAGGCGTTGGTGCGTGGGGATCGTTGGGAAGAGCAGGAGATGACGTTGGAAGAGCAGGTGTAGTGAGCGCAGGAGGGCCGAGGGTTAAGGAGCGGCCGGTAGAGGCATAGGTGTATGGGTTAGAGCGCAGGCGTGGGGGCGTTTAGAGTGGTGATGGAGTTTGTGTGCGTTGAGATGCAGGTTGGGAAACGTGAAGTTGGGGCTGCGTGGATAGTCGAGTGGGAAGAGAGAGCGTATAGCATAATGGAAGGAGCGTAGGTTAGATAGCAGTGCAGAGAGGGTGTACTGTATCTGTGGACCGCGTGTGAGAAAACCCGACGGTGCAGTGTTTGCAGAGTGAGTTGAATGGGATATGGAGGGTCGAGCGGCGGTTTAACGCTGTTGTATGTGAGGGTTTACAGTGGGGAAGTCGCGTAAGGGAATGGCGTAGTGTGAATAGGGGCCGTATGGTAGTTGCGTGTAGGGGGTTGTTTGCGCAGAGAAGAGAGAGCGTTGGGGAGCAGGGTCGATTCAAGGGCCGAGTGCTTGTGAGGAGGGTTCGATGTAGATAAGGGAGCGTAGGTTAAGAAATAGCTGTGGGGAATGTTTGCAGAGGTGGAGTATTGAAGCGCTCGAGTGGTGGGAGAGATAGGTCGAGGGTATGGGATGTAGAGGGAAGTTGCAGAGAATTTTTTTTTATTTTTATTTTTATATAATAGCAGAGAGCAGAGAGCTTATCATTAAACAATAGCAGAATTTTTTAAACACTGAAATACAGGCAGCAGATTCCAGAAATGAAGGGAACAGTACAAATTTCAAGTACTGAAATGCAATAGCAGATTCCCAATAAACTCAGGAATTTTTCCAATAACTCAGCAGCAGAAGAACACAAAATTCTTTTCCATTAAAAAGCCAGAAACTTCTACTTCAGAAACCCTCTTTAAACAGTGTTTTCCAGCAACTCTTCAAATGCAGAATTTAAAATGCAGAAATTGTAGGACAAATGAGAATGAAAACCTTCAGATGGGCTGCTCTTCTTCAAAACAAATTCTGAATGATGCTCTTTCTTCTGAGTGCTGCTCCTTCTTCTGAATGCACTTTCTGAATGTGGCAAAAAGACTGCTACAAACACTTGAGTGCTGCAAAAAAACCAACAATTTTTGCAGATATGCATAGGCCATAAACACAAATGGCTCACTCAAAGTGGAGCAGGGCCAGAAATCGCCCGCTCTGATACCATGTTAAACACCATGTTGAAGCACACACATGGTGTTCCAACAATTTCAAGTCCACATTGAGAATAGATTACAGTTTAATGTCCATCTAAATTAAGGGATAATAAAAATAGACATGCACCTAAAAATAGCATGTGGTCCCCACCCTAGTGTAGGTGCTTAATTTTCACTAGGATCATGGGTGTTGAATGTTATTTTTGGATGCCAATTTCACTGTTTATTATTGCAAACTTAAACACTCCCTCTCAACTAGAAAGGAATGTCCTTGCATGCGACATGCAACTCATCCATGCGACATGCAACTCCATACATGCGACATGCAACACTTCTCTAGTGTTTATCGCACATGCAACACTTCTGAAACTGAATAGCCTCCAAACAATTGAATCATTATAATGCATCTATCATCAAAGTATTCTAACTTGTTGGTACCTGCTGCACATGTCTACTACATTCACTGCACTGTTGACATCTGCATTCATGCACTTTGCACTTGCTTCCAACTCTGATTTGAGCTCCAGTATCTGAAATTGTCACTTTGATTTCATGTCCTCTCGACATTTAACTGCAGCAATCTAATTGATCCTGCTACTGCTTCTCTGTGGGCTCCTCGTAGCCAGGTTCGATCCATGAGACCCACCATCTCTAGGATCCTGCCCAAATTTCTTCTTGGGATTATTCATGCATGTTGCCCCACCTCTCACCTGGTGGTATAGCTACATGCACTCCCTCTTCCCATCTGGCTCAAAATTTCTTTGCATGAGCGTTTGCTCCCACTCCATGATCCTCCACATGTGGTTGTTCCACATCTTGAGGTTCACTCTTACCTGCATGCAAATCCAGCTCCCTCTTAAGGGTCAATTGCATGGCTTTCTCACACTTCCCAATGATAGGAAGCTCTGTAGAAATCATATCTACATCAAGTCTATATAGATTCTTAACTCGAATCCCAATTTTCTTGGCTTTTCCTGTTGCTTTTTGTCGTAGGAAAACTTTTCCTTCATTGAAAACAACAGCATAGCCTCTATCCTTTAACATTGCAATTGAAACTAAATTTTTCTTCCAACCTGGTACATGCATTACATTTTTTAATTGAAAGAGTTTACCTGACGCCCTCTGAAAGGTAATGGTACCAATCCCGATAGAACTATATCGTCCGCCATCCCCCATTTCAATATGCATCTGGAGATCCTTCTCCTCCAAGTCACTGAAAATTTTCTTGTCTCTCATCATGTGAAAGGAAGCACCACTATCCAAGTACCACCCCAATCCCAATGCACTTGACACCATGCATGCGATCAATGAGAATTCAAGCTCAAATTGCGAGGAAAGGGCCTCAACCGCTGCAGATCCAACAACCTTCTTGTTCTTCTTATTTTGTAGACAATTTATGGCAAAACATCGAAGCTCGTGACAGTGAAAACACTTCACTTTGGACATGTTGTGCTCCTTGCCATCTTCACTAGCCTCAGATTTGGAATGGAATTTATTCCCCTTCCCCTTCTTTGCCTTGACGGCCAAAGCACAATCTTCTTCATCTTCATTCTTAGATCAAAATCCATCTCTTATATTTCATCTAAACTTCTCCTGCACCAGATCTGACCACAATCATTCCCAATCCAAAAAAATTTCCTGTTCGTTGACAGAGCCTTCATAACTGTGCCAACTCTTAGGAAGTCCTAGGAGAGCTAGGGTCACCAAATCATCATCAGTGACAGATATTCCTACACTCTCAAGTTCAACCTGACATTGGAAAAACTTTGTTAAGTATACCGGAATAGTGTCGTTCTTTTCCATCTTGAGCTTCCTGAGTTTGTCTTTGAGCGCCAATTTCCTATGGTCGTTGCTGCTTTGGAATAGATCCATCAAAGCCTTCCACATAGCATATGGTGTGACTTTCCCATGGAGGCTTGAGACAATGTGGTCTCGTACTCCCTCCAACAAGATCCTCCTTGCCTTTGCCACTTTCTTTTTCCATGCATCAAGATTGGCAGCATCTGGCTTAGGAACATCTTTTTCAATGAATTCCTTCAAGCCATTGTCTTCGAGTACTGCCTCCATCTTTTCCTTCAAAGCAATGTAGTTTGAGCTGCCCTCGAGTTCATATTCTAACCTCAAGCCATTGAAATCCATTTCGATCTTGAATCAGCTGTAGCAACAAGAAATTATTTCTGTAAATTCGAATTCTAACCAATCACAAACTCAACTCCTACTTCACTTATGCAATCTCCTATGCTCTGATACCATGCAGAAATTATAACACGGCTTTGATACCATGTAGAAATTATAACATAGCTCTGATACCATGTAGAAATTATAACGCGGCTCTGATACCATGTAGAAATTATAACATAGCTCTGATACCATGTAGAAATTATACAATATGCATGTATATCTTGGATTCACCCAATCTAACAATTTGCTAAAGTTAAATACTGAATCACTTCTACAAATATTTTGGAAAATTAAAAACACAATAGCTAATCACATGAACATGAAGAAAGATCAATCACACAACACAGATAATTTCCCGAGGAAAGATTACAGCTAAAAACCCCACTATATTCTATTATATATTATATCATGGATCATGAAAAATTACATACAAAAATCTTCTCACAAGAGCACTCAGTACATTAGCTAATTGTCTCACACTGTGATACAAAAATTGGCAAATCCCTTAGCCAATTCACTGCCTCCAGACAACCTGCCTCCACTGCGCAATCCCTGATGGTAAAGGTCCCTGAATGATGGATGATCTTGCATGCCTTGACTGCGAAAATATCATGGGCACTCCAATGGGTGTTTGTCTGCATGTGTGCAAGCAGATAATGTCACAACTGATAGCCAACTTCCCTTTCACCTAGAACTCAACTGGGTCTCCACTGGATCTGACATGTATGCAGCTAATAATAGTAAAAAAATCAGTTGCATGTGAGATCACTACATGTGAATTAATTAATATTTAATTCACTTGACCTCTCACTAGTGTATCTGTAGTTACAACTAGCACAACTGACTTTAACTCACTTAACTGAGTTAAACTGAATTACAACTTGCATTAAGTAATGCACCATTGTACTTTGGACTCGGTTACAACTAGAAACACTCTGTTACAACTAGAATTACTCTGCATGTCCCACCAACCAACCTCTAACTCAAAATTCACTTAGCTAACTGATTTTGCTACTTCAGTTAACTATTTCAAGTCCACATTGAGAATAGAATACAGTTTAATTTTCATCTAAATTAAGGGATAATAAAAATATACATGCACCTAAAAATAGCATGTGGACCCCACCCTAGTGTAGGTGCTTAATTTTCACTAGGATCATGGGTGTTGAATTTTGTTTCCGGATGCAAATTTCATTGTTTCTTGTTGCAAACATCAACAAATATAGGCCCAAATTAGGCCTCATAGATGGCCTCTAAACTTGATTCAACCAGTGCAAAATGAGCCTCAGGAGAGACCAAGAACCTTCAACAAAAATGCCTCATAAATTCCTCAGAAGGGGTCCACATCAAGCCACATAATATGCCTTAAGACAATTGGAAATATAAACCTTAGGATCTATGAGATAAGCCTCCTTAGATGCCAAAAATTACCATAGAATACTTTCAAAAACAAGGTAAATTGACCTCTGAGTGGACATCATGAGGGTCGAGAGAATATACCTCATAAAGATGCTAAAATCCTCCAACAAGGAGCCTCAGAATAGGCCAAGAAACTCAAATTTAGCCTCAAAACACATCCTTTTAGATCATATTTAATCCTTCTCTCATAGCCAACAAATTCACACATAAGATATGATGGTTTAGCCCATAAAACTTCATAGAATTAATCCTCCTAATTCAAATAGTCGTGAATTCCTTGGCCTCAAAATTTTAGAGTAAATAAACACAATAATATATAAGCTTCTAATTGATTCCTTTGAATGGAACGAAGCTCACATATTTATAGTGAATGAGGGGAATTCAAAAGGGGTTCAACTTACCCTTAAAGTCTGGGAAGGCTAGCATGAATAAATATTGAAATGAATAAATAGAATATGAGTTGACCTCATTCATGATAAATAAACTCAATCCTTATTACAAGTCAACCTAATCTTCATTTGAATATATTTTGTAAAAGGAATATACCTTTTAAAAGAAATCGACTTCATCCCATGTTTGGAGGTTGGTTTTAAATACCAATAAATGTTTATAATAATCTATATTTTGACCAATAATAAGGCTTCCTTTTATCATTCAATTTGGGCACTTTGACCACACAATTTGGGGCTCCAACTTTGATAAGGTATATCTCCTCAACCATGAGGAGTTATGTGGTGTGCCACCTAATGTTGGTATCAACATGAAGAGGAGAATTAAATGAATATGGTATTGAGAGAAGGAACACTTATTTTCTAAATCATTTCCTTCATCAAAAGCGGGGATTCTTCTGGTTGTTGCTTGGGTTGACATTGGTGACAACCAAATGCCAATAATTCCCCCCTTTGGCAATGGTGGAAACACACCTACTCCCCCAGACTTCATGCTTCTAATTTTCCTTTCCTAAGTTCTCGTCCTTCTACATCAATGGAAAAGGGTATCTCCCCATGACTTCTTGGCTTGATGGAATGCATACAAATGTGAACTTAAAAGCACCATGAGCTTCTGCAAAAGATACTCAAATGTCTCTTGTGGTAAAGTCTTGGTGAAGATGTCATCTATATATTACATTGTCCTAATGTATTTTATTTTGATATTCTTCTCTGCAACTTGTTCCCAAAGAAAGTGGTATTTGATAGGAATGTGTTTTGTTTTTTAATGCATTACAATATTCTTGGAGAGACTTATGGCATTGGTGTTGTCAAAGAATATCATATTGGGTTAATCATGATTCACTTGGAGATCATGAAGAGTTTGCTTCATCCAGAGGACCTAAGTACAACATGTTGTTGACCCTATATTTTATGCTTCTTCTGTGGACAAGGATACTAAAGATTGCTTCTTGCTCAACCATGATATGATACAATCACCCAAGTAGAAGGCTTCTCAACTGGTGCTATTATGATCATCAACATTGCCTGCCCAATCTGCATATGTATCGGTTGTCATAGTTAACTTTTTCCCTTTCAGATACAATAATCCAAATTGTGTTTTTTCTATATGATATTTGAAGGTCCTTTTCACTGCCACAACATGGGATTCCTCACAGGGGCTTCACTGCAGGAGCAATACTATAGAATGCGGGTTCATATTGGGGGATATAGAATGAGGAAAAAATTACATAATATATTAGGGGATATGTAGGGGGTAAAGGGATTTTATATTGACAGGTAAAAAAAATGGAGCTCAAAATTGATGAAAAAATATAAAGGGTATAAAAAATGTTTATGAAAAAATGGATACCTACAATATATAGTGAAAGTAGGGGTTTTTTAAATTGGGAAGGTGTATTGGGTTTATATTGGTAGGGGGTTAAATAATGTGATTTTTAGAGGCATTTTCCAATATGTACTCAAATTAAGGGTATTGTTTAATATGCTATGATCATACGTGATATGTGAGAGGTTTATTGAGTGAAGCCCATGTGGGATTCCTATGGTGCTACTTGGAATATTTCCAGTTGTCCAACTTCTTGCATCACATCTAGTATGGAAACCATCACATACAATAGGCTTCCAATCATCGATCTATATATTTTTTGGTCTACTTCCTTAGATTCATCGTCCTTGCTTAACTTGCAACTAGTCACCATGGGAGTCCCAAGAAGAAGGTCAACTCTCCAAGTAAGTGAATATCAAACTCATTTTTCATATCGTTGTGTTGATGGTGTTGGACCCTTCAACATTCAAGGGGTCTCCTAATATGTGGTCCCAATTAAACCTCACACCATTTGCAATAGGATCCCATCCGTAATATGGCCCAGTTTCTAAATTCTTAAATATTTTCCTTGGCTCTAACTATCAGAAAGATAGAGAAGTGAAATTGTGCCTTCGAAAAGAAAGTGAGTTTTCCTGGTGAGTGTTCGGTTGTAGGTGTGTCAAGGTTCTTCTATTGTGGAGGGGGAGAGTAAAGTGAGCCTTTAAGAGAGAGGTAATAGTACCACCCAAGTAAAGACACACAACCAAGAAGGATCAGTCTAAAATCCAGCAAAATAGTCCACAAAATATGTGAAGATCATTACAACTAATCAACAAGAAAGATATGTCTAGTATCCAACAGAATAGTCCATAAGGATGTGACAATGATAACAACCGTTACAACAAATTTTCAATATGATAAGTACTAAAATAACCAAAATAGTTCAACTACTTTGGCACATATGAAGGCAAACATGAATTACAAACATCCACAGAATAGTCTTACAAATATTCATAGAAGATTAGTTGTAGATTTCTCAGGTAGGCTCCAACCTTTGACGAAATGGAGGAATAGGAGATACCTAACTTTCGCATTATGTTTTTGAACATTATCCTCCTCATCCTTAAAATCTACTTCTTTTTTCTATACAGGTTCCTCATAGTGCTCAGTGATGATTGGAGGATGAGAAATTAGTAACTGATCAATCCAAGCTCCAGATACATTCGATCAATCAAATGGTACAAATGAATTTATTGTATGGAATACATGCGTGACCTTTTATAGGGCCCTAGCATATTTATTTTGATCTTTTTTGGATATCTCGACCTCTGATTGATACAACAATTACATTGTCGAGTTTTATTTTTCATGCTCTTTCCAGTTGCGCCATCGAAAGTCACATTTCAAGTACTTCATCCAATAGCTAATTTACCTACCTATGTCCTTGTTTCAGGTTCACATCCTCATTTCCATGATAATTATACTTCCTTTATCATTTTTTCATCCACCCATATAAGGGTTTTCCAATTTAATGTGCAATTTGTAGTCATAGCATCATGTTTCATCCAAATTCATCGTAGGTTGATTACCATCACTTTCAGGTATACTTCTTCAAACTAACATGTAAGCATCATATCCCTCACTGATATTAAGTAAAATTTTCAAGACATGTATACAATGAATAACACTAGCTCTAGTAGTGGAGTGTTGGATCCACTCCTTACTCCTCAAAAGAACTAGCTTGTCTCTCTAATTCCTTGCAAGAGGAGCTAAGGTGGAAAGTATTTTACTCATACAATGAAGGTGTATATATAATCAATAAGGAGGTGATGCTTCACTTTCCTTGTGACTCTTTGACTACCCTCATGACTATTTTCCTTCCTATGAATTTTCAACTTTACATTACCCTTCATATTCTGTACATATCCTTTGGACTTACAATTTACAATACACTTTCGAAACATACATTACATGATCCACAATAACGGTGTGGCATGGGACAACCCATGTCATGACTTAACATGACACTGTTGACATGACACTGTTGACAGGGATTTAGCTTGAGGTTAGATATTGTGCAGTGCACAGTTAAGGCCAGGTTGAAGGGCTAGATTGCGCACTTTTGGAGGCTGATATCCGAGCTTGAGCATTAGAATTGCACAATGCATAATTATAGGAGGAAGGAATTGTGGATTGCATAGTTTCAAGAGGCAGGGTCATATCTAGTGGGCTGAAACTATGCAATGCACATTTCAGGAGGGTCGAATGAGGCTAAGTTGCTTATTCAGAAAGTTTTCAGAAACTAACTATGTGCGATATCAATGGGGCTGATGTGAACAATGATAAGACTTTAAATGTGATCACACACTTAGAATAATTGACGACTCAACAACATAGCCCATCTAGGACACATGAATAACAAACTTCCCTCAGTGTGACAACTTTGCGACAACTTACAACAAGTGTGACCATTAGGGGAATTTTGAGGTCTAAAATGCGCCTCCTAAGGTAATAATAAAATAATAGCTAAATCAATAAAATAATATTTATGAATTTGCAATTCATTTTTTGCATCAAAATCCATGTAACCATGGTTAAATTCAATTCAAAAGTTGTACCAAAATAAAATTAATAAAAAAAAATTGTATTGATGTGACTATAAATAAAAACAAGTTTTTCAAGAACAAATCATTATAATTGAACAACTAATACATTTGTCCTTTGTACTTAAATAACTTAAAATAAAATATAAATATAAATTCATAAATTCTTCATTATATAATATACTATTAATAAAAAATTATATTATTTAAATTATATAATAACATGTAATTAATATATTAGATATAACATGTAACATGTAGGGATATGCATTGTTTCTTTCAAAAAATATGAAATGACAATAATAATATTTTATTCAAAAAGTATGAAATGACATTTATTATGAGTACTTTTCTTTATGACTTTAAAAGTACTTAGAGCACTACCATAGATATGCATTGCTTCTTTCAAAAAATATGAAATGACAATAATAATATTTTATTCAAAATGTATGAAATGGAATTTATTATGAGTACTTTACTTTATGACATTAAAAGTACTTAGAGCACTACCATGGTTAACCATGAGTTTTTATCCACCATTGAGAATGTGACAAGTAAGTACCTTTAACTCAAGCAATGTCACCTCAACCATTAGGGATGATTTCATCTCCTAAAATGTGATTTGTTCTCATAAAGTGAATTTTGATTGTACATTTTCCTTAGGAGGCCCATTTTAGAACTCAAAAGTCCCCTAATGACTAAAGATAAACTTTGTGAAGACCATGAAAACACTTGTGCGACAGTGCTTGAGACTTTGAGAATGAGTACGATGGATTTTTACATGGTAGGATCAACTTATTTTTACAAATATAACCCCTTGAACCACCAAAACAATCTCATACACATTGTGCAACATTTAACATGCGAAAATATGACATTTTATTTTTCTTGCAAAAGGGATTGAAACACTAAAAGAAAACACATTAAATGGATTTCAATGTTTATGAAAACAATGTACAATATCAATGTAGGTTTCTGAAATTTGGTGCAGGCCAAGATTTTGGCGGGTATTGTAGCAGCGACAACACTTGGCAACAAAATGGTAGAGTTCCAGCTTCTTTGTCTTGGTTGACTCTTCTGTGTAGGGTCTGAGTTCTTCGAGGAGTATTGATTCATCGTGTATATTACTTTTGTCTCCCTACTTACCCTGTGAATAAACATGGTCCCCTTTGTACCTTCTCAGTTGAACACAACATAAGATTCAACAATATCGCAATGTTTCAAATTGGAAAGGGTAGTGAAGTTCACGAGCTTCAGATTTTCAGAGTATGATTTTTCATCTCTGGTGTTCTCTGTTGCCAGCAGGTCTAGAAAATACCCCAATGGAGTCACTACATGAACACAAACATTGCTCTGCTACCAGCGAGCCTAGTCAGTACCTCGACGAAGTTTCTTACTTCACCTCTTTGTGCAGGAATCCTTTCTCTTATTTTATCTTTATTTATTTATTTTTAATAGGATTGTGCATTCATACTTATTCATTTTATGGGCGAAAGAGGGATAACAACTTATTAAGAGTAGGAGAGGTTTTCCTTTCAAAGAATAATATAGACCTCTGATTTATGGTTTAGATTTTTCCTCTTTTCCTCTTCTACTGATTGGATGAGCATGAAAACACCCAAGCATAAATAACTGAGTATGGACATAAGGTTTCTGGAATAGACATAAGTTTCATGGTTTGACCAAAACTCTCCTTACGAACAGATCTTATTTTCCATTAGAACTTCATCAATCAAAATATGTAAACAACACAAGGAAGAAGGACCAAGGTTAGCCAAATGTGGTGGTGTCACAAGACTTTTTTCAATTCAATGACATGCAAAGAAGTCGGAAAACATGTTCACATGTGGCACTCATTTACATAACGAAAACAAAACATAAATCCAACCAAACGATAAAAATAATATGTACATAGTGCAGGGCATAGCCCAAGATCATCATTGAAAATAATGATGGTTTTTAAGCTTTTTTGGTTGTCAATTGAAGAAGAGTAATTTGCATAATCTACAGTGTTAACAGAAATTCGTCAACGTTTCGAATCCCAACATGGATCCATCTTTGAGACAGATTTTGAGTGAATATTGAGAGAGGGCTCAGGTTGGTGATATATAGTGAAAGAAAAGTCTACTTTTTTTTAAAAGGCCTACCATAGATATTTAATTAATTAATTGATAATATGTCATTGTTATTATTATTACTATTATTTTAATTTTTAGTATTTTCTATTTTTCTATTTCTATTAATAAATCATAAATTATTAATAATGATTATATTGTTAATAATTATTAATAATAATTAATAGTAATAAATTTATTAATTAATGTGCATAAATTTTTGACCTAGGACTAGAGCGTCTGCACAGCCGCTTTCGCTTCAGGCCTTCTGCTGCTGTTGCCCGTCTTTGGTCGCATGGCCCTTCCAGAGACCATCTCAGAGGCAACCACTCCTCCTGACCATGCCTCTACATTTTCTGCACTCATCAGCTCTCTGAATCCACCGCAGCTGAGGCCCGCAATCTCCAAATTTGTTAAAAAAATGGATGGGATCCAGGAAGTTTCACTACCCCCTGTGATCCCTCGAATGGCAGCCCTCTCTTTGGCATAGAAAGGACTCATTGGGAAATTCACAGGGCTATGGCCTCCGCCGAAAACCATCCAGAAATGGGTGGAACACAACTGGATGGACAAAATCAAAGGGAAAATATCTATCAAGTTTTATGGCAAGGGATTCTAAACCTTCCACTTCGAGACAAAGGAAGATAAGGATTTGATCTTCAGGAACGGGCCATACTTCATGGATACCAGAGGGCTTTACCTAAATAAATGGACTCTAGACTTCGATCATGAACTTGACGTCTCTAACGTTGTCCCTGTTTGGGTTCGTCTTCCACGTCTTCCCCTTCACTGTTGGGGGAACAATTCAATTAGAGAAATTTGGACTGATGTTGGTAAGTTCATCGACAGAAGTGAGCCGAAGGACAACATGCAAGGTTGCGCAAGAATATGTGTAGATGTAGACTTGGGGAAAGGACTTCCTGAGGCAATCAAGTTGAAGGTGGACAACTAGACTATGAAAAAATTCCCTTCAAGTGTAAGGTATGCCATGAATACGGTCATTTCGCTAATAGATTCACAAAAACAATAGAGGTTGAAAACAAAAATCCTGAATCACAATGGGAAGTTATAAAAAAAGAAGAAGTTTGGCCCAAATCTTCGCAATGCTAGTGTCTCTTATGTCCATCCATCCACTCATTCTAATAGCCCCAGCACTCAACCCCCTCCAAACCCCCAATCCTCCCTTCACCTCCTCCAATCCCTTTAACTCCTTGGCCTGTCTAGAAGAGGACCTGCACCCCCCCCCCCCAATCACTCCCTTCCTTCCCTCATGAAACCCCGCCTCATTTCTCCCACTCCCTACCTCACTCCTCCCCCTCCTTACTACATTCCTCCCCCTCCAATTCATGTCCTCCTTCTTCCCTTGTTGAACCTTCATCTGCCTGGATAGTCACCAGAAACGCTGCTAAGGAGTTGGGTCTGCTTTGGAAACAATAAAAAAAACTAGACTAGGAAGAAAGTCAGTTAAACACCACAGGGATGAAGCAGCACAGAAAGACATTACCCTAGGAATGCAACATCCAATAGAGACATTCATCGGAGGGCTTAACAACAAAGGACTTTAATAAGCATGAAACAGGAGGGAAGACAGGGTCTCAACCTGCATTCTTGAAATGATGAAAGCATTTACATGGAATTGTAGGGGACTAGGGCACCCCTCTAAAAACAATGCCCTAAAAAATCTCATTAAGCAAGAACAACCAGACATAATTCTCCTTCAAGAAACCAAGCAAGGAGAAAAAGACATGGGAAACATCCTAAACAAAATCAAAAACTACACTGGCACAATTGTAGAATCTAGAGGTGCCTCAAGAGGAATAGAAACAATTTGGAACTAGAACTCATGGAAGAAGCTGACAATTGTAAAGGCCCACGACTAGATTAAATTCAAATTGCAAAACATCCATGAGGATATTATGATAACAGTGTATAACATTTATGGACCAAATCAGTACAGAGATAAAGTAGCTTGTTGGCACACCTTATAATCTGATATGGAAGGCGAGGAAAGTATCAATATCATCATAGGAGGGGATCTAAATTTGGTATTGCACACCAAATAAAAAAGAGGAGGCACTTATAATCCTAACCCCTCAAGAGATCAGTTGGAAAACATTATTCAAGGTCATGACTTGGTGGACATTATCCCCAAAAACAGAAGCTACACATGGAGCAACCGCAGACTTGGGCCAGGGAACATCATGGAAATACTCGACCGCTTTCTCGTTGTTGTCTCCCTCATCACTCATTTCTTTGTCGCAACTTCCATCATTCTTCCTTGCTTGGCCTTTGGCCATTATCCTATTACTCTTGCCCTCGGTGATCAATATTCCCACGGGCCACTTCTCTTCCGCTTCAATCCTTTTTGGAGTGACTTCCCTGAGGCTCGATCTATTGTGGAACACAATTGGTAGCAACATGTGGAGGGGTCTCCAATGCATATTTGGGAAACGAAACTGAAGCTTGTGCACTCAGCCCTCAAAGGATGGGCAAAAGACCACTATAGAGAACCAGAAGCAATTAAGCAGGATACTAAGAGAAGACTAGAAAAAGTTCAAAATGACATAGAACACCAAGGGGTGACCAAAGAAAACCATTAGCAAGAAAGAGAGCTATATTGGACTCTATACAATACAAATAGAAAGGAAGAAGAAAAATGGAGACTTAAATCCAAGAACCTTTGGCTTCAGGCTGGGGATAAAAATACCTCCTTCTTTCATAAGTAAGCCACTGTTAGAAGATCTAGAAAAAATATACAGTTATATATGATGAAGAGGGTAACATGCACACTGGGCAGGAAGCAATAAAATCAGCAGCACATTGCCACTACAAAAGCCTCCTATCAGAAAATATGGAGGTAGAGGATTACAATGATTTCTTAGCTCACACACCCAAGATGATCACTGAAGAGATTAATTCCTCCTTAATCAAGGATATTGAAGAGGCTGAAATTATTAAGGCAATTTGGACCCTCCATCTTGACAAAGCACCGGGCCCGAATGGATTCTCCATCAGTTTCTATCGAACCTTCTGGGAAATCATTAAACAGGATCTCATCAAAATGATCCTTTGGGCCCAAAAGGAAAAAAAAAGGATCGAGGGTTTCACAAAATCGACATTCCTTGCTCTCATCCCCAAAGAGAGCCACCCATCCTCATTTTCCATATTTAGGCCTATTTCCCTATGCAAATCCTCCTATAAAATTATAACCAAAATCATTGCCACCTGCATCAAAATCCTCCTCCCAAATCTCATCTCTGAAAATCATGGTGGTTTAATCTCCAATAGGCAGATCACTGATTCAATTATGTTGGTTCAAGAAGCCATTCATTCTAGCATGATGAGATCGGAGAAGGGATTTGTCCTGAAGCTTGATCTTTCTAATTCCTTTGACAGAGTAAAACACTCTTTCCTCCTCTCTGTCCTTCAGAAAATGGGCTTTCAAACTGAATTTATATCCCTCATTCATGCCTACATATCTAACCTCTGGATCTCTCCTATGGTCAATGGGAGACCTGGACATTCCTTTTAATCCTCTAGAGGCTTAAAACAAGGTTTCACCTTATCCCCCTTCCTCTTCATTCTCATGGCAGAATATTTCAGTAGGGAATTGGATCACAACCGTAGAGCTAGACTAATCACTGGTATCAAATTTAGCAATGGGGTCAAAAAAATGAATCACTCTCATTTTGTTGATGACACCCTATTGATGGTAGGAGCCTCTAGCATAATAGCCAGGAAATTTAAAACATTGTTGGACAAATTTATGCACTAATATGGACGGCAGATCAATTATCACAAAATCTTCATTTATGGACGAAATGCAACTATGAACACCATTCATAGTATTGCTCAAATATTTGGAGTTCCATATAAGAGGAATTGGACTCATTTTCACTACCTAGGAATGAATGTCAGCATAGGACCATTAAGAACCGAGGTGTTGAGCATCACCATTGAAAAGATGAAAAATAAAGTACAGCAATGGGGAGCCTCTTGGCTCAATCTGGTTGGGCGCATGGTCCTCTTAAAATTTGTCCTCTCCTCCCTGCCTCTTTACCACTTTTTGCTGCTTCAGACTCCTATCAGCATCCAGCATAAAATGGAATCAATTCTAAGACAACTCCTATGGAAAGGTGGAAAAAGTGAGAAAAAGAAGTCCAATCTGGTCAAATGGAGGCACATAACCCAAAAATATGAAAATGGTGGTCTTGTTATTCGCATATCCAAACTGTTGAATGTTGCCTTTGGAGGGAAAATAGTGCAGCGCTTAATCACTGGGCAGCAAACATGGTGGAAGCAAGTGCTAGAAAAGAAATACCTATCAACTCCAAGGCAAAACCTTCTAGATCATACCATTCCCAACAAGCCTTGCTCTTGCATCTGGGCTCTCTGCAAAAAATCCATTCCCTTTATTCACAATAATACCTCCAAAGTACCTCAGAGAGGCTGCAGCATAAACATTTGGGAGGAAAAAATAATGGGCCACCTCCCTCTCCAAAACAATCCAAGTACTCTGCGCATCCAAATGTACCTTCGAGAGCATGGGATTAACACCCTGGATCAAATATCCAATTGGTAAGAGATCACTAACAATTGGAAAGGATGGATGTTTCCATATTTGCCTCCCCACCTCGAAAATGACCAAATTATTTTGAAAGGACTACTCCATGGATCTGCTCCCCTTGTAAAAGATAAAGAGGATAGTTGCAGATGGGACCCCTCTAGATCTACCTACACTTTAAAAGTTGGGTATGATGTTCTTCATAACGAGCAATTCCCCACTCCTCCATGGTAAAATTGGAAACAAGTTTGGAAATCTAAAGGGCTTCCAAAGATTAAAATATTTATATGGACCCTTATTCAGGGTAAGGTGTTGACAGCGGACAGTGTAAAGAAAAGAGGCATTCAGGGAGGCTCTAGATGCCCCCTTTGCCTCATGGATGAGGATACAATTCATCATCTTTCAATTGAATGCTCTTTTGCTAAAAAAAAATTGCAGTCTCTCTCTTATCCCTTCCATGTTGAGATGGGTGCAAACAACTTTGTCTCGGACCCGATTGCTAACTGGAAAAAGAGTTATCCTTGGGGAAAAAGGAAGAAGAATGTGGCTAAAAGAGTATGGGACACTCTTCCTTATGGCCTACTATGGAACATTTGGCTTATGAGGAATAAAGCCACCTTCCAAGATTGCAAACCTTGCATTAGGAAAGTGCAAAGTAAGGCCTGGAGTCTCACATTCGAGACCATTTTCGCTAAGAACAATAGTCATCTCAGCCTCAATGATTTGCAGATCAAGGAAAGACTTCTCCTTGGAAGAGCCTTTAATACTCTCCTGAATTACAATAAAACTCCAACGCACCAACCTCTCCAAAAGGATCAGTGGAAGATCAGACTCAAAGAAAAAGAGTTCATTGAGTGGCTTGATGGAATTAAAAGGTCGACGCTCTTCTTTGACAAACCTCAAAGGCAAACCCAGGAATAGCAGGAGTTGGAGGCTACATTATGGATGGGAAGGGTAGTAGCACTGTCACCTTTGAATGGGGATTAGGACACCTATCAAACAATAGAGCAGAAGCATGCGCCTTACTGCAAGGCCTGCAAATCATTAAAAGATTAAAAATCCAAAGAGCTATGATTTTTGGAGACTTGGCAATAGTCATCAGCATGATGATGAACTATGTCTTATCTCCCAACATTTCTCTTAGTAGATTGATCACAAGGTGTAGAAATTTGAGCAAGGATATCGGAGATCTCACATTTTACCATATCCACAGGACCAACGACAAGAAAGTTGACTCACTAGCCAACAAAGCATGCAGCAGGACCCCTGGTCAACTCCTTTCCCAAGATACAATCACCTACTCTCCCATCCCATGAATTTTCCTCTCTGCGTGAACACTGACTTCGTGATCTTCTGTGCCTTCAGGATCTTGTCATGGTAGGTCTACCATGCCCATACTCACCCATGAATTTCTCCCATGATCCTGCTCCTTGGGGATTCTCATCTTCCCCTCATCCCCAACCAGCACCCCTCTCCCTCTTATCTTATAAATCTCGCTCCTCCTTATCCCGCAAATCACCACTTATGTTGTGTTTATTGCTCCCTATCTCTCAATCCTAGGGATCCCGTCCACTTCCCTTCAGTGCATCCATGAATCCATTCTTCCCTGCCTGCTCAATCCAACCCCACCCCACCCCCCCACACCTGCTACTCTCCTACTGCGCAACGCTCTCACAGCCTTCCTACCCTCCAAAAGCTCTTTGTCACTCTTTCCTCTCGGCCTATCAGTGCATCCACTGCCTCCTCATTTATTTCTACCCACAGTTGTAAATTTTCTCTTCCTTCCATTATACACCATGAGGAACGAGAACTACTTCCATTGTGCCGATCTGCAAGCAGAGATGACCTTGATAAGAGCACAGTTAAAGATAATGGAAGACAAACATCAAGAAGACATCGGCTTCCTTCAACAACAATCTCAATCCCTCATGGATTACTTGAGGGGCACAAACAAACGTTGTTCTCACATTGAAGAGTCCCTGGTGATCCTTCGTTACATGGTGGAAAAGCGAAATGTTCAGAGTTCAAGCTCCAATAATGTCCCCAATGCCAATCCGGACAACCATGGCACCACATATACCTCAAATGCCCTTCAAAGCAGCAGGAACTAAGCTCCATTCCTCCATTTTCCTCATCTATTATTATGTCTTTTAAGTTTGCAGTTATGTTATTCCCGTTTGCTAAGATCTATAAAGAATCGGATATGCAGCATTGCAGCACTAGTTATCACAAAGGAGGTTCGGTATTTTGCCATATCACCCCTCCGTGCTTGTCAACTTCATCACTCAAATGTAATAGAGATTTCGATCCCTACTTTTTTGGAATATAAATAATACCTGACTGTGTAAAAAATATATATATATTAATTAATATTAATAAATTTAAAAATAATAATTATTAATAATGATTTCAATTTAAAAAATTAAGCTAATTAATTAATATTCTTTAGAAATAGCTATTAAATTTTAATTTATTATATATTTAATTAATTAAAAAATCATTATTAATTAATATTCTAAACATAATAAAATTGTTAGTTAATTAATTATGTTTAGAATAATTAAAATAATTAAACATATTCTTTTGGAGTGATGGACTTTCTCTTACTTCTTGTGGAAGTACTTTTCATTGTAGCCACATTTCTAGACTTGCTCTGAGTGTTTTGTGTTGATTTGACGATCGGAGTGATCTTCTTTAACAAATGATCTTTCAATTTCCTCTTCGTCAACTCTTTTTTGGTGGTCGGCCCTTACCTTCTTAATTTATATAAATTGTTCTGCTTTTGGTCTAAGATATCACTCAGGGGATAATTTTTGGAAATCTTATTTTCAGCTATGAATACGCAACTAAGTGTGTTTACTGCGTGCCCCATGCTTGCAGTTTCTTCAGTCATGGTAATTTATTTCTTTTCTTTCAAAGGCTCACTTTATTCATTGGAAAGTAATGTTTCAATGATATGCGCAGCAAGATCATGTTGTGGTTCGATTCTGAGCTTGTGTTTTCTTAATGATATTCTTGATGAAACGAGCAATATTGATCCATGCCCATACTCTCAACATTCAAAACAATGTTTGAGCTTTGCATAGACTTGGTTAGTTGGTTGTTCTTTCTACCGGAGTTGCAAGCCCTTATCAAGATGTTGAATCTAAGAGGCTTGCTTCTCATGGTGGTCTCACTTGACCTTTGTTTTAAATCTTCCAATTCATTGGACAAAGACTTGATGGTGCAGATCAAGCTCTCCATATCGACAACTTCTTTTTCCTTGGCCTTGCCTATGGAGGCCTAAGACCTTTTTCCCATGTATTTGGAGTCTTTAGTTGGTTCATCATCTACGATGGCTCCAATCACACACAAGTCCTTTTAAATTGTGATTACTTCTTCAAAAAAAAAAATTGCAGAGTTTCTTTCGCAATTATTTTCACGAACTACGCAATGCTTGTTGGTAAGATAGATGTGTAATAGTCAATATGATAGAGTCGTGTGGTTTTGTATTTGCTGGAAATTTGTTCAAGATATGGTTAAAACTATGATTAAAATATTTCACATTTTCTTTATGTGCCATCTTAATTTTTTCTTTATGCAGGGGTTTTGTCATCAACAAATTTTTCAAGAAAAACATTCCTAAACCCCTTCCAATTCTAGCTAGAATTCAAAGGAAGACTATGATACCATACAACTTCTCTACCATCTAAGGTGCACAGAAAGAGTCTGCATGCAATATCAGCATAACGTACCTCTAGCATTTGGAGATGTAGATAGAAGTTGTCCAAATGGTCCTCTTCTTTCACTACCTTATCAGGGTCATACTTCGTTAACAACTTCTCTACGTTCCTTGGAATATTATGTAGAACACTTGGTAGTGCAAGTGGGTTTCCAAACATCCAATCTAGATCTTGTTTTTCCATATCTTTTTCGTTGTCCTCCTCCTCTTTGTTAGAATTTGATGGTTCTTCTTCTTTGTCACTGCCCAACCCATGGAAAGTATCGTCTGAGAGTACATCGTTATCTTTGTCACAACCATTGTAATATGGAGGTCGTTCTAACTTCTCTGAGTTTTCCATATAGTCTGCTTATTCTTCTAGGGTGGTGAGAACCAAATATTCAATCGTAGAAACGACTATCCCGGTATGGGAGGTTGGGTTCTTCTTTGGAAAATAAGGAAGATTATGTACTCCAAAAATAAATCCAATATCTTTTGTAAACTAACAATTTATAGGATGGATGGCCTAGCTCTGATTGTAAGAGATTTCACAAGTTTGTATAAGCTCAAGTAGAGAAGATTCACCAACTTTAGTAATATGAGCAGGGAAGGTGATGGGAATGTTACTGCCTTGACCGCAAGGTTTAAGGTTAGGGTGGGCGAGGTTATCAACCATAAAAATCTGGTTTCCCTCCTTCTAGCACAAAAAATGTTGACGTTGTTGGACCTGCCAACATTCAAGGGGTCTCCCCGATATGTGGTACCATTTAAGCCCCACAACATTTGGGTTAGGAGCCCCATCCGGAATATGGCCCAGTTCCCATATTCTTAAAGATTTTCCTTGGCTCTAACTGTCAACAAGAGAGAGGAGTGAAATTTCTCCTTCGGAAAGCAAGTGAGTGTGCATGGTGAGTGTTCAGTTGTAGTTGTGTCAAGGTTCTTCTACTGCGGAGGGAGAGATTAGAGTGAGCCTCTAAGAGAGAGGTAATAGTACCACCCTAGTAGAGACACACGCAACCAAGAATGATCCATCTAACATCCAATGGAATAGTCCACAAAAGGTGCAACAGTGATTACGACCAATCAACAAGAAAGATTTGTCTAGTATCTAGCAGAATATTCCACATGGATGTGACAAGCATAACAACCATTACAACACATTACAATATGATAAGTACTAAAATAACCAAAATATTTCAACTACTTTAGCACATATGAAAGAAAACATGAATTACAAACATCCACGTAACAGTCTTAAAAATATTCATAATCCATGCATGAAAAAATTGGTGGTCATGAGGGCTTCTATTATTAACTAAAAGTTTCAAGACACATTTATACAATGAACAACACTAACTCCAATAGTGGAGTTTTGGAGCCACTCCTTACTCCTTAAAGGAACTAGCTTGTCTCTCTAATTCCTTGCAGGAGGAGCCAAGGTGAAAAGTCTTTTACTCATACAATGAAGGTGTATATATAACCAATGAGGAGATGATGCTTCACCTTCCTTGTGACTCTTTGACTACCCTCATAACTATTTTCCTTCCTATGAATTTTCAACTTTACATGACTCTTCATATTCTATACATATCCTTTGGACTTACACTTTACAATACACTTTCGAAACATACATTACATGATCCACAATAACGATGTGGCATGTGACAACTCATGTCATGGCTTGACGTGACATTGTTGACATGGAATTCTTGGTGATGTGGCAATGCCAAGCCACTCTTGATTCTTACTTCTATGTGTATTATTGAGAATTATCTTATGTCCACCTTTGTATGGATTAGATTTAGGAGTCTTCGACGATATCAAGTCTTGAGAATTGTTCTCAAACTGGTGTCCCTTTACTTTCACTTGGTTGATCAACTTGCATAATCAACTACAAATATGTCTTTCACCATGTTTCCCTTCTTCATCTTCTTCTTCATCATCATGTCATGGTATGATAAGATACCTACATCTGCAATTCACTCATAACAAGACAACATCAATCTGATAAACCCTTAGTCTAAGATAGTGCATGTTGATCCACTGACTGAGTTGGAACTCGGTAACAATCTGAGAGAGAGGCTCAGTGATTGCGCAATTGCGCAAGGCAGTCAAGGGTGAATCTTGGACCTTGAGACTGCGTAATGCGAAGTTCAAGATAGACAGAGGAAGAAAACTACGCAGTATGGGAGCTTAGTGTGACAAGTTGAAGGGATGGGCACAGGTTCAGCCTATTGCGCAGTTCTAAAAGGAAGAGGGGGTTGGGGGATTTCGATGATTGTGTAGCTTCAGAGCTCAGGGGGTTGAGCTTAAGGTCAAAGATTATGCAATGCGCAGTTAAGGCCAGGCAGAAGGGTTGGATTGCGCAATTTTGGAGGCCAAAGTCTGAGCTTGAGCATTGGAACTGTGGAGTGCATAGTCCTTAGAGGCCAGAATTGTGCATTGCACGATGTCAAGAGGCAGGGTCACATCTAGAGGGTTGAAGATCTGCAATGTGCAGTTCAGGAGCGTCAAATGAGGATAAGTTGCTTGGTCAAAGATTTCGTAAATTGACCAAGTGTGGGCTTGGTGAGCCTGATTTGAACAATGATAAGACTCTTATGGTGATCACACACTTAGAATACTTGGCAACTCAGCAACATAGCCCATCTAGGACACATGAACAACAAACTTTCCTCATTGTGACAAATTTGTGATAACTTACGACAAGTGTGACACTAAAGATACACTTTGCGATGACAGTGACGACACTTGTGCGGTAGTTCTTGAAGCTTTGAGAATGCGATGAATGTTTACATGGTAGGATCAACTCATTTTTACAAAGATAACCCCTTGAAACCACGAAAAGAAGATTATACACACTCTGCGACACTTAACATGCGAAAAGATGACATTTTGTTTTTCTCGCAAAAAGGAAAAAAACACTAAATGAAAACACATGAAATGGATTTCAATGTTTGTGACAATAATGTACAAGACCAAGGTAGGCTCTAAAATTTGGTGTAGGCCAAAATTTTGGAGGGTGGTGTAGTAGCGAAAACACGTTAGAAAAATTCTTACTCCACCTGTCATTGTTGCTTCCAAATATGGTGTCATCCACATATACTTCAATTGTAGTCAAACTACCTCGTTCAACCTTTATATAGAAGTTGACATCGACACTTCCTCTTTTAATTCCTTCTTGTCGTAAATTCTTTTCCAACTATACATATTGGGTTCTAGGAGCTTACTTGAGACTATACATAGCTTTCTTCAACCTGCATATATAGTATTTATTTTTAGTTTGAAGAAATCCTTATGGATACCCTATGTAGACTTCTTCTTCCAAGTCTTCATTTAGAAAGGTTGATTTTACATCCATATGGTACACCTTAATCTTTCTGAAATAGGAATAAGCCAAGAACATTCTAATTGCTTCCATCCTAGCAATGGGTTCAAATGTTCATCCACTTAATTTTTCCTTCATCGTCAAGTTCTAGAAATATTGTTTGAATTGGGAGCTGGTCTCCAATAACCTTCTTTAAGCATGAAACATGGAAAACTGTGTACTCGAGAAGATGTAGGAAGCTCCAATTTGTATGCTATAGTACCAATATTTTACAACACCTTGCAAGGACCATAGTACTTGGGTGATAATTTATTATCCTTCTCAACTTTATTGAGGGACATTTGTGTTTATGGTTGTAGCCGTAAAAATACTCAGTCGCCTATGTCAAAACTTCTATCACTGTGATGTTGATCTTCCTGTTGTTTCATTCTATTTTGCACCAAAGTGGGGTTATCCTTGAAGAGTTGGTGAACTTGTTGTTGATGCTCGATGTGATCTTCCATTGCTTGAACCTTAGAATTTTATCTTAAAGATGATGTGATGGACGATGGACGTTATCCATAAAGTTTCATAAATGGGATCATTTTTGTTGCAGTATGGAAGGACGTGTTATACCACCATCCAGCGAGAGGTAAACACTTAACTCGTTGTGTTTGTTTATGAAGTATAAAGTAACGACGATATCCTTCCAAACATTTTTTCACTAGCTCGGTTTTCCCATCGGATTGAGGATGATAAGGTGAGTTATGAACTAATTGAGTACCAAGACAAAAATAATTTTTGTCCAAAAATTTCCAATGAATATGGGATCTTTGTCACCTACAATAATCTTTGGTTTCCATGTGACTTTCGAATTGTTTCCATAAATGCAGTAACCATTGTACTAGCTTTAAAGGCGTGAGATAATGTACAAAAGTGTTTGTACTTGATAAGTCTATCAACTACTACCATGATGACACTCTTTCCTTCATACACACCCGGGTCTTAATTGTCTCAACTTTATTTTGTTGGAAAACCAAACATTTTTCCACAAACATATGAATATCATATTTAAGGCCATCCCAAAATAATTCCTTCTTGACCCTATGGTAAGTTTTAAAAAAATATTGAGTGCCCTCCTAGAGGAATGGTGTGCTATTCCAAATGGATATTTTCTTTGATTTGGGAATTTTTACATAGATATAAGTGATTTGTGTACCATAATAAGTCGTTTTTCTAGATAAATGTATCAGATGTACTGGGATCTCGCTGCAACTTTTAAATGAGTGTCCACACCTCTTCGTCATTCTTCCATTCCTTCCTTGATTCAATTATCCAGTCGGGTTGGATAATAGATATGGCATAGAGCAATGATTCCACATCTCCATCCCTTCTTCAAAGTGCATCTACAACAACATTTTGCTTCCCCTTTTTGTAGATGATTTCAAAGTCATAACTCAACATCCTAGTGACCCATTTTTACTGCACTTCTAAAGATAATATTTATTCCAAAAAGTATTTAAGACTATCATTATCTGTTTTTACCTTGAAGTGTCTTTCCATTAGGTAAGGACATCATTGCTTCATGGCATGTAGTATTGCCAACATTTCCTTCTCATAAATAGGTTTGTGTAAATATTTTTCCTTGATTAGATGACTTTCAAAAGTAATGGATCTTCGTTCTTGCATTAAAAGAACATTAATTCCATTTCCCCAGGTATCACATTCCACCATAACATTTTTTTGAAGTCTGGAGTAGCTAAAACCATTACTTGGCACATTGCCTCTGTAAGATGTTCAAATGGCTTACTTTCTTTTGGAGTCCAAAAAAATGCATCTTTCTTCAGTAATGTTGTTAGAGGTGCTGTGATTTTCCCATAATTCTTAACAAACTTGCGATAATACATTGTCAACCTGAGAAATCCTCGAAGATGCTTTAGGGTTGTGGGAATTTTCCATTCATTGATGGATTTAATTTTGTTAGGATCTACCTTAGCACCTTCATGGGATATAATACTACCCAAATATTCCACCTCTTGTACCCCAAAGAAACATTTGGAGGTTTTTGCATCCAATTGTTTCTCCTCCAATAGTTTGAGCACCCTGTCAACATGTTGAACATGATCCTTCCAAGGCTTGATGTAGATTAGTATATCATCAAAAAATACTAACAATTGTTTTCTAATGAAGGGTTTGAAAATGGAATTCAACAACCCTTGAAATGCGAAAGGTGCATTAGTAAGGTCAAAATGCATGACCAAAAATTCATTATGATCGTCATGAGTTATGAATGTTGCTATCAAAAAAATTTCAATCTTTATTCTAATTTAATGATATCTTGAACGAATGTCCAACTTTGTGAAGTAAATTGATTCATGCAATTCATCAATGGCAGGAATGGAAAATTTATCTTTAATAATGAGCTTGTTGAGCTTCTTATAATTCAGACACATATTCCATGATTCATCCTTCTTGTGTACCAATACTACTGGAGCAGAGAAATAACTTTGGCTGGGTTGAATTATACTTCCCTCTAGCGTTTATGCAACCATATTTTCTATTTCACTCGTTTGTATATAGCGATATATGTAAGGTCTAGTGTTTGGAAGAACGCTTCATGGAAACAAGTGAATAACATGATCATGATCACGAATAGGTAGGTGGCCTTAAGGAGTCTCAAATACCTTCGAATGATTGTCCAAGATCTAGAGAAACAAATGATTTCGACGTTTGAACATCTAGTGAGCATAATTGTGCAATTATGCCTCGTTATTCTTTCCTCAAAAGCTTTTTCATGCCATTAGAGATGATTATCTTCCCGAGTTTCCCTGCGATGCCCCTTAATTCAATTTCATTTCCATCCCAAGAAAATTTTCAAGAAAAGAATCAAGTCCACACCTAAGTCAACTAGTTATTCAATGAAGCAAGGTCCCTCCCATTGGACTAGTGCGATTTTACTTTTTATCGAACTCCATTCGATGAAAGGGTGGTGCTTTTCCAACTGGCTTAGATACTTATACATATGTGTCATTAACCTCCTGCAACGTAGGTACCATAGAAAGCCAAATGGCTAATCATATCGTTCTAGAAAATTAAAATCTATCGTCCCCACATATTGTAACCATTGGACTCCTAATACAACATTAACAGCACCCATTGGAATGGAAAAAACTAGACTATTAAATACATATTCCCCCATGGTGAGATTGATATTATGGCACTTCCCTGAGCAATTTATAGTTCCTCCATTTGGAAGCATCACTTGAAACTCTAGTGTTGGATATAGAAAGAAATTCAATTCCTTGACTATCTTACAATGAATAAAATTATGGGTGCTACCATAATCGATCAACACTATTACTCTTTTTTTTTTTGATATATCCTTCTATCTTGAGAGATTGAGTGGTAATTCCTAATATTGCATTACACGATATGGTCAAATTCATTTCTTCTTTCTCTGGGGTTGGTTCATGGTTTATATCCTCTTCTTTTGATATTTCATGTTCTTGTTCTTCCTCCTCTTCATAATATATTATGCAAAATAATTTATTCTCAACACATTAATGACCCTTAATGATTTTTTATCACAACTTTAACAAATCCCTTTTTCTCATTTTTCCTACAGTATTTGTGGTGTTAACCTTGTAGGTTGTGGGAGGCTACGAGCAACAAAACTTCCATCTTTATAGTTGTAAGTGGTAGACTTCCTTGTTGCCATAGTTTTGCTTTCAACTTTTCTTGCCACCTTGAATGCTTTATCCAATGAATTAGGTTCCCCTCATGTTGGAGGTTAGTCTTTAAAGTCCCTATGAAGACATCAATCCTATGTTCCTCTGGAATATCATTTACCTTTATATTCAATATTTGGAAGTTGTCAATATGCTCCACCACTGGACCATTTTATTTGAGATTTATCAGTTGGATAAAGAAAGTATTGCTTATTTACGAGAACAAATACATTGATACCACACAAATTGATTTTGTTCTAAATATAAAAATGCAATGTGTACCTTTCGTGTGTGTGACACATCATGTAGATCAAAGAATTTCTCCATCTATAATATCTATTTTATTGTATCATTGCCATAAATGTTCCTCATATCGATCTTTAGAATGTGGTTAGTTTTCAACCCAATGTTGGAGTCTCTAAAATCATAATTCATATTCCTTTTGTCCTTATCATGATTTTCATGCAGTATCTTGTCATCACTAGGAAGTCTTTCTTGCAACAACTTTGTCAAACCTCCCATGTCTACTTTTAAACCATTCATGTCCCCTTTTATTTACTTTTCTAAACGATCCATCTTAGCATTAGATTCATTTATGGTTTCTCTTTGTGAGAGTGAGTTTTTGCACTTTGGTCTTGTAACTTTGATATATCATGTTGTATTTCTTCCTCTTCTTCATGTGTTGTATCCATTTTTTTGTTGTGATGTATGTTAAGATTAAATAATGATATTTATGCTTCACTATGCCCTTTGAATCACTTCAACTTGATTTTTCAAACAAGAGTTGTGCAAATTTAAAATATACACACATTTTTTCATGTTTTTTGGAGCTCCATATTGAAACTGTGGTATTTGTGTAATTTAGGTTGTCCAAGCTCTGAAATTTCATCATGTGGTAACCTTATGACTTTTCTTTCCACCGCCACAATTCAAACCAAGATTGGATTCTTCAAGCTAAAGTTATGTTCAATCTCCTATAATGGCATGATTATGGACTAGTTCAGTAAAGCGAACTTGTATGGAATTACATATGTCATTGTTTCAGCGTTCAACCCTAAAAATGATACACGACAAACTACAGTCCGTGTGATTTTAAATACATTTTACAAAATCCAAATCCATTGCTCGTAGCGAAAGCTTTTCCCTAGGTCATCTATTTGAGATAGAATTCTGGAGCATGCAAAAGCCCTAATTTCTTCATATCATACCTTAGAAAATATAGCAAACCAATATCTGAAATTTGTATATTAAGTTCACCAATATTTCAGCTCCACGTGGCCGAAATTTCGACTTTTGAAACTTCATATAAGAAAAGTTATAGCGAAAATTCCAAGATGACCTATTCGAAGCGGTGAAACCCTAAAATCCAAAGCTTTGAGAGCAAATTTTATGTAACCAAAGCACAAAATAGAAGAAGAAATAGATCAACTACTTTAAAATAGGCCTCTTCGAGGGGGAAACCTGCTTTTACATCACATAAATGAACAATTCTTGGATGATTCAAATGACAAGGTCACCTTGGTATATATAGGAGTCTAAGGGGTAACAATATAATCAAAACCTATAGAACAATAATAATGTAAGAGCACAACAATAACAATAATAGGCTTCTATGGTGCTCAATAATAAAAATATGGGAGCTACGTGTTCACAACAAAACAATAATGGGGATACCTTAACAATAACAATAAGAGGATCCACTAGTATTATAGGGACCTAACAGTGTATGCCTTGCTTTTGTGCGACCCACCTAAAAGACGATTTTCACATCATAAGAAATGCATCTAACTACTCCAGCTACGCCCTTATGCCTGAGGCCAACCTCGGGAATAACTCGAATCTACAATGGAAGATAAACATACCCAGAATAACTCATAAATAAGCCCAAACTTGCTTCTAGGAGGCTCGGCCTTCTGCGTAAGGGAGTCTATCCTTCAAACAACCTTGCACAGACGTCAACCAATCCCCTTGACCTTTGCTGGAGACACCTTCCTTCTACGGCCATTTAAGAGAAGAAAAATGTGTGATTGATGTAAATAAGAGGTTGGAGGATGCCCAATATACAATTAGACATGATGATTTGTCCTTATGAAGATGAAGCCGACCTTAACACTTCGAGGCAAATTCAAATCTCGATTTTTCAATTTTTCCCGCTTGATAAGGTCATGACTTGTAGAATTTATTTTGAATAAATAAATATTTTTCCTTGTCCAAATTTGGTGATCTTTAGATCAATTTTGGTCCGCTCGAAAAGAGGAATTCAATGCAATAATCATTTCCAACAAATGAGTTGTCCAATAGTGGAATTTTGTCCTTAGTTTCCAATTTTAACACTACATATTTATTGTCATATTGTTATGTTCACTAGAACCTTTCATGGTCCCATTTTATTATTATCATATTGTTATGTGGACTAGAACCTTTCATGGTCCCATTTTATTATTATCGTTCCCTTTGTCTCCCATACACACACATAAAGCAAACCTAATCTTAGGATCATTAGAATCTTCTATTTTACAATGTATTCATTGTAAAAAAGAGATGTCCCCTCAAAGTGGATTGTGGTTGTTGGTTTCTTATCAATTTTAAGGTGGAAGGTTCATAATAGGGGGGAGCACAATGATAAAATAAGAACTCTCCTACACCTTTCAGGGGAGGAGTAAATTGATGGAGTTAAGATGGTTTGTGGCAAACAAGAAACCATAGCATTATTTAAACCAAATTGGTTGGTGGTTATCCTAAACCATTGCATTGTTCAAAAGATAGCAATTATTGGTGAACCAAAAGCCACCCTTAAATCATATTGTAGTGGTCATCCAAATTGCCATACTGTTCAAATGAAAATGGTTAGTACTACACCATAAACCACCAATCAATCAAAAACACTATCAAAGGAAGTGAAGATTATTCGTGATCAACTAGAAAAAGTACCAAATGAAGTGAATATGGTTAATAGTCAACTAACAAAACCACAACACATCAGTTTGGATCCTTTCAAAAATGAATCATTAAAGAATAAAAGAATCCAAATCTCTAACCTAGATCATTTCAAAAATGAATTTTGAAGAATAGAAAAATCCAAAGCACAAGATTAAATCCCTTCAACAAAATCTCATCTTGTACCTGATAGGGCGAAATACTTGAAAGTTAGGTTTGAAGTTAGTCTTATCAATTAATCAAAATTCAATCAACATTTGGAAAATCCAATATAGAAATTGGTATCCCCAAAATAATCAAATCAACTATTGGGATGATAATAAAAAAAATTGGTAATTGTTCACTTCCAGACATGGTGCTTTTTTAGGCACATATTTATCGAAGCTTGGTTCAATAGTTTCAAATTGAAGATGACACAAATTATTGGTACAATTATTCAAATTTATGATTGAAGTGGGGATGGTAGACTAAGAATACCTAGACAATCACAAAGTTCAGGACCACATTGTCAATTATCTTTGATTTAAAACAATCGTCCTATAACTTCATATCTTCAAATCAATACAATTAATTAAAAATGAATTAAAGCCTTTTCTGAATTTCTCCTCTCATTTATGCTTCCTCCAATGTTCCCATAAGATTTACCCTATAATTAATTAAAAACCCAAAAAAAAAATATGATAAATAAATAAACCCAGTTGTCACCTTTCAACTTAACTCCCTCCTTTCAACTCAACTCCCTGGGTGGGAAGTGATTTACTTTATACCTTTCAACTCAACTCATACAAAGCTATAGCACATTTTTTCATGGGTCAACGTTAAATAATAATCCAGAAAAAGAATGCAAAGTCCACATTATTAAGAGGACAAAATGAGATCATACCTTACCATATTCTGGTACATTTTACGTTTCAAGTTGGATCTATGTTGTGTGTTGTAGCTGTTATGGTAAAATAAACAAAAATCCACGTATACACGATACTCTAAAACTTCTGCAATAAAAAAAACAAAAAAATGTTGCTGCAATCGTTTCAGATAAAAAGCTTCAAAAAACGTTGAAGCAAGAAGTAACAAGGACTGAAACGCAAAGAAGAAAAATCAAAAAAATAGTTAAGCAAGAAAAAGCAAAGTATGACCTGAAACGCAAAAAGAGAAACTAAAAGCGAATATAGAATTTGTACATGAAAAGCCGGTCACACAACAGTTTCCAATTTGAAATAGTAGCTGGCAGAGATTCTCTTGACCTGCAAATTCTGACCACAAAGTTTGTTTTTAAACCTAGATTAGCATTTCTTGTGACCCATGACGCTACACTTTTGTGCTGGTTAGCTTGAAGTTGATCATTTTTAAGTAAAGAAGCTAATGGAAACACGTCCAAATATGAATATACAAGAAGGCAACATTGAACTACATTCTGTATAAAGAAATTGACCAGAATTTCTGTAGGAATTAATTATTTATGAAGCATTTTGCAGAGCATAATGCACAATTTACAAGTCAAAAGTCAATCCTTCCCCTTCTTACAGAAGTACGAACCTTAGGTATAAAAATAATGAGCTTGGACGATACAAGAAAACGAGGTTGACTCTTGACTTGTATATAATGATGAAAACTCTAGCTGGGAATGTACAGAACAATCACTTCGGAGAAGGGAACCTGCAAAATTGGATGGGTGGTAATGGAGTTAAAAAAAAAATATTGTACAACTCATAACTCGGATTGTCAGCTCAGTCATGCTATCCCTATGCTTGATCAGCTGCTCTGTCATGCACTGCCAGCGATGATGATGTAACATTGGATCCATAACTGCCGTCTCACTGTAATGACAAATAAATTGATGTCAGAGAATAAAGTACATTAGTGAAGCTGAATAAATAACGAGTAAGCAGAAAATATCATACGCTCTCATAAAATACCTGTACATGTCTCATTAAATTTAGCTTTCAAGCATGTATAGGTGAATCAAACTGGATTTTGAACAGTTGGAGGAGTCGTCCTTTGGACATATTTTCAGACATTCCAAGAGTCAACTCTCTTGACAACAAGAAACAGCAGGGCTTCAGATATACTTGAACTTTCTGATGGAATATCTGCCTCCCTCCTTAAATTGAAGTTAGTCTACTTCGACAGAAACACCCAAAAAAATCAGTCAAAAAACAGTGGTCCAGGGAAGAAAACCTGGGCCTTGATCTCTCCAGCCTTTCCATGTGATTAAATGTGACCTCCCTATGAACTACGAAAAAATAACCAACCCAACTTCTTTGGGATAAGTGGCTATTAGTAGTGCTAATATCCCATACTGCTGTCCAGGTTAGCAGCCATAACCACGAATGTCAAAGTATGAAGGCACCAAATTTTGATGCAGTGCTAATGTGAATTATAGATATAGAATAGCTTTGCTGAACAATCTCAGGAGTATTTTCTGACAAATAAATGAATTTTCCTCAACTGCTGAACGTGATATTACAAATATTTCATTAAATATTTCCTCGTAATCCAAGCACTAAAGCTGCCCTGAAAATTGCTTTACCAAGCACTGCCATCAAACAGAAGCGTTTTGCTTCTGGATGTTTCTCAAACATACTCTACATCTAATCATGAATGCGAGTTGCCAGCAACCTCTGCAGCACGTTGTCTCATCATTTCCATAACTGCAGCTCTGCGCCGTGATTCCATTTGATATTGCAACCTTCTCAAGTGTTCCTTCAAATCCCTGCAAAATAAACACATAACTAAAGGGTTGGAAGAGTTTAAGCACATTTAAAATCCTAGAACTTTTAAAATAAAAATATTGAATTGAATTCATCCGTGATGCAAACAGATTGCAATAGTGGGGCCTGCCTTAATCAGATTACCATTCCTGCATACTATATACAAGAAAGAGGCAAGATCTGAGCTTGTTATAGAAAAACATACTTGCAACGAGGAACACGACATTCAGATTCCTTGCAAGCTCGTGCATGAAGCTGTAAAAGATACCACATCCTTTTGCACAGGGGGCACCCTCCTGAAGCACGAGTTTTACACTGCATTCCATGTCGAAATAACCCTTTGACTTTACGACAATTCATATATACACATTGAGGATGGCGACACTGTGAAGCATGCACCAGAAGATCCAACATTTTTCGTAGCTACAATGAGAATACAACATATATCTGTCAGCCCAATGGCAGCATAAGGTTAAACAAAAAATATGCAAGCCCAGCAAGTCATATTTATCCATGCTTTAGCACAATGTTTTCTATAAAATACAAATATAGCATAGTCCTCTCCATTTCAAAGATGTAATTCAGAATTCTCGATTCAAACAAGAATATTTTAAATTTTTTTCCAGTCCCAAGGTTAGTCCAAGCCTTTTCAAGTTCACAGTGGTTCAAAATTCAACTACAGACACACAGCCCAACTGCAAGGTGTGGTCAAATTCCACTGTAACAGGAAATAGCCTAATAGTCTTTCAAGCACTTTAAGTTTAAATAATACTATTCAACACCAAAGGGAATTCGATAAAATATTTAATGAACACAGTTCTAGACAGTAGACTTCACCACAGCAGAATTTTAACAACATAAAACCTAAGTCACCATGTTCGTGTTTGTGTTCGAGTTTGACAACCTTGAAATTCGAATAAAGTTCGCCATAAAATTCGACATAGAAAAGTCTGCCACTTTTTATATTACCCTGAAAACAAACCAAATCGAATTTTCGCCGAACCTAATCAAATTTTAACTGAATTTTAAAAATAATTCATTCGAGTTCGTCATCAAGTTCGGGTTTGAATTCGGCATCAAGTTCGCGTTTGAGTTTGGCAAACAAAATTGATTTTGATTGAAATCCTTTGAGGTTCGGTGAATTTCGAATCCCAAGGATAAAAGTTGCCAAACCCGGTGACTTAGCATAAAACCATGCAAAGATTGGATTGAAGAGAATTAGGATGGTGTGTCAGTTAAAGGTGATTCTATTTTAATATTTAAATGATTCTTTCTAGATGTGGACTTTTTTGACAACTTATAAGTTTTTAACTTTTTTGTCATATGTGCAGCATGGTCTCCGGTATAATCAGTCAAATGCACAGCAAAGGGATACTGCTCTTACAATTCTAACTCCACTGTTCACACAGGTGTCAGGGTCAACAAAGCATGTACTTGAATGTCAGGGTCACCAAAAGCTTGTATTTTGAGACCTTTGCCTCTCCTAGTAAGAGACTGATACAACTCTGGACAGCCTCACAGAACTGAAAAACGGATATTCACTCTTATGAATATAAATGTTTTTTCCCATAAGAAACAAAAAATAAAAAGACAAAATGATTCTTTCAGGTATATACTCAAAAAAAGTAAAAATAAAATATATTATCAATACTTCATGTATGTCTATTTATGTCTAGAAAACATACAATTAAACATGAAATAGGTTTTGTTCCAACTTCCCAATATTTTTTCCAATTTCACATCTTCACCCAAAAGAATATTGAAGGAATTAGACATACAACCTAGCTGTAAGGTGTAATCAAATTCCACTATAACAGGAAATAACAGTGTTCCACGGGGACGCATCCCCCAGGGTGGGGGATGCGCTTCCCCGCTCCCCCACGCTCCCGAGAAGGGGAAACCCCTGGGGAAACTTTCCCCACGACCCCTTTTTTGGAAAACTTGGGGAAACTCTAGGGGGGTGTTTTTCTGGTGACGAAATGCGTCTCTCTTGTGGGAGGAATGAGGGGATACAAGGGGGACGCAAGAGGGACGCGTCCCCCGAATTTTTCAATAATAACAATTAAAAAACAATTTTTGCATTTCACTGCTTTCTATGTTTATTTTTAGTTCAGTTTTCTATCGCTGTTTTAGACTTCAAATGTCATTGTCATATGATGAATTTAAGTTTTGATGTGCATTGTATAGTTTCAATTGTCAAATGATGAATTTAATTTAGATGTACCTTGCATAATATTAATGCCCATTGCCAAATGATGAATTTAGATGGAACATTGCATAATGTCAAATGATAGATTCAATTTAGTAATTCATTTTTAGATTTGCATTGATGATTGCAGAAATGTCAAATGATAATCTTATTTCACAATAGTCTAATATGAAAAGATGATCATATTTAGATGTGTATTTCATAATTAATAAGATTTACTATCTATTGTTGGGATTTTATTTTTTTATTTTTATCTATTAAATTTTTAATAATTTAATAATTTTTATGGCTCTGACGTCCCCTCGTTTCCTCGAAATTTCCCTAAATTTTGGGGTCACTTATATACGTCCCCTTTGTGCATATCCCCGCTCCCACATTTCCTCGTCCCGGAAACTCAGTGGAACATTGGGAAATAAACTAATAGTATTTCGAGCACTTTACAATAGTATTCAACACCAAAGAGAGATAAAATTTTGAATGGACACAGTTCTAGACAGTAGACTTCACCACAGCAGAATTTTAACAACATAAAACCATGCAAAGATTGACACTTGTGACAGAAAACCAAATTTTAAGGCATTGGACTTGAGGATGTCAACCAATCCCTCAAAGAACAAATTACAGAATTCTCATTTCATTTTGTAGTGAACCTAACCTCTTAATCAGCAGCCAATGGGAATTGATTCAGGAGAATTAGGATGGTGTATCAGTTAAAGGCAAAGGTGATTCTATTTGAATATATATATATATATATATAGAAAACATAAAATTAAACATGAAAGAGAAGCAAGTGGAAAGCTGTTTTCCATCTTCCTGAAATTGATTCCAAATTCACATCTTCACCCAAAAGAATATCGAAGGAATTACAGACATACAGCCTAGCTGTAAAGTGTAATCATATTCCACTGGAACACGAAAAGACTAATAGTCTTTCAAGCACTTTAAATAATAGTATTCAACACCAAAGAGAATTAGATAACATTTTAAATGGACATAATTCTCCACAGTAGACTTCACTAAAGCAGAGATTTATAACAACATAAAACCATGAAAAGATTGATACTTGTGACAGAAGACCTATGTAAGGCATTGGACTTGAGAATGTCAGTCAATCCCTCAAAGGACAAAATTTTACAATTCCCATTTCATTTTTTAGTGAACCTAAAACCTCAATCGAGGAAAATTAGGATGTTGTGTAAGCTAAAGGTGATTCTATTTGAATAACGAAGTGATTCTTTTAGGTATATACTCGAATACACACAAACACACACTTCATATATATTTATGTATGTCTAGAAAACATACAATTAAACATGAAATAGGAGCAAGTGGAATGTTGTTTTCCATATTCCGTATATTTATTCCAATTTCACATCTCCATCCAAAAAAATAATGAAGGAATTTGTTTCCTTATCCTTTACAAATACACATAAACTGTATTTTGTTGCCTTGCTCATGCTTGCCTAGTTTCTTGTCCTCTCTCTTTGGCTTAAATTAGAATTATTTACACTACAATAGGTGTTGAAATATGTAACTAGGTTCGGTCTTCATAATATCTCATGTACTCTTGATTTTTGTATATTTTGTAAAAGGAAAGAAAAATTTATTATTGTTATTTTATAGCATGGGTTTCATGCTCAAGGTCATTATTATTTTAGGTCAAAGCACCCATTGTGTGCTTCTAGGGATTGTCAAAGAGTCACGGAGTCAATAGAGTCATTGTCTTATGTAAAAGACACCTTTGGGCATTTTGTAACAAGTTAAAGGATTTTATTTTGAGTCGAGACTCAAAAGTGTCATTTTACCCCTCCAAGACCAAGTCAGCTTGGAAATGAAGAAGTCAGCCTCATTAGGGTTATTTGTCCTCCTTAGAAGCATATATATAAAGACCTTTGACCTCATTTGCATCAATCAATCAAGTTCGATCAAGAAAGCTAAAAGAAGAACAAACAAAGGACTAGATCTCAAGAAGAAAAATGAAATTCTGATTTCTCTCTCACGTACAAAGAAGGCTAGGGTTTGATTGCAGCTACAAGCCCTAATTTCAGATCTCTAAGAAGAGCCGAAAATTTGATGAAAGGAAGAAACAGTCCATTTGTCTAGAAGGAAGAAGCAAGCCAAGCGAAGAAGTAAGGAGGCCTAAATCAGTCTTATTCATCCACACGTGCGAAGTTGCAGCAGCTGTAGGAGGACTGAAAAAGTGCAGACCTGCAGTAAAGGCCAAAATTTGTTGCAGGGGTTGAAGTTGTGTAATTGAAGAAGGTTCAACTTAGTTTGACTTTATGAAAAAGAAACTCATCTACAGAAGGAAGTTTGACTTGGTCTTGGAAGGGTCTTGGTCTTGGGTCTAAAGGTCTTGGAATTCGTCATTTGAAGATTCTATAAGAAGAGAAGAGATTCTTTGTGGGTTTTCCTCTAGGAGAGGTTTTGGCCCTGGCTAGCAACCTAGATTTTGATAGTTGTTTGATGATAAGAACACTATAATAATAAGAGAAGAGAAAAGTAATCATAAATAAAGTAAAACAACATCACAATCAGTTATCAAAGTAAAAGAGAAATTAACTAATCTAGCTGCCCTAGATTTCTCAACATGGTATTAGAGCTAAGGTGACAAGGAAAGGCAACTTGAAGATCATTCAATTGAAAAAGATACAAAAGGGCTGAGCATAAGTAGGAAGATCAGTAGAATCTAGTCATCACATCACAAGACCTTATCATCTTAAAGAAAGAACTTTTGGAAGAAGGAAATAGACCTCAAAGACCTTGCCTACATCTCATCATCTAAAAGAAAGAAAGGAACTACACACTTGAAGCATCTTGGAAAGCCTCCCACATTCTACATCAACATCAAAAGAAGAAAGGAGAAAGAAGACAAGTGACCTTTGAAGAAAGGATCATACCTCAAGCATCTTGAAGAAGAAGCATTGTCTCCTTGAATAAGGAAGATCATCCCTCCCTCATTCTAAAGCTCACACTCTAGTGGAAGATATCATCATCAAGGAGGCATCTTCATTTATCAAGTAAGTACTTTATATTTGTAGAGAAATCTAGGGTATCCAGATTAGGTAATGTCTCTATAATGATAACCGCTTCTGAATGCTTTTTACTTCTTTAGATTAGGATCTTCTCTTTACTTAGTTTATTATTATGTTATTCTTCATCAAACAGCTACCAATGCATAAACAATAAAGAGACAAGAGACACAAAATGTAGGCGATTAGCCAGGGTCAAAACCTCTCCCACTTGAGAGGAAAACCCAAAACAAATTCTTATTCTTATAGAGACTTCAATTGATGAATACCAAGACCAAGACCCTTGACACCATAGTCTTTCCGAGACCAAGTCACAAGCCTTCTTAGCTTAACCTCTTCTTCCTTGAGTCAACAATAGTCAAACTGCTATCTTCTTCATCCTTCTCGATTTCCCTTCAAATATCGGCTACCTGCAATTCTCGACCTATTTCAAAAGCCCTAATTGCAGCACATAGGAAGTGTCATTACTTAGATTTGTGCCCTTGTTTTCTTTGCTTTATGATGGAGATGACTCCTTCAACTCGGCTTGCATTCTTGACTAGATTCCTTCCTTAATTCAGCCTCCTTTGATAGCTAAAATAACTTCGTCCTTTCTTGTAGTTGATGATACTTCTCCTTGCATGTTTGATGGATATCAGCTCTAAAAACGGACCCAAACAACTTTTCTCTTCCTTTCTTCTTCATGCTGGCTATGAGGTTGGCTTCTTTGACCTTTTCGCACTTCTTCCTTACTTCAGACCTTGATCGAAATTCTATCCTTCAAATGAGGCAGAGTTGCCCTATTTATAGTGGTTTGTGCATCCATAATAAGCCGACTTGAACTAGAGCCTAGGCCAACATGTCATTCTAGAAACATCCTTAGGCCAACATGAGGAATAGGTTGTGACAAGGTCTTCAAGGGTTATAGACACATTCAAAATTACTTTTTACACTAGGTAGTATGTCTTAAACACATGACATTAACTCCCTAGACTTTATGACAAAACCTAATAGCTCTCAATGGGAGCTTTAACTAAAAGTAAAATTCCTTGAGCATGAAACTCATGACTCGAGCATTACAAAAATAATTTTATTTTTCTTCTTTACATCAATTACATAAAATCACAATTACCCGTCATTATGAAGACCGAACCTAGTTACATTTTTCAACACTCCCTCTTAACTAGGGAGGTATTCATAATGGTACTTGGTCATTCTCAATCTGAAGAATTCTCATAAGAAGAGTCAGATTGGTAACCCATTTGTTTAGCATCATATCAACCAGCATTGTCACATAGCAAGGCCTTGACTAACAAGTCTATCTCTCCACAACATCAGAGCACAATGCTGGCGAGACCAATGATGTATAGCACCCTCATCATTGTCTCTCTCGGAACATACTACACCTAAGTTCTCAGAGTGTGTTCCATCAGGACTATCCTTATCTTGGATTCCCAGACCTCAAAGAATATCGGTCCTCTACGACTACTCTTATCTTGGATGCCCTAACTCATCCTCAGAGAGTATCGAATGTCAGATGGTTACTCAATCATCCATTTTGTCTTCCCAAGTGAAGACAAGAATAATGTGTCTATCTCTCCTCATGGCCTTCATTAAGACTTATGGTTGTTAGTCCTAGTCTGGTGCATGACACATGAATTAGAGAACCATATGATATTTGTCACTCCCCCCTAACCAGGGATGACCAACCCATTTCAAAAAAGGAATGTACCCAAGCTCCCTCTTAATCAAGGACTTGTTATCAGCATCTCTTTAGGTGGAGATCATGGGACAACCAGCTACTTGTAGAACTCCTTTCTTTGATGTCATGAATTTCTCCTTTGCCATAGAGTCTACATCTTTTGGGACTTTCTCATAGGATACAAACCACCTGGGTTCTCAGAGTGTGTTCCACAAGGACTATTCTTATCTTAGATTCCCAAACCTCAAAGAATATCAGTCCTCTACAACTATTCTTATATTGGATGCCCTAACTCATCCTTAGAGAGTATCAGAGGTCAGATGTTTACCCAATCCTCCATTTTTTCTTCCCAAGTGAAGACAAGAATGATGCGTCTATCTCTCCTCATGGCCTTCACTAAGACTTATGATGACACATGAATTAGAGAGCCATATCTGTCAGTCCCTTTTAACTAGGGATGACCAACCCATTCCATAAAAGGAATGTACACAAGCTTCCTCTTAATTAGAGACTTGTTATCAACAACTCTTTAGGTGGAGATCATGGGACAACCAGCTGCTTGTAGAACTCTTTTCTTTGATGTCATGAATTTCTTCTTTGTCATGGAGTCTACATATTTTGGGACTTTCTCATAGGGTACAGACCATCCATCACTTTCGTCCATGAGTCATATCGTCACTTCTTTCATCAGAAAGTGATCCATCAATCCATATCTAACCTACATATTTGGCCTTCTTTCATGCCATGTTGCCTTCTTCATGCCATGTTTTCTTAAGGATCCTTCATCCTACAACATGGTCATCAATGGTGGAAAACATCCATAGCTTCTTCCCTTGGCAGCCCTGCATAAGCCCATCCAAATATTATTTAAAAAGAGAAATTAACATTAAATCATAATTACTTTTGTGATAGTTTTTCATCATGACATCTTTCGGTTTGCATCAGCATCATGCATACATATTGACACATCTCCAAAAGATAACCATTGTCAAGGGTGTCCTTTTTCAGACTTCCATCAGAGTCTTCATATCTTTCCTGAAGATATCATAGTCAAACCTTTCAGTCCTCGGATGTTGATTGCCTTCATAGTTGCACATTCCACGATCTCTTCCTTCCTTTCTTCACACATTTTCTTCCACGAACTTTCGACCATAGTTCCTCTAATTATTGTCAACCACCTCATATTTCAGATGAGGACGCATTATGTTGATTTCATCTAGTCAATGTGTGACCATCACAAGCAGTTATCGAAGTAAAGAGAAATCACCTAATCTAGCTCTCTAGATTTCTCAACAATAAGGAATTTTGTTTGTATTTGATATTCAGTTTTAATTCTAAAACTCAATGGCCAAGATTCAATGTTAGCAATTTTTTTGGATAGGCTGCAGTGTCATTATACACCTAATTTTTATCGATTCTTCTCCTTTTAATGTACATAATGGTTTAGTTTCATAAAATATGTTGATTGATATATCTTTTTCCCCAAGGAAAAATCGTAACTTTCATATTATTAAAATGTTGAAAATTACATGTATATGCTTTAAAAGCATATCTCAAAAAAGGTGATCATGGTTGACTACGCTGCCAAAATATCTATACCCAAAAATGGATATATTGGATAAAGTACCAGTCCATAAATAATAAATATATCATCAGAAAGCTTCAAAAATTAACTGCCTATTATTCCATCAGTATATGACTACAAAAAAGATATGTAACTGCCCAAAAATGCATATGAGAGGTCATGTAGATGTTGCATTCTGTATATGGTGATCAGAAAAGGGCCTACGATAATACTGATAGTGGTCCAGGCCAATCTGCTTTGTGATCATCCAAGTATCAAATACCTGTTGCGCTTCCTTGAATAAACCATTGGAAAGTTGATTCCTTTCCCGGTAAATGTGATGACAAGAAACATAATCAAAATGTGTTTTTGATGAAATAACTTCGTCCAGCAAATTTCCAAGCGTGTGCACATGACATGCTGACAGTTGATTGAACCAATTTGTGATAATTTTTTAATCACCGAAAATATGTAATTACCAACACTCTTTTTAAATGGCAAAGAGGAGGAGGATTTGTAGACTGTTTAGTTCTGCATAATTATATGAACCCCTGCCTGAACCCATTTTCAATTTGAAAAACTGGTTTTCATTTAGATATAGAACCGCACCACTGCCACATCTACCTTACTGAGATGATCCATCGAAATATGCCCATGGAAATGTGCGGTCAATAGTCTCAAAAATTATATTTCGTGGGTTCTGATTCTAATCATCATCACGAATCAAATTATAAATTGCAATAATTTTTGCACCGATAAGAGACCAATGCTTAAATATATCTTGGAAAATTTTCTGATTTCTACCCAACCAAATTGCCAATGCTTGATACAATAGATTCCATATTTGAGCTGAGTAAAGACAATGTAAAAATAAGTGGTTTATTGTCTCCTCATTGCTCTGACACATCGCACACCATGATGGGCCCTGAAAGGATCTACGCTTCAAAATTTCCCCAGTAGGAACCTTATTTTCTAATAAACGCCACATAAATAGTCTCGATTTGACCAGCCTTTTCAATTTCCATAAGAGTCTCCAACAACATGAATATGATTCAAGTTCATGATAATATGCATATATAAATTGATAGCCTTGGGAGAATATCTTCCACGGGGGGAGTGAATCCAGATGAGCTCATCCTCACGATCAAGAATTCTAATATGTGATGCAGATAGGGAATTTGTGTAGTGGAGCCAAACCTGATGCCATTGTGCTGGAAGATGAAGCTCTTGTGCCAATAGCCATTTTTTCCCAAATATAGTAGAATTATCCCTATCAGCCACCTGGTCTTGTGTTTTTTTCCCAATTCTGACAGATTTGCAATAAGCTCTGGTGGAAGGAGGTGCACATTTCCACTTCCAGACCATGGATCGGTTCCAATCCGAACCTTCACACCAGATCCCACTCGCCAAGCAAACCAGAACTAATGAAACCAAAGGAATTTTGAACTGCCCTCCACATCGTCGAGATGTTAGATCTGTTCCTATTCAGTAGCTAAATCCAATCATCCAAAGAGAGTTGATCGATGTACTTTCTTTTAACAACTTCAGTCCATAGACTTTCCGATGATATCAAGTGCCATCCTAATTTAGCAACTAGGGCTTGTGAAAAACAAAATAAATTTTTCATCCCCCATCCTCCCCATTTCTTAGGCAGAGCAATTATATCCCATTTTACCCATGCAAAAGTTTTGTCTTCCTTCTTACCCGGCCATAAAAAGCCACAGCAAATTCATTGAATTTTGTGAAGAATACCCTTTGGTATCCATGATAAGGGCATCCAGTAAACAGGAATTGCCTCCAGAACAAATTTTATGAGGACCAGTCTTCCAGCTCAAGATAACCATTGATGACACCATATATTTATCTGAATTTCAATTTTTGCCAATAGCCACATCCAATCTGTTGCTTTATAATCGTTTGGCTTGAGTTTGAATCCCAAAAATTTTAAACCCTCCTCAATTTCCAAACGACGATAAAGGAAATGAGTCTGTGTATATACCATTTCATTTCCGGAGCATCCTGTAGATATAAGTGTAGATTTCTCTTAATTTGTTTACATGCTCGTAGCTTTACTGAATAATTTCTGTATGTTATCAAATGCAGTTGTGTCACTAATGGACCCATTCAGGAATATGAGAACATCACCAACAAATAATAGTTGAGTCAATACAATGTTTCCAGCAATTTTTACTCCTTTCAACCGACCTCAAACTCTTTCTTCCGAAATAAGTCTGCTAAGGCCTTCCATAACTAACAAAAAGAAAAGAGGGGATAGGGGGCATCCCTGGCGAAGGCCTTGCTCAGCATGAAAAAAATTGGTAGCGAAACCATTTATGAGCACACTAAAAGAAGCAGAGATGTTATACAACACATAATCCAGTTTATAAAAGCATTATGAAAACCCAAAAGAGTCAGTAACATCTGAAGGTACAACCAACTGGTCCTATCATAAGCTTTTGATAAATCAATTTTAAGAATCATACCTTTCAGTTTTTTCACCATTAAGGAGTGATGCCCTTCCTGGTAAACACATATGGCTTCATGGATTTGACAATTCTCAACAAATGCAAACTGTTCCTTGGAGATGTTCTGCAATAGAATAGGCTTAATACAATAGGCAATAATTTTTGCGATGCTCTTGTATAAGCAATTACACAGCAAAATAGGCCTCCAGTCATTAAAACCCGTAATATTATCTTATTTTGGAATGTGCGCAATGAAAGTGGCATTGAAAACCTCATACATTCTACCCATCGTTCTGCATTACTTGACAACTTTCAAGAGATCTTGACCAATATGAATATAAAATGCCAGAAAAAACTCGTTTGGCCACCCATCCGGACCGGGACCCTTGTCCCTTTTAAACCACTTTAGAACTGCTTCAAGCTCTCCCATAGTGACTGGCTTAAACAATTCATTGTTTTCTTCTTCATCCACAAAACGAGGAAACAGTCTTGCAACCCTAATTATCTCACCCAGAGATGCTTCTCTCGGAGCCTGAAATAGAGACCGAAAGTCTTGTGTGCCCATGCAAGCCAATTCCCTGAAGGTTTGTGATTTATCTCCAAACACACCTTCCAAGGACCAAATAGTGTTTTATTGCTCTCCGACCCCTAGAAAATTGCTAAAAATAAATTGAATTTTCATCCCTAGCCCAACTCCGTAAGTGTCAGGTTTCCTCCTTTTCATCCAACAACCTACGCTTCTCCGCCTCTAGCTAGACAATGTGAAGTTTTGATTCTATAGTATCATATCCACCACTGTCGAGCTCTTCTAATCATTCCAATTCCTCAATTCTTCGAAGTGACTCCTCATCCCTCCTTTTATAGTTTACCCATTCTATAGTCCTTTTTTCAATTTTATAAGGCTTTGAGCAACCGATCGATCCCCATTAAGTGAACAAGACTACCAGATTTCATTTACTATTGACTAATATTCCTCATCTTTCAGCCAAGTAGCATTAAATTTAAAAGGAGCACAAGGTTTTGTGAAAAAACTAGCTACCTCCATGAAAATCAGAAAAGTGATAAGATATACCACTTGTGCCAACCCATTGTCTGATAGAGGATATATTGTCCATCATTATTTCACGAATCAAAAATATGTCCAGTCTCCCAACAACCATAGCTTCGCCTACCCTATGATTCCTCCAAGTTGGTTTGTGACAGGCTACTTCAATATCAATAAGCCCAAGAGACTCCAGCAAGTGAACAAAAAAATCTGAGTGAATCCACATGAGCATGTTTGCCCCATATCTCGGATATACCAATGGAGAAATTAAGGTCACCCCCCATGATTAGGTTGTTCGCTTTCATGAGAGATAGTGCCATGATTCCTTCCCAAAAAGATACACAGTTCTAGCATGGGCCATAAATGTTTGCCATCCTAAATTCCAATCCTAGTTCTTTAGAAAATATATCAGCAACTATCAATCCTTCTCTTCACCAAATGTTTAGGAGATTTATCATTTTGCGATTGATACCTAAAGTTAGTCCACCAGATCTGCCTTTCGCATCTAATGCAAAAAATGACCAATCCTTAATCAAAGCTTCCAGAATAGAAACCACCTCATTACTATTACCCAATGTTTCCTTGAGAAAGATCACATCCAACTTCTCTGATTCGAAAACTCACTTGAGGGCTAGCTTTTTAGCGGGGCTAGCCATCCTGCGACAGTTGAAAGACATCCACTTCATCGTGGGGAGTTGACAAGGGCATTCCTTGCTCTAAGAACCCCTTCTAAAGATAATTGTCTACCTTCAGCAATATCCAAAAATGCTTTCTTAATAGCTTTAGAGATATGAGATTGTTTTCCTTGATAATTCTTAGGGCACTTCGAGGGCGATATATGACCCAAACCCCCACCCGGCTCTACATGTAATTTTGCTAATGATCGCAAATTGTACCTATGGCCCTGATATTACCCATGTGAATAATCCTCGGACGAGGTGACCTTGGATAGAGAAGCGAAAAGAATAAAAGGGAGGGTGTCGGACAACATACAGGCACCGATGCAATAGGACAAGATATAGCACCCAATCCACATAATGATACCATAACCCCATCATAAATATAAGGCAATGACACATAAGAGTAATATATGAAAGGGGAAGCGAGGTACCCGGGGTGAGGGGGGGGGCAATGATGCAGACGCACTCGAGCTAATATCCAAGAGTGCAGACCAATTTTGCAGCAATGACCGCATCCTTCCTGACTTGCCCAGTTCCTTTGATCATGTTTTCCGATCCAATTTTTGCTGAGGGATGCGCGTCGAAGCACTCGCTATCACATTTTCATCATGTTCATGAACACCCACTTCCGACACACCTTCTCTGGATTTGCCCCTAGATAGCATGGGACAATGCTTAAAAATGTGACCCACCTCATGACATCATTGGCATCGAAAGGGCACTCCTTCATTATCCAACTTCTGCAGCCTAGAAAAACCCCACCATTGAAGCACCAGATTTTCAACCAGTCCTTCCCTGGTATCAAGATGGACCAAAATCCGCGCATATGCCATTCTACCAAACTCCTGGTAAGTCTTGTCGTAATCGAAGAGGTGTCCTAAATCGTCTCCAATCTTCCTGAAAATGTCCTCCAACCATAATTGTAGGGGTAACCCGAGCAATCGAACGGTGAACCAAAATAGGCCTTGCCCCCAATTGTTCCCGCTCTGGATCGAAAAGGGGCGTCCATCTCTTCAATAAAATAGGTGTCATTTATATGTGCCAATACTTGGAGAGAACCCATGTCGCATGCTCTGCCCTACTAAAACAGAAGCCAAATCATCCTCTGGTTATCGCGTACAGTGAAGGAAGGACATCTAAAACCTGTCCCCAAACCTCTTCAATTCGCTTCTTAAGGTGAGCAGATGAATAATTCCGCACGCAAACTCTACCCACCAGTACCATATTTGTAGTCTCTGTAATCTCATCAAAGTTTACGCCCTCGCCAAGCACAAGCAAACAACCCTTCTCTTTGACCTACATGCTCTTAGTCTTCTTAACCTATTTATTTTGAGGTGCACCTTCCACATGAGTAGGAGAGGATGGAGCTAGGATTTCCTCACTATTGTTCCTATTGTCCTCCAAACTTGACGGATGATCTCCTACTTATTAGAATAATGCTATTTTAGAGTTTATTTCTCATCTATGATTGTAATTAGCAGTTTCTTGTTAGAAACTTCATGTTTTTATTTCTTAGTAGAAACTTGTTGTTTCTACTTTCTTAGTTTGTAATTAGCAGTTTCTTGTTAGAAACTTGTTGTTTCTACTTTCTTAGTAGAAACTTGTTGTTCTTGTTTCTAGAGTTGTATTATTTATTGAGCTTCACTGCTCATTGTAAATTAATTCATTCATTGATTATGGTATCAGAGCTCAGGTATTTTTTTCGAAATAATTCTTCAATATTTGAAAAAATTTGTGCTTCATTTCAAAACAGCTCTCTAGAAGTCTGAAATTTTTTTTTGCGTCACAATTTCTGAGCCGCGGTTTTTTTCTCTCTGCGATTCTTTCTTTGGTGGGTCGTTTTCTGTTGAGTATTTCGTGGGATAAACTCCTATCAATCATATCTATCCTGTACGTGCTGTTGACTTTGGTTACTGGTCCAATGTGTTGAATTTCTGTCCAATATCAGTCCATCTTGCTAGTTGAACGTGGAATATGACTGGGACGAGTTATTAAAGGTTGAGTTGGGTATTGTTTTTCTACAGTAGATTGAATTCCAGACTACTATTTTGGCAGAATCGAGGTATGCCCCCATTTTTTTGTGGCTGGATGAGCATTTAAATTTCCAGCAGTTTTTTTTTTGTCCAGATCAGCCGCCATCTGCATTAAAATTCGTGCTAGACTCCTTGGTCGTTTTGCATGTCTTGGGAAATGTGCAGATGGCCTCACTAACCAATCTGATGTTGGAAGGCAATCAGCGCTTTAAAGGCAACAATTATAACATCTGGAAACAGAGAATGTTGACCATTTTTTAATATAGGCGTCTTGACCATCTCGTTTTGGGCACAGAGCTTCGTCCTGGTACACCTGGTGCAGATCAAGATAAGTTTGATGATCGAAATCGAGAGGCTGTTATGCTTCTCAAACTCTTTGTAACTGATGATGATCAGTTACCACAGATCCCTTCCGGTAAGATAGCTGCCGAAATCTGGAAACATTTGAAGGAATTGCATGAGACATCCGACAAGAGCAAAGCTTTCTTTCTAAAGAATCAGTTGTTCTCCATCATGATGGACGAACATATATCTTTACAAGAACATCTTAACAAGATTAAAGCCATTCAAGATCAGCTCGAAGCCATTGGCTGGACCATGGAGGAAGAAGATATGGTAGTCATCACCCTGAAAAGTCTACCAAAATCTTATGAACACTTTATAGAAACTCTCAACATTGCCTCCACTAATGTTGATCTGAAGTTTCCAGAGCTATGCACCAAACTCCTGCAGCAGGATTGTTGGAAACAGCAGTTTGGTAGTGATGCTTCATCAGCCTCCTCAGAAAATGCTTTTGCTGCCAAATATCAGTCCTCTCAGTCATTTCAGAAGACAGGTTCTTCTCAGTCTTATGATCCTGCTAAGAAGAAAAATGTGCAGTGTAATTACTAATTACTATCACAAGTTTGGTCATTTGAAGAAAGATTGCCGACAGAGGATTGCTTCTTAACAGAAGAAGCAGGGAGGGTCTCATCAGCAAGCGAATGTCACAGAACATTCCGAGCAGAAGGAATTTGGCTTTTATGCCTTTATGGCTAAAAGGTACTCAGATCACGCCCCGTCATCTGCCTGGTACATTGACTCTAGTGCATCACGTCATTTCTCTCACAAGCGTCACTGGTTTACTGACTTCTCATCTTTCAGTGATTCCATGGTCTTCAACGGAGGTGAGGAGTACACGGTGGTTGGCAGAGGTACAGTTCAGATCCAGTCTGGTGGGCGCACACTCATCTTCCTGAATGTCTACTATGTTCCTGGTATGGAAATTAATCCGTTGTCTGTCAACCAGATTATGAGAAACTCTCCTCAGCTCGATGTGGTGTTCAGTGCACACAAGTGCTCCATTATTGACAGGGACACTCGGCTTACGGTTGCTGTTGTCCTAGAGGATCATGGTCTATATAGGCTTCTTGACACTGGTGATTCCCTAGAAGTGGCTCTAGCAGCTCGTGTTTCTCCCATCAGCACTCTGTGGCATCAGAGATATGGGCATTTAAACATTCAGTGTCTCTCTCAGCTATCTTGGGAGGGACTTGTGTCAGGGTTACCTGATATTCAGACATAGCATTTGGGAGTGTGTGGTGCCTGTCAAGCTGGCAAGCAACATCAGTGTTCATTCAAGGATGGAGAATCTTGGCACGCATCTAAGGTACTCCAGTTAATCCATGCTGATATTTGTGGTCCTATGAATACATCTTCAGTTACAGGTTGCAAATATTTTTTGCTCATTGTAGATGATTTCAGTAGAAAAATGTGGGTGTACTTTCTAAAACATAAATCTGATGTATTTAGTATCTTTCAGAAGTTTAAGTCCTTAGTTGAAAAAGAGTATGGCTGTAATATCATAACTCTTAAGACAGATAACGGGGGGGGAATTTTGTTTTTCTGCTTTCTCCAACTTCTGTGATACCCATGGCATCAAATGCCAATTAACCACACCCTACACTCCTCAACAGAACAGTGTTGTAGAACGTCGCAACCGTACAGTTGTTGAAATGGCTCGTTCTATGTTACAACATTGAAGTGTTCCGAACAAATTTTGGGCGGAAGCAAAATGTTTACTGCAGTCTATCTTCTTAATCGATCACCTAATCAGGCTATTAAAGGGAAGACTCTAGAAGAGGTTTGGTCTGGTCGAAAGCCTAAGATCAGCGATCTCAAAGTTTTTGGCTCAGTTGCATATGTTTGGATTCCCAGTGCTAAGCGCTCTAAGTTGGATTCCAAAAGCCAAAAACTCATGATGACAGGGTATAGTGATCACCACAAGGCCTATAGGCTGATAGATATAGACAATGATTGTCTTATCTTCAGTCGGGACGTGGTATTTGATGAAGACAGAGGGTTCTTTCAGGCCCTTCCTTCTGAGCAGTGTTTTGAGGATCAGCCTCACAGTGTTTTTCTTCCGTTAGGTCCACCTGATGGGAGGGATAATGCAGCATCAGTCTTTGATGATGCACTACCTGAGCTTCCTCCGGAAAATAATCCTCCTCTTGCTGCTCCTATTGTTCCTGAGCCTCCTCCACCTCCTCCAAATATTGGTTCTTTTACTCTCCGGCCTAAATGGTGGGCTAAAACTATTGGTGATCTTCGAGATAATGAACTCCTTGAAGGTAGAACTTCCAGAAATAAGAGCAAACAACAGCCTACAGTAAATTTTGCTCTTATGGCTAACATACACAGTGTTTTTGAGCCTCAAACCTATTCAGAGGCTAAGGGCATACCTGAGTGGGAACAGGCTATGGAGGCTGAATTCCAGAGTCTTCAGAAGAATCACACTTGGACCCTTTCTGATCTTCCTGCAGGGAAAACACCCATTAGCTACAAATGGGTGTATAAAGTGAAATACAAAGCTGACGGAACCCTCGACAAGTATAAGGCTCGTCTTGTTGCTCGAGAATTCTCACAGAAAGAAGGCATAGACTATGAGGAGACCTTTGCTCCTACAGCCAAGATGAGTACCATACGTCTTGTCCTTGCCTTAGCAGCTCAATTCAATTGGACAGTCCATCAGATGGATGTAAAGAGTGCTTTTCTGAATGGTGACTTACAAGAAAAAGTCTACATGACGCAGCCTCCAGGATTCAAGGTTGCCAATCAATCATAGAAAGTTTGTAGATTAGTAAAAGCACTCTATGGTCTGAAACAAGCCCCTCGGGCTTGGTACATGAAAATTTATAAGTACCTAACAGATCATGGTTTTCAGCGCAGTCCATCTGATGCAAACCTATATATCAAACATACTGGTGATGATATTCTGTTTGTGGTTGTCTATGTGGATGAACTTATTATTACTGGCAGTTCAGCACATTTGATCCATGGGATCAAACAGGATTTCTGCAGCACTTTTGATATGACAGATTTGGGGCTTCTTCATTACTATTTAGGGGTGGAAGTCTGGCAGACTAAGAACAACATCTTTCTCTCTCAATCCAAGTATGCCAGAAATCTTGTGGAAAGGTTCAAAATGCAGGATTGCAAACCTACCACGACTCCTATGGAACCAGGGCTCAAACTTTCAGCTCAGTGATCCTCACCACTTGCGGATGAAACTTTATTCAGGCAGTTAGTGGGTAGCCTCTTCTACCTTACTGCCACTCAACCTGATATCAGTTTTGCAGTGAGCTACATTTCACGCTTCATGTCAGCTCCTAAAGCTGATCATTGGATAGCAGCAAAGCGTGTGCTGCGTTATGTAAGAGGAACCCTTGATTATGGACTTCTGTACACTCGAAGTTCAGATCCTACACTCAGTGGTTACAAAGATTCAGACTGGGCTGGTTCGGTTGATGACCATAAATCTACAGCTGGGTATGTGTTTAGTCTGGGCTCCGGCGCTATCACATGGGCTAGTAAGAAGCAGCAGGTAGTGGCTCTCTCCTCTATAGAAGCAGAATATCGAGGAGCAGTTAAGGCATCTTGCGAGGCAGTTTGGCTTCGACGTATGCTTGCGGATATGAATGTTTCCCAGGCAGGTCCTACTCCCTTGTTCTGTGATAATCAGGGAGTGCTCAAACTCGCCAAGAATCCAATCTTCCATGAACGAACAAAGCATGTGGAAATTCATTGTCACTACATTCGCCAGCTTGTTGAAGACGGATCCATTTAGTTACTATATGTTCCCACAAAGGAGCAACCAGCAGACATCTTCACCAAGCCTCTTGGTCCTGATAAGTTTGTAAAATTTAGAGGGTCTATCGGTGTTGTAAATAGACTGAGCATTAAGGGAGGATATTATAATAATGCTATTTTAGAGTTTACTACTCATCTATGATTGTAATTAGCAGTTTCTTGTTAGAAACTTGTTGTTTCTATATTCTTAGTATAATCTTGCTATTTCTACTTTCTTAGTTTGTAATTAGCAGTTTCTTGTTAGAAACTTGTTGTTTCTACTTTCTTAGTAGAAACTTGTTGTTGTTGTTTCTACAGTTATATTATTTATTGAGCTTCACTGCTCATTGTAAATTAATTCATTCATTGATTACTATTGCGGTCCCTTCAAAACAACAAGAAGATGGTGGCGCGCCCTTGTCGCCATTCCTTTTTCCCAAGTTGTCTAAAACCCTAGTGGTTTGACCAGTACCTTCTCCAGATGATTGACCTCCTTCGCCTACTATGATTTGTCTCGCTAATGTCCCATGTCCAAATTGTTGACCAGCAAAACCATCCACTGTAGCCCCAAAGGGTACATCAAGATCTTGCCCAGGAGATGACCTGGGGTTTAAACATTGATCAACGAATATATGGGCAACAGGGGAGTGCGCTGCAACACTGTCCGAGTACGCCTGAGAGAAATCCCATATGTGACTTTCTGCCACTCCATACCCTTGATACCCTAGAGAGACCTGTCCATCTAATGAAATAAAGTTTGTCGATACTAAACCTTGATGGGGGGGATCACAAAAACCTTCAACCCTATTTGATATCAGGGAGAAAATATCTGGCTCTGGCGACCCATCTAGCACTGACTACTCCATTTCGGGTTGCTTATGTGGAGATTCCTTCCAAATAGGCGCAGATTCTAACGAGTCGAAGGAATAATCAACCAGCTCTTCATCCATCTTAGAAGATACCCTAACTGACAAATGGGGAAGCTGTAAACTTCACTGCCAAGTCCGACAATAGCTACACCTGGAGCTTTGTTCGTACTTCAAGTTAAATGCTCCAAAAGACTTGTTGAAATTTGGTTACCAGAGGACAAGTGGTTCCCTAAGGCTTTGATCTTTGGCCTAGGGAAAAGTGTCCAAAAGAATTTAATTTTTCTCCTAAAGTGACTTTATAAAGTTATAAAATCAAATCTAATTTAAAAGTGACTTTAAGTGATAAAGTTACTAAGTCTAATTTTAAAGTGACTTTAATAAAGTCAATGTGAAATTAGAAAGGGAAAAGTGACTTCGAAAATAAATGACTAAGTGGGTCTTTATTAAAATGGGGTGAATTAAAACAATAGAAAATGAGATTTAAATGAGCATTTAATCTCAGCCCTAGATCTAAAGCTATCGCAGCCATTAGATTTAGGGATTCCCCAAAAGTCACTTAGGGTTAGGTTAAAAGAGGAAAAGGAGGGAAAAGGTCATTCATTCTTTCATGAGCAGATTGAGAGAGGAGAGGAAGAGAGCAAAGGATATTTCTGAGCAAAGGAGGAAGAACAACACCTTGGCACGCATATCGAGGCAGCAATATTTCAGCGAATCTGTACAAGTAGCAGCAGCACAAAGTTCAAGGCAAGTGGCATGAATTTTGAGGGAAAACAACATTTAATGCAGCACAGATTTCGAGGTCTGTACAGCAGCAAAAACAGATATGTTTTCTGAAATCCGCATAGCAGTGTTTCAGCACGCAAATCGAGGTTCGTACAGCAACTGTACATCACGTTTTTTGAGGCAGCAAGTGGCACAATTTTCGAGGAGGCCTTACAGTTGTTCCAACATTGTTTTCGATGATGTCCGTACAGCATTTAATGTTATATTTTCTGCTGTAAATTTATATTTTTGTTTGGCACGAAAATCGAGCTGAAATTTATGCACGGTTTTCGAGATAAGTAAAAATACTAGTTGCTGGAAGTTTCTGTGTTTTTCTATTTCTCTGTAAAAGCTATTTATCAGAAATAAAGAAGAGATTTCGAACTGGTTTTCCCCAAGAGTTGTAGGGAGTTTTTCCAGGGTCATATTGACCAAAAATCGGTTGGTCAAAATTCTGTGTGGGGCTGATTTATTTTTCTGAGTTTTATTTCTGCATTTCCACAGTGTGAAATTTCCAAAATTTGTGTTTTCAGAAAATATTTATTTTTCTAGCTTGTTGAATGTATGGCTATGGGAATGAGCATTTAACTTTATGGAAGAAATAAGGAGAAACTGAAAAGGGTTGTCAAATTTATACATGGTATCAAAGCTATTTTGTTGAAAAGCGCAGTTTGGGACATCAAGAAGAAAAATTACAGCAAGCTGATTTTTCACACAGAAAACAATACCTTTACTACCGCGGTGTCATTTTCAGTCTTTTAGGACAGCAAGCATGTCTTTGGGCTTGAGGGTGGAGGATAGGTTGGATGGGCATAGTAACTACAGTGTTTGGAAAGAGAGAATGCAGAGCATCTTTGAGGAGACAGAAATCTGGAATATCATAGTGCATACCGCATAGCACCCTGTTAATGTACTTACTGATGTTGTTCAATTGGCAGCATTTAACAAGAAGATTAACAAGGTTAAGATACTGATTTTGGATGGAATCAAAGAAAATTGCATTCCTCATGTGAGAGGAAAGAGATATGCTCATGAGATGTGGATAGCATTGACCAATCTCTACCAGAGTACTAATGAGAATAGGAAAATGGTCCTAAGGGAGAATTTGAAAACCATTAAGATGGGTAAGACTGATAGTGCAGTTGGATATCTCACAAAGATTACTAATGTGAAAGATGCATTGGCAGCAGTTGAAGAGGTCATTCCACCCACTGAGTTGGTGCGGATTGCAGTGAATGGCCTTCCCAGTTCATGGCTGAACTTTGCTGATGGGGTTTGTGCACGTGACACCCTTCCCTCTTGGGAGAGGTTCTGGGATGATTGCATACAGACAGAAATCAGAAAGAGCCAGCTTGGGGCAGCCAAACCAGTTGAGCAGGATGAGGATGTAGCACTGTTGGCAGGAGGCAAGAAAGGTAACGGAAAGAAGCAAGCTTCAACAAGTGTTGGTGGTGGCAAAGGCAAAGGTAAAGGTAAACAGGGGAACACGCAGAAAGACTATTCCAAGGTGAAGTGTTGGAATTGTCAGAAGATGGGACACTATGCAGTTGTGTGTCCGGAGAAGAAGAAGAAGGGGAAGAACTAGAGCATGGTAGCATCAGTAGAGATAGAGGACTTTACGGATAGCTTTGACCAGGAGTTTGGGTTCATTGCTTGTGAGTCCACTAGTGCAAGATCCCCTGCGACGGAGGTTGAGAGGGAGTGTGCATTTCCCTCCACTAGCAGAGCATCTTTAGGTATCTGGTATGTTGACAGTGGGGCTTCACGTCATATGACAAGAGTCTGTGAGTACTTCTCAGAGCTTTCAGAGAGTGGCACTGATATAGAGGTAGTACTCGGAGATGATAGCATTGTTAGAGCAGTTGGTGTGGGGATATTGGCATTTGATAGGGAACCCAAACCTCCCTTGAAAGTGTCAGATGTTCTATATGTTCCAGGGATGAGGAAGAACCTCATATCCGTCTCAGCATTGGAGGATAGAGGATATGAGATATTGTTCAAGAGAGGACAAGTGGTGATATATCCCAGGGGCGCTCCAGCTGATTCAGCTAGAGTGATTGGTGTACGCCATGCAATGGTGTACAAGTTTGCATTTCAACCCCTTTTGGCATTGAGCTGTAGTACCGGCAGCAAAGCTAGCAGTTCAGAGTTGTGCGAGATTTGGCACCACAGGATGGGGCACATGTATCATGGAGCCTTGAGGACATTGCGGGAGATCACTACAGGTGTGCCAGATTTCAATACTAATCGCTTTTATACATGCAAAGGATGTGCTATGGGCAAGTTTGCCAAATCCCCTTTTCCCAGCAGTGACAGCAGATCGACTGGGATACTTGATTTGATTCATTCCGATGTGAGTGGTCGGATGTCTCATGTTTCCTTGAGTGGATATGAGTATTATGTTTTATTCATTGATGATCACTCTAGGAGGACCTGGATTTATTCCTTGAAGACCAAGAGTGAGGTCTTCAAGCGGTTTCAGGAGTTCAGAGCTCTTGTGGAGACTCAGACAGGTCGGAAGATCAAGTCCCTAAGGTCGGACAATGGAGGAGAGTACACCCTTGGTGAGTTTGTTGAGTTTTGTGTCGAGGCAGGCATTAGGAGGGAGTTCATAGTTCCTTACAACCCCCAGCAGAACGAGGTTGCGGAGAGGAAGAACAGATCCATCGTTGGGGCTACCAAAGCCATGTTACATGATCAGGGGTTACCATTGTTTTTGTGGGCAGAGGCCTGCAACACTGTTGTATATTTGCAGAACAGGAGTCTGCATCCTGCTTTGGGGCATGTGACTCCGGAGGAGGCTTTTTCTGGGAAAATTCCTGATGTTTGTCACTTCCATATCTTTGGGTGTATTGCATACTCCTACGTACCCAAGGAGAAGAGGACCAAGCTAGAGCCCACCACAGAGAAGGGTATCTTTGTGGGCTACAGTAAGACCTCGAAGGCCTTTCAGATTTATATTCCCGCACAAAGGAGAGTTGCTGTCAGGCGGGATGTGAAGTTCGAGGAGGACAGGGCATTCAGGAGGTCACGGGAGTTAGAGTATCTAGATCGGCCAGACCCTCAGGAGCAGCTGAGTCAGGCACAGGGATCCAGTGGGCAGAGATCAAAAGGATCAGAAGGTACATCGATTACGGTGTCAGGTCCATCAGTGAGCAGTGGCTCACATAGTCAGAGGTGTGGTGCTTCGCGCAGCATGCAAAGCAGTGCGCAGAGCAGTTCACTAGGGAGTCCACTGATGGACAGTTCACATGGTACTTTAGCGTCTACAGGTTCAGGTTCAGGCGGGAGGGCAGGAGACAGACTATCAGGAGTTCAGGCTCCCCTAATGATGAGCAGGAGGAGTTTCATTCTCCGCTGGGAGAAGTGTGCTCAGGGAAGAGGAAGCCCAAGTGGCTTCAAGATACCTTGAGAGAGGCCACATTTGTTGTTGGGCCTAAGAGGTCGATCAAAGAGAGCAAGCCACCTGATAGGTTCTGCAACTATATGGCAATGGTTGCCAACATCATTGACTATGAGCCTTCTAGCTATGAGGAGGCAGCTAGCCAGCAGGTCTGGAGAGAGGCAATGCAGGAGGAGTATTCTTCTATCATGAAAAATGATGTTTGGGAGGTGGTGCCGAGGCCTGAGGGCAAATCCGTGGTTACTTCCAGATGGCTTTACAAGGTAAAGCATGCTGCAGATGGCAGCATTGAGATTCAAAGCAAGGTTTGTGGCTAGAGGGTTCTCCCAAGTAGAGGGAGTAGATTATGAGGAGACCTTCGCTCCCGTGGCTCGATATACTTCGATTCGCTCCATCATATCGATAGCAGCAGATATGGGTTGGAAGATCCACCAGATGGATGTGAAGACTGCATTTCTCAATGGCTTCATACAAGAGGAGGTGTACATTGAGCAGCCACAGGGCTTTGAGGTACATGGGAAGGAGTCCCATGTGTGAAGACTGAAGAAGGCCCTTTATGGCCTGAAGCAAGCTCTCAGATCTTGGTACTCCAGGATAGATACATACTTGCAGGAGATGGGTTTCACAAAAAGTGATGCAGATCCGAACCTATACTTCATTGTGATAGGTGAGGAGCCTCTCATTCTGGTGATGTATGTGGATGACTTGGTCATTATGGGTGCAGAGAGACTCATAGAGCACTGCAAGAGATATCTTGCGTCGGAGTTTGAGATGAAGGACATTGGCTTAATGCATTACTTTTTGGGTTTGGAGGTGTGGCAGGAGGAGGGGCATTTCTTTCTGGGGCAGGGGAAGTATATTGTGGACATCCTTGGCAGATTCCACATGGAGGATTGTAGACCCATGTCAACACCGATGATCACCAACTGAAAGAAGCTTCACGCTTCAGATTTCGGGTTGGTGGATCCCACATTGTATAGAAAGCTGATTGGTTCCTTGATGTATTTGGTCAACACCAGACCAGATATATGTTTTGCAGTCAACACGATGAGCCAATTCATGTGTGAGCCCAGGAGGGTGCACTGGGTTGCTGCAAAACACATTTTGCGATACTTGCAGGGGACAGTGGATTATGGTCTGGATTATAGGCAGGGGATGGAGTGAGATTGGCAGGTTACATTGATTCTGATTGGGCAGGTTGTGCTTCTGATAGGAAGAGCACTTCAGGTTGTTGTTTTGGGTTCGGTTCGACAGTGGTGTCGTGGTTCAACCGAAAGCAGCAATCAGTAGCATTGAGTTCAGCGGAAGCAGAGTACATGGCAGCCAGTCTAGCTAGTTGTGAGGCCATGTGGCCTCGCAAGATGTTGTTTGGCTTATTTGGTCAACCATTGAGACCTTCAACGATATACTGTGATAATCAGAGTTACATTAAACTCAAAGAGAATACAATATTTCATGACATGTCAAAGCATATCGGGATCAAATATCATTTCGTCGGAGACTATGTTCAGAAGGGGGCTGTGAAGCATGAGTATATTCCCACTGATGAGCAGGTTGCAGATATTCTTACCAAAGCCTTACCATGAGGCAAGCATGTCTACTTCAGAGACAAGATGGGTGTGGTGAGGAACACCTTCCTCAGTAAGAGAGAGTGTTGAAATTTGGTTACCAGAGGACAGGTGGTTCCCTAAGGCTTTGATCTTTGGCCTAAGGAAAAGTGTCCAAAATAATTTAATATTTCCCCTAAAGCGACTTTATAAAGTTATAAAGTTAAATCTAATTTAAAAGTGACTTTAAGTGATAAAGTTACTAAGTCTAATTTTAAAGTGATTTTAAAAAATCAATGTGGAATTAGAAAGGGAAAAGTGATTTTGGAAATAAATGACTAGGTGGGTCTTTATTAAAGTAGGGTGAATTAAAAAAAAATAGAAAGTGAGATTTAAATGAGCATTTAATCTCAGCCCTAGATCTAAAGCTATCTCAGCCATTAGATTTAGGGATTCCCCATAAATCACTTAGGGTTAGGTTAAAGAAGGAAAAGGAGGGAAAAGGTCATTCATTCTTTCATGAGCAGATTGAGAGAGGAGAGAAGAGAGCAAAGGATATTTCTGAGAAGAGGAGGAAGAACACCTTGGCACGCATACCGATGCAGCAAGATTTCAGCAAATCCGTATAGCAAGCAGCAGCACAAAGTTCAAGGCAAGTGGCACAAATTTCAAGGGAAAACAACAATTAATGCAGCGCAGATTTCGAGGTCCATACAGCAGTTAAGGAGGCACGAAAACCGAGTTACATACAGCAACAAAGACAGGTCTGTTTTCTAAAATCCGTACAGCAGTGTTTCAACACACAAATCGAGGTTCGTACAGCAGTCGTACAGCACATTTTTTGAGGCAGCAAGTGGCATAGTTTTCGAGGAGGCCGTACAACTGTTCCGGCACTGTTTTCAGTGAGATGTCCATACAGCGTTTAATGTTGTACTTTCTGCTGTAAATTTTTTTTTTGTTTGGCACAAAAATCAAGGCAGAGTTTGTGCACGATTTTCAAGATAAGTAAAAATACTGGTTGCTGGGATTTTCTATGTTAATCTATTTCTCTGTAAAAGCTATTTATCAGAAATAAAGGAGAGCTTTCGAACTGGTTTTCCCCAAGAGTTGTAGGGGGTTTTTCCAGAGTCATATTGACCAAAAATCAGTGTGTCAAAATTTTGTGTCACTGATTTATTTTTCTGAGTTTTATTTCTACATTTCAGCACTATGAAATTTCCAAAATTTTTGTTTTCAAAAATTATTTATTTTTCCATCTTGTTGAATGTATGGCTATGGGAATGGGCATTTAACTTTATGGGAGAAATAAGGAGAAACTGAAAACCGAGGTTGGGTTATCAAATTTCTACAAGACTTGGAATTAAAAGATCTCCATCGAGATACAAAAAGATATGTTAAAAAGTATGAATGAGAATGATGTTACAAATGAGAGTGAGGAGCCTGCTTATATAATACCCTAGGCAAGTGCCTCTTCATGGAAGGTCATGTCCCATTTAGACATGTCTCTTCAACGCTAATCACTAATTAATTATCATTATTATAATTATCATCAATAGTTATATTTAATATATTTTATTCATAACATTTCCTTCCTCTTCAAAAAGCTTTGTCCTCAAAGCTTAGTGATGAAAAAGCTTGATCTCTTTTTCTGCTTCGAATGTCTTCTCATCTCAGAACTGTCATCTTCATCGATACAAGACGATAAGATCCTCTAAGTGATAAACAAAAATGTCACACTGAGAAGGGATCAGACCATCCTAAATTAATATTTTGTGGAATCTTGCGATGACTGGAAACTTGTGATGAATTGTTATCACACGAGTGGATTGCATTGACAGTGTTATTCTTCGGAACATAAGTTTGTTTTAGTGATACAAGTTCGTAGATTGATTGACATGCTTGTTCTTGTGATTCGGATGTAGATAGGAAGTTCTTTTGGTTTGTCTTTCCCTTATCATGTGTGTGGCAATATTTTGATTTACTTCATGTGATGGTGTTGTTGGGTTGGGTGCAAAACCTTCACTTGGGATGTTCATTGTCTGAATTGCGACATCTAAGTGTGTATTTTCTTCAACTGGCTTGTCTTCTTCTTGAGTTGTGATATCCACTGGATCAATATTTATTCCTTTCACTTCAACTTGGACTTCTACATTCGATGGTTCCTTCTCGATAAATAGTTGTACCTTGTTTTCCAATGACTTCTTGTCCTTCTTAAGCTTCTTAATTTGTGTCAATAATTTTTCATTGTGGTCTTTAAGCCGAGAAACTTCATCATTTTTCTCATTCGTTATCTTGTCAACTTCTCTTTGCATATTTTGTAGTACTTTTTTACCTTCTTAAAAAATCACTTTTTAAATATCTTGTATGTCTTTTGGTGTTACTGAATTTGGCTTCAATGTGACATCTTGTAATGTTATTTTTTTTTCTTTTTGTATGAAAATGTCAATAACTTTTTTTTTTTGTATTTAGGATGAAGGACCCTAGAGTTTCCATCCATGGTGATCCCAGAATAATGTCACCTTGATCATTCCACAGAGATTGAACAAAGAATTGTGATATAAATGTATAATCTCCAATGTTTAACTGTATATCAGTTATTTTGTATTGTTTTTGGTCAAAGTCGAATTATTTCGTATATCACCAATTAGTTTGCAATTTTAGGGTTTATATAATTTTTACTTTCAGCGGAAGAGATAGAAATAGTAACATCTTTTCCTACGAGAGTTCCCTTAATTTTAAATAGCACTTCAGGATAGTTGGGTAAGGTTTCTAAAAATCTTCCATTGATGGTTTTCCATATTTATTTATTTTGCCTTCCTTTTTCTTTTAAATATAGTTTTATGGGTTAGATATCTATTTCAATTAACTTGCACCTTAAAATACTGCTTTCTATACTTATAAAGTCCCTGATTCGTTTTCGCAAGCCAATTTTTCCCTTTTTTTAATCAATATTTTTTATAAAACTTTAAGGTTACCTAGCTTTAAATTTAACTCCTTTAATAAGTTCGACTCTTCTTTTGAACTTATTTTGAAACTTAAACACTTATCCTTTTAACAACATTAAATTATATTTTAACAATGTTATTTCTATATGGTCGATTGACCAACTACCGGGCTCTGAAGAAAGGGTCACAATTGTTCAGACGCATTGGGAATTGTTTCTTAACACTCCTAATTTTTCCCAAACATCAATTTTTTAATTAAATTTGAATCAATGTGTATAGTGAGAAAACCTTCTTCAAAAGTCACACCCTATTTGAATGGTTAGAAGCTTGTTTGCTTTCACTCGTTCCCATAAAGTTTGTGTGTGCATTTCCAATTAGAAAAAAATTAATTAGGTATGGAGACAACACTCAGATTGAGATTCAATCAGGGGGTAGTGCAATTCGGCTGTGGTGGGAGCACAGTCAAACAAGCGAACTAGCGCACAGGCGAGCAGGGGTTAATGTGGTGGGTTTTGAGCAATGTTGTGGTCGGACTCGGTCAAGGTAGCGACCACTATTGCAGGCTTGGGTGCAGCAACATATATCGATTGTGGGAGCCTCAATGGGAGCTACTAGATGATGGCGTAGGCAAGAGATGTGTGCAGCATGGCTGCTGTGTCAATGACAATATATATCGTTGTGATTGCAGTTGAAAGTTGTGGCGGCTACTAAAGACTATGGCTGCAGCGTCGTGGTAGGATGGCCGACGGTTGTGGTGGGCGGCAACCGCACTGCTGGACAATGTAGCGGCAAAATTCGCAACCGGTAGCGAAGTATGTGGACGACGATAGACTGGAAGTGAATCGACCAGCGATGTAAATAGTGAATAGGGGAACAGGCGGCTAACTTAGGTGTTGTGAGCGATTTGATGAGGCATAAGACAACGAAGAGGGGATTCGAGTGAATAAATAAGTTGTCAAAGTGTAACAACCAATTCTGGTGGGAGTTGTGCAATGGTTGGAGGAAGTCGACGACAACAAATCAAGCGAGGGAACAGTGGCTACTGAAGGAAAGTCAATCGACGATTGAGGTGTGGAGGCCATGATATTCGGTAGCGAGGGCCAGAGCGTAGGTTGGTTGTCTAGTTGTTGAACGACATAAGGGCTGAAGAAATTGCCTCTGGTGGTCTTGCAGGGAATCTGTCGGGTGGTTGTATTTGGCTGCAGTTACAACGTTTCATTTAAATATTTAATTTATTATTTTTTCATTTGTTTTTTATTTTAATAAAACAAAATTATATGATCTTTTTTTTCTTTCAATATAATTTTTTTAAATCTTTTTTTATATAATTTCTTTTTTATTTTTGACTTTATATATAGCTCTCTTTTCTTTCCTTTTTATTATTATTATTATTTTATGGCCAAAGGCCTATTGGCGAAAATGGAGAAACTCCAACTTGTGTAGTGAAAGCTTCAATCACGACGGCAACAAGGTTGACAATTTTTTCTGGTCAAAGATCGGATCAAACTGGTTCTCTGCAACAGTTGAACATCCAGAGAATCAAACAACTTTGATACCAAATGGAACGAACAAAGTTCATACTTCAAGTTAAATGCTCCAAAAGACTCGGAATATAAATGATGTTACAAATGAGAGTGGGGGGCCTACTTATATACCCTAGGCAAGTGCCTCTTCATGGAAAGTCATGTCCCATTTAGACATGCCTCTTCAACACTAATTACTAATTAACTAATCATTATTACAATTATCATCAATATTTATATTTAATATATTTTATTCATAACAACACCATAAACCATTACTAACACCTATACACACCTTGGAAAACGACGTGAGCTAGATGACCTAAAAGCTAAAGACTACCCGAACCACCCGTCATGCAGAGCCTGTATACAGGTGTGAGGATATATTCCTCCGTTCCCCTTCAGCAACAGAAAATGTTACCCTAACCCCTGCGGTTGCCGCAGAACGAAACCTTCGCTAACCCCAAACCGTAGAGCCATTCTCTCCCCCCGCCCTGCTCCCCCTCCCCATCGATTGATATATATCTCTCCCATACCAGTTAAATATACCTCCCAACAAACTTTTACACTTCAGGACAGAATCCCTTTCCTTTATCCATTTGAGAGTTCTAGATATGATATGCTCACCTAGGATGTCCATTATCATCCCCTTGCACGACATCCTAGACATTAACCACTTTATTGCACCAAGCTTTTGTACAATATATAGAGGATTTTAACAAGATTATCCCTCTCTCTATCAAAAACCAAGGTAAAAAGTCAGGGGATGTGAAACCAAAAGGAAAGCCAATTATTGATGCAAGGCTGTCCTGCAACCAAAGGGGAGTTGGAATCTGTTTGGCATCCATGGACCAGGAACAAACACAATGGCAAGCCCACACAGCCAAAGGAATAGCAAGGGATGTCCACATAGAAAAACAAAGCATTGTAAAAAAATTAAAATGAATAAAAAGAAACATCAAAGAACAATACTGAAGTACTCTAAATACTAGGGGGGCTTTCCAACAATTTTAAAAAGGGAGAAGCAATTAGAAAAACAAAGTAATTATTCCTTTCAACTAGGCCACCATTTCAGAAGTGTGCAAAGTTCAAACTCCGGAATTTGGAAGTTTACTGTTTTCTCTCCAACTGTGAGCAGCTTCTTTTCCTGAATAATGACTGGTGGGTTTTGATTCTTCAAATTTCTCAGATGTGAGTAATGAGTTTCCTTAACAGTGAGAAGTAAGTTTTCTACACAAGGAACTTTGGTCCTTCCCTTTTAACTATATTGACCTCCATTCCTATAGTTATCTCATTTTCCATTTCTGTTGTCAAAGTATAGCAGGCAGTAACACTCCACTGTGGAAATATTGTACGAGAAAAGGAATACATAGATTTAGGATATAGAGAAAAAATGATTTGCAAACTGTGTACTCTGCATTGATGTTGCCGTGTACACAAATTCAGATTCCATCTGTGAGGCCAAGGAGTGGGGACTTGCACTTCAAAAGAGCAAGAAAGAATACTCATAAACCGCTCAAAGCATTGAGAAAACAACAAAGTGCTGCATGCCCATTGCCTACCACTAGTGTAGCCCATCAATCAAACTGCCAATTTGCCAGAGGTCCCAGCTCTAATGCCTAGGATGTCAACACTGAATATGTAAGTGTGTGTAATATCCCTCTTAGAGAGATTACCCTCGTAATGAAATTCTAAGTTAGGGTTCAGCAAACACATGACAAAATTATATTTATAACAGTTTTGCAGCACTTCATCAAACTCTATAACAGTGATGGTGTTTTATTGTGTGCACAAGTAATATAGTAAAGAACTCAAGCAACAGTTGATTCCACAAGCAACCACTGTAAAGTTAGAGCCAATTTGACAAGCAATTAGCAGACTTACTATTCTTCACATGCAGTACAGAGATCCACAGTTTCCCGAAAGGAATATCAACACAAAATTAGTTTTCTTAGGCATACAACTGTGTCCTACCCTCAGATTTACTAATGCCACTTTTATTCTTAGATGTGCTAATGAAACTGCATAGTGTTTGTAACCCTAAGCTCGCTGTTACAGAATGGCACACCTGGTATCAATTCACTGGTTTGGCCCAGTGATTCAAGAATCCTTCATGTGCTGTTTAAGCCCAGGATCACCCTGTTTCAATGGGCGGCACCCTAATAGCCCTGTCTCAACCTTGTGTCAACCCATTGCCACAAAATCCAGCTAATTGACCTCTGCACTGCTACAATTTTTGGCCATAAGCACCCTGAACAGACCAGCCCCTCAGCTGGCACCCTAAACTAGCTCCCTTAGGCCCTCGCTGCCCCAGTACCCAGCCAGCCGCACCCTTAGGACCCTGCGCTTGGCCCCTTAGGCCACTCGCTGCCTCAGTCTCCAACCAGTCAGTACCTTATACCCTGAACTCGGCCCTTATGACAATTCGCTGCTACAAGAATCCAGCCACTCAATGCCTAAAACAATCAAATTCGCTGAACTTTACAGAATCCAGTCTGCCAGTACCCTTAAGGCCCTGAAATCGGTCACCTCAGAAAAGAAAGATGAACACAGAGATTGGCTGGGGTGAAATCTTTCCCCCACCAAAATCAATCAGAAACCAAGGATTGTAAAACCCTTTTCAGTCTACGAGCCTCAGCCCCACGATCAAGAAGAAGAATAATTCATGATTATCATAATGACTCTCCTCCCTTCCTTACACAGTTTCTCCTTGGAGCTTTTCCCTCCTAAAGTCAAATTTGAGTGACTTGCATGTTTCCCTCCATTTTCCCCCATTTAATTTTATTATCTAATGTTGCCTAAGTAACATTAAATAATAATTCTCCCCTTTGAAATGACTATAGCCTGTGGGGTTAGATAGGCTACTATGTCCTTCCTTGGGCAATTAACTTGAAGAGGACATTACAGTTTGTCACTACAGAGTTCCTTCAAATGCTTCTAACTTTAGTACCTTTACCAGACTTTTTATGCCCATCTCATAAGAATATGTTTGACATGCACATTTGCTGATGTCAATATCGAGGTTATCAAGGAAGTGATCTTGCTAGTAAGTTTATTGCTTGCATGCAAAATCCCATTTGTAGTGGCCAGTTGGAAGTGATCTTGCTAGTAAGTTTTTAGCTTGCATGTAAAATCCCATTTGTAGTGGCCAGTTTGTTATATTTTAAATAAAAGATGTTCACTATAAATAATGGCCTTACAAGGTATAATGCAGCTACTCCTGAGAAGCTCTGCATAGTCTTGTTGAGAAGGTGAAACCTCTTTGAGAACATTATGGAACTATAAAAGGTTTCATGAAATATAGGTGGTTGATCTATTTTCACGACTATAGTGTAATCAAAGAGGCATCCTTTCTAGTGGTTCACACGTCCATATATATAAAACTAATGAATGTTGATGGCTAATCAATATAGTGAAAGATCCTAATTGCTGGTATGGTTAATGCTAATATTAAATAAATTTGAAAAAAAAAGTCACACTAACATCTCACAGACATCCACAATCAGACGATGCTAAAGCAATATCAAAACATCCCAAGAAGTGAGTTGCTCTCGACATGAAAAATGGTAGATCCTAGATACAAGGTTTCCATTTCACATATGATTGAGAGTACTCTAAATTAATGAAACATATACATTAAATACAAGTCTCAATATGCATACCTGCAGAACCCGTTGTTGCCGAGCTTCTTGATTTTGTGCATCCCTATCAGCCATGGATGGATGAGCAGTCAATTTATGAGGATGTTTCACAGAATTGTCCTTGTGATAGCACGCATTACATATGTCAAAGTCAGGGCAGGTCTCACAGCGCCATCCCTGCCCTGTCTCGATGTCATGGTGGCACATGTTACATGTAGTTACAAAAGCAGGTGCCGTCGGATTATGAAGATGATAGAGAACCATCATGGAAGAATGTTTCGCACGACGCAGTGTATCATACTGGTAGTGATTTCCTTGACAAAGGCTTAAGAAAGCCTGACGAGTGTCAAAAAATTCACTTTCCATAATATCATCTTTATCCTTGGTGTCTGCTGGAACATCTGTCACCACAATCTGCAGTATGATGATAACAGACAACTTAGTCCGTTTGTCACAGTTTGAAGAAAATAATGTCAAAAGCATAAGATATAAAACCAGAAAAAAATATAAAAAAAGCCAGAATACAAGCATAAATTCCTAGCTAGAACAAAGGCAAAGAAACTAAATGTTGACCAACAAACAAAACTGTATGTTGTTTAATACGTACTGGAGAAAGCATGTGCTTTTCTCTACTGTTAACAGGATGCATGTCCCTCTCATCCAGCTTTTGTTCTGCCTCATAACATCTACAAGATCAAGAAAATAAGAGCCATTCAAACCCATAAACAAATAAATGGCATTTGAAAATGATACAGAACAGCACAGGGACTCATAAATAACAAGTCAGCATTGTAAAGTATAAAATTTTGAATAAAGCCATTACACATACCTAAAATAAGTTTAAAACAGGCAAATAAACACACTTAATACCAAATTTTCTGTAGCTCAAAATATTGTTTGAAAGTAGGCCACAAGCATAGGTTTTTAAAAACACACTCAGCAGCTTTGCGAACCAAGAAACCAAAACATACAAAAGATAATACCAGTTGTACGATAAATTTCACCAAAAGACCTGATACCATCAAACTTTTCATCCACCAATAAGATTTTGTATCTTTTACACAAATTTTTGGGAATGAAATTACACCCAAATTCCAATAGACCTTGCCACTATAAGAAACTCTTATAGTAATCACAACCACATTTTCTAATGATAAGGTTTTCTTGGAACACTGGAAAATAACATCGAGTGCACAAAGTGAGTGTCAACAGATACACCATTCAGTATTATGAAGCGTTTAAACTTAGAGCAACTGGAATTCCATATTTAAATGTGTGTGTGTGTGTGTGTGTGGTGTATATATATATAATTAATTGGATAATGATTTACAGAATAAGAGTTGCCCTGGCTTAAATACAGCCTTGGGGTGTCTCTTGGTGAATGGGCATGATCTTTGATCATGCCCTTTGCCTAATACAGCCTAATATAATTACAATTTGTTATAATTATTTTTTATATAACATTGCCTTTCTCTCAAAAGATGCTTTGTCCTCAAAGCATACGTAACGACAGATGTTGTTGACGAAATGCTTCAATTCCAAGAAGCTTCTTCTTCTGGTAAGTCTTTCCACTTGATTAGGTACTCCTTGATTACACGAGATCGGAGCTTTTTTTCTCTAGTGGATATGATACCTTCTGGCTCTAAGATGACTCTTCCTTCATCATCAAAGAATGGAAGTGTTGTTTGCGCTGACTGATGGTCACCAAGTGCCCTTTTAAGGCAGGATACATGGAAGACGTTATGAACACGACCTTTATTCGAAAGGCTTAAACTATATGCAACTTGGCAGATCTTTTTGTTGATCTGTTATGGTCCATAGAACTTTGGTGCCAATTTATTTTTTCCTTTTTGTTTCAAGGACAATTGTTTGTATTGTTGGAGCTTGAAAAATACCCATTCTCCAACTTCAAATTCTCTCTGGATTCTGTTTCGGTCAACTTGTTGCTTCATACGGTTTCTTGCATTATTCAAATTTTCTCTTTTTGTTTCAAGGACAACTGTTTGTATGGCTGGAGCTTGAAAAATTACCCATTCTCCAACTTCAAATTCTCTCTCGATTTTGTTTGGGTCAGCTTGTTGCTTCATACGATTTCTTGCATTATTCAAATTTTCTTTTAGGGTCTGGACGATCTTTTGGGTTTCTTCTAGTTGGTTTTTAATAGCTAGTACATTTGTCTGGACAATAGCTAGATCCTTCCATTTCGGGGGTTCGTACCCATACAAAGCTTGGAATGGAGTCATTTTTGTTGACATATGGTAAATAGAATTATACCACCATTCAGCGAGATGCAACCACTAAACCCACTTATTTTTTCTTTCTGTAGCATAACAACGTAAGTAGGCTTCCAAACATTTATTGACAACATATGTTTGTCCATCTGTCTAAGGGTGGTAAGCGGAACTCATATTTAGGTAGGTTCTGATATGGATGAACAATTCCTTCCAGAAATTACCCTTAAAGTTGGCATCTTTGTCGCTCACAATGACTTTCGAAAACCCGTGTAGTTTATAAATGGTTTTGCAAAATATCTCAGCGATTTGTTTTGTTGAGTCTGATTTCTTTATTGCAATAAAGTGAGCATATTTGGTGAGTATGTCGACTACTACGAAGATCTTATCCTTGCCATCGGATACAGGTAACCCCTCAATAAATTCCATGGATGTTTCTTCCCATTTCTGATTCGGAATGTTTAAGGAGTGAAGTAACCGAGGCATCATAATGTTTTCACTTTTACTTCTTTGACATTTGTCACATTCTACTACATATTTTTGAATATCGCGACTCATCCCCTTCCAAAAGAAGGATTGACGTGCATTGTAGTAAGTCTTAAAGAATCCTACATGTCCGGTTGACAGCGAATCATGTGACTCCTTGAGTATCTTGGATTTAAACTTGGAGTTTTAATTCAGAAATTCTTCTTGTACCATAGAATATCGTTCTTTCATTCAAATTTTGAGTTGTCTGAGAGCTTATCGATTATAGCAGTTATTTATGGATCCTTGGCGTACTCACTTTGAATCTCATTAAGCCATTCAAGAACCACAACTGAGACTACAAGTAGTGTTGGTTCCTCGTCCATTCTAGACATGGCATCTACTACTACATTGTCTTTTCCCCTTTAATGTAATATCTCCATGTCAAAGGCGGCAATTTTTTCAATCCATTTTTGTTGTTCTTTGGAAAGTGTTTTTTTTGGAGGAGGCGCTGGAGACTGTTATGGTCTGTTCGAATCAATGTTTTGAAAATCACGATCGAGATTAAATCGGCGAGGGAAAAAAATCGGAAAAATTTGTAAAAATCGGTAAAAATCGGGAAAAATCGGCACATACAAAAATATTCAATTTTTTTAATATCTTAAGCACCCACAACATAAAATAAATGCATTGACACATAAATATGAAGAATTAAACCCCCAAAAACAAAAAAAAACAAAAAAAACTAATATATAAGATGTGTAATATCATGTCTAGTGCTATATCACACATAATAGTGAATCATGTCCTGAATACTAAGTCCTGAGTCCCAACTCAACATCAAAATATCAACAAAAAATATAATAATGTATCTCATATCATGAGTCATAATGTTATATACAAAGGAATGCACCAAATAACCTATACTATTGATTTCCTCTGCCCCTCTTGCGAGAAAATGTAACAGCTTTCCCTCTAGACAAAGAAGCTGGCGAGGCTAGCAATGGACTCTATTGTGCTCCAGATCCTGAAGCACCAGGAGCTAAAGGAGGCAGACCACATCCTCTACCGGTAGCAGGGGTAGGTGGTGTCACCTCCTCCTGTTGTTGCTCCTCCTCCTCCTCCTCATGAAACTCATCATTGATTCATCGCTACTAGAAATGGGATCATCAACAAGAGATACATAAACATCATCTAGCTCAAAGTCTTCAGACTTGGATTGCTCAACCTTATAACATGATAGAAATTGAAAAAGTTTAACATGCCCAACCAATGATTTTGGTTTGAGTGAAGGGTTCATCTCCTCAACCTTAAAATGCGGTAGAAAAAGATTAACATGCCTAACCAGTTGTTTTCCTTTGAGTGAAGGGTACATTCTTGTTAAGGTCACGGTAGGGGAGTTCAACAATCAATACCACCAACATCAACAAAGTTCAACAATCAATGCCACCAACATCAAGGTTCTTAAAGGACTTCATACTCTTGATCAAATGCCAATCTCATACCCTTACACATAATAGAATCAAATGGAAACAATGCAAATCCCCAAACCATGAAACCCTAAAAACCATTAAGTCTGTTGAATTTTGAGTGAAATCTAAAATTCTAGTTTCTCCATATGAAATCCAATGAGGTCGAAACCACTCTTAAACATCATGAGTCATTTCATGGTAATGTTAAAAAATTAAGTAAATATCACTTTTACTTTAAGAATTTAACATTACCATTAACTGCCAACAGGGTGTGTCAGGAAAATGAGAGGGCTGCAAAAATGACCAAAAAAAAAAAAAAATCGATTTTTGAACTTATAGGGTTGTTGTTTGATGAGCCCACGATTTTTTCCAAAAAATCGGCCTTCCAAAAAAATCACGATTTTCGCTTCTTTGGTTCGAATGGAGAACTTACTTCCCAAAAGATATTGTCTCCACTTGGCCAGTGCGTGCATAATAGCATGCATTTCCTTGTTGTGTGTGGATTTAAGACATTCTCGTTTATTAAGCTTCCTGCTTTCAAAAGTTATTGGATGCCCCTCTTGCATTAACACTGCACCTATACCGAACCCGAAAGCATCACACTCAATGATAAATAGTTTAGAGAAATTTGGAGTTGCCAATACCGGGGCATTGGACATAACCTCCTTCAATTCTTCAAAACACCTTCTTGCTTTATCATTCCATTGAAATGAATTCTTCTCCAAAAGATTTGTTAGAGGTGCAATTATGTGTGCATAATTTTTAAAAAATCTTTAGTAATATCTAGTCAATCCTAAGAACCCTCTTAGCTTGGATATATTAACTGGTTTGGTCCATTCATTTATAGCCTTGATTTTATTACGGTCCACTTTTACTCCTTGATGGGATATTATGTGTCTGAGATATTCTACTTCTTCCTTCCCAAAGGTCCATTTGAATTTCTTGGCGTAGAATTGATGCTCTTCCAGTAGTGTAAGAACTTTATCCAAATGTTGTAGGTGATCCTTCCAAGTTTTACTATAAATTAAAATATCATCAAAGAACACTAAAATAAACTTCCTAAGATATGGAAGGAATAACTCGTTCATAGTAGCTTGGAACGTTGTTGGTGCATTGGTTAATCCTAAGGGCATTACTTTAAATTCGTAGTGACCTTTGTGTGTTCGGAACTTCATTTTTGGTATGTCTTCCAACCTGATTCTAATTTGGTAATAGCCTGACCTGACCTTAAGTCCAATTTTGAGAAGTATTTAGCGCCATGTAGTTCATCCAACATTTCATCGACAAAGGGAATTGTGAATTTGTTTTTAATCGTTATCTTGTTTAATCCTCTATAATCAATGCATAGCCTGAACGATCCATCCTTCTTCCTTACCAATACAACTGGAGCAACATAAAAACTCTTACTTTTTGAGATGATCCCACATTTTAAACGGTCTTGGATTAACCTTTCAATTTTAGTCTTTTGGTGATGCGGATAACGATACGGCTTGATGTTGACGGGGTCTGATCCTGCTTTTTCTTCTATTGTATACTCAATTTCCCTATTAGGAGGCATTTTCATGGGAAAGTCTTGGAATACTTTTTCGTGCTTTTAAATTAACTCTTGTACTTCTGGGGACTCTTCGTTGATCACTTTTGCAAATAACATTTCTAATTAGTGACATTGTACTGCATAGGTTGGCGCTCCTTTTTGAATCATTTTCATCATCTAGGATGACAACACGATTTGATCTTCTGGTGCTTGGAATCTGTATAACTTGTACCTCTGCCCTTCCCATTTAAAGCTTATAAACTGCTTTTGATGGTTGGCAGAGTAAGTGCCTAGGGTTTGTAGCCATTAGATACCTAAGACCACATCTACTCCTCCTAGTGGCACGCTGTAGAACGGAGATTCTAAATTAAAGCCTTGAATCTGCAATTTGACCTTATGGCATTTCCCTACTTTTTCAATCTTCTTACCGTCGGCTACCATCACCTTCATGTTGGGCATAAGAAATGTAAAGATGTTGAGTCTCTTGGCCATGTTTGAGTCTAAAAAATTGTGCGTGTTGTCAGTGTCGATGAGACCATTACGTTGTTCTTCTTGATATGTCCTTTTAATTTTAGTGTCTGGGGTTGTGACATACTTGTCATAGCTAATAATGACACTTGCGGAATGCTTTCGTCATCTAGTCTTGGAGAGAACTCTAGGTGTCTTCAATTCCTTCTATGTCTGATTCATCACTGTTAGAATCATTAGTTGCTTCACAGTTATATAGGTTCTTTGTCTCTTTTCCTTTAGCACACCTATGCTTAGGCTCCCACTTTTTGCCACAACGTTTGCACTTGCCCTCTTTCATCCTTTGTATTTCCACATTAGATTTTTCTCCTTCACAAAGATGTGGTGGGACATATTTTGTATTATCCGTATTCGCAAATTGGGAAAATCTTCATCTCCAATATACTTTTTCTAGCTTTGACCAAAATATCTTTTCAAATTTCTTTTCAGCAACTTTTGCTTTTTGTTTTGCTACTTCTATCGATGTAATGTCATGAAGCTCAAGCTCTACTTGTAGATGGGTTTTAAGTCAAGAAATGTACGATTGCACTAGACTCTGATAATCCAGGTACTTGTGTTGCTAAGGTCTCCTATTCTCGAGTGTATTCATCCACATCTCCTTTTTGTCACAATTTGATGAGTGTTGAAAAGAACTCTTCTTCCTTGCCACCTTGGAACCTTTTAAAGAATGCATCCTTAAATTTTCTCCAACTGATAGCGGGTGTCGTCTTCTTCCACCACATATGCCAATTATATGCTTTGCCTTCCATTTTCATGGAAGCATGCCTAATATTTTTGTCATCATTGTCAATATCGTAACTCTCGAAATATTCTTCAGCTTTATTGAGCCACACAATGCTGCATTTTTCCTTACCGTCAAACTTGGGTAGCTCGGTTTTTGCTCTTCGTTGATACGTCGCTAACGGTGGAGTGAAAAAGGGGTATTGATAGGTGAATGGATTCCATAGCTGCTTATTTTGAAAATTCGTGTTACTATTTTCTTAATGGTGCGAGGATGATGTTTTTGGAGACTCGATTTTTCCATGATGATCTGCTGAATTTATTGAATCTGATGAATTGTGTTGTTGAATACCTCCATCATTCTAGAATATTTGTTCAGGTGTAATACTCATCCTGTCACAAATAGAGATCAGTATCAACATTTGTCCGATTATATGCCCTTTTGGACTCGATATGGTTCTGCCTGAGCTGTCTTTCTATCCGATTTGTCGTATCCTAAAGTTTCTTGATCTCGTCAGAATGTCTGTTAACCTTATTCTCGAGATCGACTATTTTTAGGTTAGAATCATTGGAATGGCTAGTAATCCTATTCTCAAGATCAAACATTTTTTTATTGAAATCGACCATGGACATTGAAAAAGCCATCGAGCGTGTATGAGGTGGAGTATACTTATCCAGCTTAACTCTTTTTCTTAACTTGATCCTAACTTTTTTTTAATTATAAATTATATAAAATATATATGTTATATAGTTATGAAATATGGTTAATCCAACTTATTAACTTATGAACTGCGTCGTCCACCGTATACCGTTGCAAAACGTTATCGCTTATACTGAACCGCTAACCACACGTTGTATCGAGGGGAAAGGTCACCTCGTTACCGGTTGACCTGCACATCCAAACGCGGCTAAGCGCCCGACCCAAATTTGTCAGAAAGCAGTCACAATCTGTGGATGGTAACGTGCACAGTGGTAACATGGGGCAGACACTAGTAACAGAGGAACGAAGGAAGGCAGTAGGTGTCAGGCTTGAATGGCGGAACAACAAGCACATAGGAACCGAATTGACAGATGACAGGGTCGAGGCAAAACAACAAAAAGAAGGAAAGGTAGACAGCGCAATGAGGTGACAGGATGAGGGGATATGGAGACCGAGACAGAGCCTGGGACAGAACAATGATCACAGCAAATGGTGAGGGAACGATGGAGCTGACTGCAGATAGAGGTGTCGAATGCAATGGACGAATGAAGAAGTCGAACAACGGATGTTTGTGTTTTGTCACTGCAACAATTTTGGCCCGAGGACCTAACGCACTCTGATACCAGATGAAGCGTTTAAACATAGAGCAACTAAAATTCCATATATATATATATATATATATATATATATATATATATAATTGGAAGATGATTTACAGAATAAGAGGAGCCCTGGCTTAAATACAACCTTGGGGTGTCTCTTGATAAATGGGCATATGATCTTTGATTATGCGCTTTGCCTAATATAGCCTAATATAATTATAATTTGTTATAATTAATTTTTATACAACATATTAGCACTATCAGCCACTGCAAAGTGATAATTTGCCTCATTTTTTTCATAAGTTTCCCATACAATTATCAACATATCAAATAACCTATTTATTAATAAAGCAATTAGATTCCACACATGGTTTGATTTGGTGGCAAAGTAGATTTCTTTATCATACACTCATGATGAACCCAAATTCCACTAAACAGCCATTCCATTTAATGAAATGGGCACTCAATCACTTCAAAAAAATCATCAAAAAATATCAATCATTAGGGACTACATTCTATGAAAGCAAACTGACCGGTCATGATGATAAGTAAGATGTTTGTTGTTCACTAATGAGATCAATGAAGTATTGAGACATCAACAAGGGACCCATTCTTGATGTTTTTGTTATATCTTTATTCCATCGACCTAGGTAAATTTATTCCTTATGATTTCTTTACTGAAAAATTAACTTATATTGAATTCTTCACCGCATAAAATAAAATACACTTGTTAGAAATTCAACCAGGAAAAAAATCAATGGAAGCTACAGGAAACCAATCTCGAAAACACAGAAATTTTTGCCCTTCAAGTATCAGCTTTTCATTAAAATTACTCCAAGCTTAAAAGGGCTCCCAAACTGGAAAAATAGCCCTTGACAACAAAACCTAGCTACCTCCTGAAGTTGCCTCTACACCTATTGTGCAAGGCCCCTTCAATCTCGGAGAGTTGGATTAATCTCATCTACTTTTGTCACTCACATTGCTTCCACTCTTTCCTCCTTTGGAGTGTGCGACTTGCACACTGAGTTAAAATCCTTTTTCACTCTCTCACTTGTGTTTTTCTATCACTTTGTGTATCACACTCTCTATGCCTTTTCCTTTCACTTTGCTTTCTTTTATAACATTGAGTCGATGAGCAAGTCTCCATAAACCTAATCTCTCAATGAGATTGATGGTTGAGATTAAATTCCTGTCCGATGTTACAAACATCAACAATTTCCTACCCCACCCAATGGCATGAGTTTATAAAGGATGAGGTTGGGTATAAGTACCAGGCACCTTTGGAAAAGTAGTTAACCCTCAAACACAACATCTAAGCCAAAAGACATTTGCTCTATGCAATGCATCACCTTAGGACGTGCTTCCAAAAACACTTGCATCAAGAAAACGTGAAAGAGCCCCTTTATATACACAGAGATCCCCATACATAGAGCTAGGGTTGCTTTATACACAAAGTGATTTTGTATGTTACCTGCTCATATGCACATGGCAAGGAATAAAGACTTCATTTCCCAATGGACAAGGCAATCATAAAAAAATTTGAACATCGAAATCCCAACAAGGCATTCTACCTCTTTTCTCTCTCTATTTTCTCTCTCTTCTTCTCTCTAATTTCGTACCCCTACAAGGGAATTGTAATAAATGAACACTAGCATGATAAACTTATGCAACAGACTTAGGCAACTTGGGAACTGGTTACTAAGTGCGTCCACTCTAGTGTTTTTTTGACTTGACTAATTATTTTCACTTTTAGTGATAACTAACTAGTCGAGTTTTTAAGTTTTTTCACTCATATAACTACAAAGTTGGTGTGTGGCTTAATAACTGGGCCTTGAGTGTGTCCTAATGTCTAGAGTCGATGTATATTACCATGCTCGGTCATATCTGAAGTCTTGTAGAATTTGACCGTTTTTTTAGGATTTTTTTTAATACTTCAAAATTCCTGCAAGACAGGATTTTTAATTAATATTCTATGTAATAAGTTGGTGTGTGGCTTAATAACTGGGCCTTGAGTGTGTCCTAATGTCTAGAGTCGATGTATATTACCATGCTCGGTCATATCCAAAGTCTTGTAGAATTTGACCGTCTTTTTAGGATTTTTTTGAATACTTCAAAATTCCTGCAAGACGGGATTTTTAATTAATATTCTATGTAATGATGTAAATAAGTAGCACTAGGAAATGTTGTTGGCATGTGGGTGCTCCAAAATTTATGCTCAAAGCACCAGCATTATCTTTGTACCCACTTTGAGGGGCCAAAAATAATTATTTCTCCATGAAAACCCACTTTTCCCAAAGGTGAGGATAAAAGGTCAAGAAAATTGCAAAAATTAATAAGTTCGGACATATTGAAAGTCATATTTCCAAGTCAAAGAGACAACTAAAGTGACATGGCATGGAAGTTGGAGTTAAAGGCAAAGTTTAAAGCTGATTTGGCAGACACATTGGCAGGTCAAATTCATGGTTAAGTCAAGGGGACAAGTTTCCTCCTTTTGTGGGCTGAGTTCACTGATTTTGAGGAATCAATTTTCCAGTTGTCATACCCATAAATTAAGGACTGATATGACAGAGTGTGGAAGTAAAGGACGGAGTTAACTACCCCTTACCCCCCTTGTCTCCACCACTCAATACGCTGCCATTGACACGCCCATGTAGACTAGAAATAAAGGAGATGACACACAGCTAGAATTGAGGGATAGCTACAGCCACTTGCACAGAATTCAAGGATTGACACACAGTTGTCACAAGAGCAGTATGCAAGTCAGGATTGAAAGGGTTGTCACACCCAGCAGATTAGGGGTTGTACACATAGCACTGAGGGTGCTAGGCAGGCCTATCTTGGCAGAAAACAAGCAGTCACTAGCAATCAGGGCTCAGCAAATTCGTTGGCCCTCATGGTGAGGGCCTCTCCCATTGACAGTCCCATGTAGACCAGAAATAAAGGAGATGACACGCAGCTAGAATTGAGGGATAGCTACAGCCACATGCACAGAATTCAAGGATTGACACGCAGTTGTCACAAGAGCAATATGCAAGCCAGGATTGAAAGGGTTGTCACACCCAGCAGATTAGGGGTTGTACACATAGCACGGAGGGTGCTAGGCAGGCCTATCTTGGCAGAAAACAAGCAGTCACCAGCAATCAGGGCTCAGCAAATTTGTTGGCCCTCATGGTGAGGGCCTCTCCCAAACTCTATATATTGCGATCAGTTTGCAATGATGGAATCTTGAGAGCTTGGGTACACTTGTAATTTTGCTACATTTTTTATAATACAAAAGACTTTGGAGGTCAATGATTCATTGCCTTTTATGGTTTGCCATGTGCTTGAGTTGAGGTAACTTGATGATGTTTTATTGTTATTTGTTTTCAAGTTGGTTATTAATGATCATAGGCCTTGATAGGGGCATTGTCTTCCAGGGGAAGAGTAGCAACTGCTTGTTATTCTTTCGAAATTTTTGCATTTTAGATTTAACTATTACATGTGTTTCTAGGTTGAATAAACATGTTTAGTTGATCATTGTGCAAAATTCCACATATTTTGTTAATCTTGTGGGCAAGATCTTAAGTGGTTCTTACAGATATCTCAAGCTTGGAGTTGGAGAAGTTCTTAGTTGAACCATCCACGTCCACGGATCCTATGTAATATTCCAAATTTGCAGTTCAGCAAATTGGAATATTAATTTTGATTAATTTTTGCATTTCCTAATGTTGGGCGGAAATAAAGTGGGTAGGGGGCCCACAAATAACTTTTGGCCAAAATAAAGCCTTTTCCTAAAGTCAATAAGGGAAAATTGCGGCTCTAGTGGTGGGGTCGAGTTGGCCTTAGGTGGCAGCATGGAGGGGGCACGAAGTAGGCAGCGTGTGAGTGGCTGGAGGAAGGCAACACGTGGTTGGCTCAAGGAGAGTCAGCGCAAGCCAAGGTGGGGCCCACGGAATGTGTTTAGCCTCAATGGACAAAAGGAAAAAGGAAGGCCTCCTTCCTCATTCAATCAGCTCATTTCTTCTTGTCAACTTGATTGAACACGCTTGAGACAGAGAGCCAGGTCTGCAATGTTGTTTAGCACACGAGGTCTTCAAGCGGAGATCTCAACCTTTGCCTAGGGGGACTTCGAGTGCCCGCTCAGGAGAGAAGTTTTGCATTTTGTGGGAGAGTTATCCATCAGCATCTTCAGGAGATAGCGTATTCCCTTCAGGAATACGTAGAGGCATAAAGGATTGCAAAGTGGATTGCGTAGTGAAATTGGGAGTTGGTGCTAGAAGTGCGGAGAGAAGAGGAGTTTTAGCAAAAGATTTGGAGGGGAGTCCAGCCACCTCCTACCACGGATTTTTGTAACATTCCAAAGGCATTTACCAGTCGATTCCTCCAGTGATTCGAATTCCCCAGTAGTTCAGTGAGCCAAGCCCAAAGGGGCCAACTTTCGAGGTCGAGCTTTTAGCAAACCCTTCGCGAGTTTTTGTGGGCATGTTGAAGAGAGTCTAGTGTCCAATTCCCGGAATTTTCTGAGCAAGGGAAGAAGCCTAACCAGCGGTCAGAAATCAGCCAGTAGCAGCATTTTTGGGCTAGGTAGCTCAGAGACTTGTTCTTGTAGACCCACTTACAACCAATTGGTTTGGTTCCCAAAGGAAGATCAACCAGCTTCCAAGTGCCATTCTTTATCAAGGCATCCTACTCCTTTTGCATTGCTTCATTCCATTCAACATGAAAAATGGCTTCTTTGAAATAAGTTGGTTCATGATCTGTAGACAAATTCAATTCACCGTTTTCTTGTTCCTGCCTTTCCAACCTCATCGGGACGAACGTTTTCTAGTGTCTTTGTCAGCCATTTTGGGGGACATTTCTGAGATGGCCCAGGCTACTCATTTCATTGAGTTGGAATTGAATCAAGATTCAATCTCTCAATTCTTTCAATCACATCGTTCAAGGTGTCATCCGTGGTTGGTTCTTCATGTGGGGGAGAGAGTGCTTCGGAAAATGATTCCACAGATTGATTCAATATAGGAATCCCCTCTTCAAGATGTGGACTTTGCATGTGTGAATCTATCCAAGTGATCAAGTTGCCACTCAACAACATTGTCAGTCTTGGAAGATTCAAGGAATATGACATCTCTTGCTACTACAAACTTCTTATTGACTTCATCATAGAGACGATATCCTTTGGAGGTATTGGAATACCCCAAGAAGATACATTTTAGACTTCTAGCATCAAGTTTACTCCTTTGTACCTTAGGTATCAAAGCATAACAGGTGGAACCAAAGACCCTGAAATGCTTTACTGAAGGAATGTGGCCATGCCACATTTCATAAGGAGTTTTGATTCTGATTGAATTTGAAGGACACCTATTCTTTATGTATATAGCACATAGAACCACATCAGCCCAAAACATCAATTTTACATTCTTAAAAAACATTATGGAGCGAACCATATTTAAAATTGTCCTGTTCATTCTTTCAACTACATCGTTCTGCTGGGGATTATAGGTCACAGTAGTTTGATGTTTGATCCCCCATGTTGACGAAGATAATTTTCAAATTCGTTTGAAGTGTATTCTTTTCCATTATCAGTGCGCAAAGAGCCAATATGAGTTTGTGCATCATTTTCAATCCATGCATGAAAATTCTTAAATGTTTAAAAAGCATCAGATTTGTTCTTCAATAAGTGAAACCAACACATTCTGGTGTAATCATCAATAAATGTCATCATGTATTTATTTCCATTTGCAAAAGCAACAGGCATAGGGCCACATAAATTTGAATGAATAAGCTCAAGTTTTCTATGTGCTCTGGAATGTGAATCATGAAATGGTTGTTTTCTATGCATTCCTGGAATACAAGCATCACATTGCTTAAGTTTCCTAGGAATTGTAGGCAATCCAGTAACACCATTTTTCTTCAACAATCGAAGGTTGTCATAATAGTTTAAGTGTCCAAATTAGCATGCCATAAAAGACTTAATGGGAATGCACCTTCATCATGATGTGAACTGAATGCAAAATTTTGTGCATGAGCAGAGGAACCTTGCAACGTCAAGAGTCTTCCTTCTTCTATTCCCTCCATGACAAGTGAGCGATCTGATGCTTTTCCGACCTCAACCTTGCCATCAAACACGTGAATGGAGTGTCCTTGCTGGCGGGATGTGAACCAAGGACAGCAAGTTTCTCCTCAACTCAGGGAGGTATAGAACCTCATGTAGAAGATGATCTGGAAGACCAGGCAACTTAAGCATGATTGTGCCAAGCCCTGATGGCTTGAGTTTGGATTTCTCTTCGAAGTATACTGCTCCATCAACTTTGTCAATAAATTCTTCAAAAAAAATCTTTTCTAAATGTCATGTGACATGTTGCTCCTGAATCTAGCAACCAATCATATCTCCAAGAAGTAAATGAAACATCAAGCAAGTCTTCAGCTACTCCATTGTTACAATGTGCTACAACATAATGAGCAGATTCAGGTGCTTTACCTTTGTCTCTGTCATGAGTTCTACCTTTTTCTTGATTTCTTTGCTGCTCAATTTTATCCCAAGGCAGCTTACATGTAGATGCATCATGCCAGTCTTTATTGCAGCATATGAAATGAAGATCAGATTTTTTAGTTTGAGTTTGTTTGCCCCCCCTTCCTCTGAAATTTCTTCTTCCTCTTCCTCTTCGGCCACCTCTTCCTCTGGAAGAATCTTGAGCATGACTCTTTTCTCTATGTGCAAAGCATATAGCCTCTTCAGAAGACAGAGGGGTTGTCATCTTTCCAAAAGCCTTCTCTCTTTCTGCAAACTTTTTGTCAAGGGAATCAAAGGTGATTTTCACAAAGTTTCCACTTGCTTGCAATGACTTAAGATAATGTGAGTAAGTTGGATACAATGCCTTAACATGTGCTATGAGAGGTATGTCAACTTCTACTCTAGTGTTCTTAATGTCATGCATGATAGAACTTACTTTTGAAGCTAAAGTAAGAGGGTCATCATTTTTCAATTCAAGACTAAACAGCGTAATCATTAATTGAACAATTTCAAGTTCTGAATGTGAGTCATAGAGTTCTTTTAGCTTGCTCAAGGCTTCATGGGCATTTGAAAATGGTGTAATATGACGACTCACCTCTTCATTTACGGAAGCTGCAATCAAGGCATAGGCCTTGCAGTTCTTGTTTTCCCAAATAGCGATCTCCTTGTCTAAAGTGGGCTTTGCTGGTGGGTGGTCTCCTTCTCCTTCACAAATTCCTCTCCACAACTCATTACAAATGAGAGTGTGCTTGATTTTCCAAAACCATTCAGGATAGTTCTCTTTGTCGGAGAGAACAACTCCCACAATGGATATGAGAGAATGCATTCTTTTGAAGAAAAAAAAATACTTTGTTGTCACGGTAAAAAAAACTCAATTCTAGTTTAAATTCTACAAAATAATAAAATAAATTAAAAAATAATAATAATAATAAGAAAGAAGAAAAAAAAATTGGGGAAAAACAAAGGTATTATTTGAGGGAGGGATTATTTGGGGGAGGTATTTTCTAGGGGAGGCGTTTTCTAGGGGAGGTATTTACTAAGGGAGGCGTTTTCTAGGGGTATTTACCAGGGGAGACGTTTTCTAGGGGGGTACTTGTTGTAATAAGATAAAATAAAAAATTAAACAGGGAGTGAGGGAACAGGAAGGGAAGGTCGAGGGTCTGCGTGAGAGGGGCGGGGGACGGGAAGGGAGCACCGAGGGGCAGAGGGAGGGGAGGGCCGAGGAAGGGGAGGGCAGGTAGAGTCATGGGACAAGAGGGGAGGGTCGAGGAGCCGAGGGAGGCGAGGGCGAGTAGAGGTGAGGGACAGGAGGGGAGGGGAGGGGAGAGGGAGGGGTGAGCAGGTAGAAGAGGGGGACGGGAAGGGAGGGCCGAGGGGCTGAGGTAGGGGAGGGTGGGTAGAGGTGAGGGGCGGAAGGGGAGTGTCGAGGGAGGGGTGAGCGGGTAGAGGCAGGGGATGGGAGGGGAGGGTCGAGGGGCCGAGGGATGGGAGGGTGGGTAGAGGTGAGGGACGGGAGGGGACGGCCGAGGGAGGAGTGAGCAAGGTTGTGAGTGTGGGCGGAGGGGGATAGTGACGAGGGGTGTGAGGGAGTGAAGGCGAGAGGGTCTGCGTGTGAGTGAGTGAAGCAAGGGGCAGCGCGAGGGTCAAGGGAGGTGAGCTGAGCTAAGTGGTGATAACTGTAGAAAAAGAATTAGCTGAATTTGCACAGTAAAAAGGAACTGAATTTGCACAGTGGTGTGCAGAAAAAAAATTGAGCTGAGATTGCACAGTGATGTGCAGAAAAATTGAGGCAGAATTTGCCAAAAACCAAAATGCAGAATTATACCAGAATTTCAGAATTCCCGGAGCAGTAAAAAAGTTTGAATGACAGGAGCAGTAAAACACTGAATGCCAGAAGCAATAAAAAAAAATTGAATGCACAATGATAATCTGCAGAAATGCAAAACAGGAGGGAGTTACACCAAGGGCAGGAATGCCAAAAAAAGGGACTGGTTTTGATACCATGTCAGACCAGGAGGTAACTCCGCAAAACTGAAGATGCATTAGATGGAGATTGTGTGTGTACTTATACATGGAGGTGAAACTATTGGGATTCACTTCCCAATGTCTCTTGGCCTTCCTTATTTACTAAATTACAATAATATACAATCTCACCCAATCCCTTAGGCTTAGGTGTCAACAATCTTATAGCATTGGTGCTTGAGTTTCATTTCATTTGCCCTCTTATTTTAACAAGTTTATCTATTTTGGGTGATTGTCATTAGTTCAACTACAAATAATTTGTTTAACAAAGTATCTTGTTCCAATCATTTACTTTCAAAGCATTTACACTTTAGGCATTTACCTTCGAGTATTTACTTCCAAGCAATACTTTCAAGCCATCTTCACTTGGAGTATTATCTCTTGCAAGGTACATTATATAAGGCACTGGTCTACTTTTTCTCCATCTTGTCCACTATTGCAATATCTTTACTTGTAGATGGTTGTTGTTATTATGATGCTTTCAATTCATTTTCTACAGTTTATCTATAAATATAATTTGGATGTATCCTTGATCATTCTTGACCACTCTAAGTTAACGACCCTACAACAGTACACCCCTTTTTACGCAAAAGGGATTTCATCATTCATCCAAAATTCATCAGCAATCTTCAGTTTATTGAATATGTAAACCCATTTTGCATGTTTAAAATGTAAATGATCTTAGTAAGACCATCATGTATGTAACAACCTAGGTAAATTTATTATTTTGGTGACGATTTCTATCCTAGAAGGTTTTTAGTCTCATTGGTTCATCTGTGTCTCTAGACACAAATGATCAATAGAGTTTTTCCCTCCAACCTCACCCCAAAAGCTAGGGTGGATTTTGTCATCAAGATATTAGGTGAGTCTTAGTGTTTTTTATCGAGTCTTTGTAAAAGTAATTTGGGAATATTCTAGCTAATTGGCTAGATTATTTTATTACAAATTACTTGGCCTGCTAGATCATATTTCGAGTCGCAAAATTGGGTAGATTTTTTAGGGTCTATAACGAAAGGGTGTTCTCCCTTCATGGGTTAAATGTAATTATCTTATGTAAATAATATTTTAGCCATGGTGCTAAAATATTAGAGGGTTGGAAAAAATTAATAATCCCCTAATGTGTCAATTAATTAAATCTTCTAGCAAAAATAAACTAAAAATCCTATGCCAAAAATTTGATTAATTTAAGCCTAAGTTAAGTCTTGGGAAAAATAAATTCTCCAAATATATATTAAAAAAAAAATTGTGGGTTCTAGAAGAATTAATTTTTGGAGGTCCTCCACCAAGGTTATACTCAAAAAATCAAACAATTTTGGCCCCTTGGGCTTTGGTGGTTAAGTCAAAGTCAATTTTTTGAGGAAATAGTTAATTAAAAATCAATTAAATGAAAATTTCGATTTTTCATCAAAAAATAAATAATTTTGACGGTGATGATTAAAAGATCATTAAATCTTTATGAACAGTCAAGATTAATTTGACAAGAATCAAGCCAGCTAGTCGTTGGAGAATTTATCTATAAATTAGGAGTTATTTGTCAATCAAAGGAAACCGGTCATTAAATCGTCTACTCGCTCTTGAAGCTCTCTTGTACTACATTCTGGAATAATACAAACGAAGTCTTTGGGGTTTTACTTGATGGTGGTGTTCCTCTTCGGCATTTTATGGTAATCTTGTTCTTAATATTTTGTTGGTAATTATTTTAATAAATTGTTGATTAATGGCTCTTGTAGAGTAATCTATTACACAAGTACCTTGCTTAGGTTACTGGATTTAGGATAAGAATTTTAATTGGATTGAACTAGCAAGTATCTCTAATTCTTGAAATTTTTATTTTTAACTTATTTCTCTATTGATTTAAAAATTTAGCTTTAAGTGTGCAGAAATCTTTCGGATTTAAAATTGGGCATTTGTGGAAGTCCTCGACTGGATCAACTGACTCCAGAGGAAATAAGATCTAAAGAGCCCTCTAAATATAATTCTCCAAACTTATCTTAAGATCTCTTCTTGCAGGGTTTTCTTGAGCTTGTGCCTAAACAAAAATTTCATTTATCTCTTTATTTATCGAATTAAAAGATAGATTTGGTTATTAAGAGCCTAAATCTTCAAATCTGGGAACGGAGTTAGACTCATATTCCACAGATTTGAAAGATTTGTATATATTGTATAGATCTGAAATTGTACAAATATTTATTTCGATTTCTAACTTGGGTTAGGGGTTAGATTGCAGATTTTTTGTATCTGCCTTAGGTTTTTGGGTTTTGTTTCTTGTTTGTGCAGGTGTGTATCTGAGGGTTTTAAAAGAGATTTTTCATATCTGAGACAGATCAAGGCCCTGAAAGGCAAGATCTTGTCTCAGAAACAAGTTCTTTGCAGGAAATATTGCAAATCTGAGTTATTTTTTGGTAAAAACTTTTCCTGGGGTTTCACTGAAATAAATTTATGAAATTACAAATAAATTATTTTTTGGTATAAACCCTCTAAGGCAAACCTCTATCGAACCTATGCTTCTCCTTTCTTTCTCCACTGCCATTTTCCTTACTCGCGGCTCCCACTTCCTTGCTACTCAAATGTTGTTCCTATTCTTCGCTCCTCGCAGCCTGTAGCTCTCCCTCTTTGTCTTTCGCATCCTCGCGCAACCCTCTCCTCATGTGTTCCCTTTCCCTGCGTCTCTTCCCCTACACTTCCGCGGCTCTCGACTCCCTCTTCTGAGCCCATCCCTTTCTTCCCTGCAGCCTTACTCTCGCAGCTGCTCTTCCTCCTCCACGTGTGCTCCCTTCCTTGCTAGCCCTTGCTCATGCGTCCTCAGCATCCCTTCACGCCCTCATCCTACTCCCTCCTCCTCGCAGGTCTCCCACTCCTCACCCTCGACTTTACCTAATTCCAAAACCACAAACAATCAAATTAACTTTTTAATTTTTGTAAGCTTTGGCCCTAACATCATTGTGATTTACTTTTTTTTGTGGCCCTTGGCCCATTAAAATTTTAAATCTTCATTGTTTTTTATTAACTTTTAATCATTTAAAAAATCAAAAATTTAACTTATAATTATTTTTGTTAAAATTCTCATTAGCACATTAAAAATAAAAAAATCAAAATCAAAAATTTTTAAATTTGTTATGACGAAACTTTGAAAATTAATTTTTTTTATTTTCTTTTGAGATAGGGTTTTGGGCCATTTAAGTGTTAAAATATTTTATCCTCAGAGAAAATTTTATTGGTGGGGAAGAAATTTAAAAAATTCTTATACTAAACGTGACTTTAAAAAAAAGTAATATCTTTAAATATGGACTATAGGATAAAAAATAATTTTTTTTAGGTTTGAGTTATTTAGAAAACCATAGATTTCCATAATAAATTGAAGTATTTATTTGACTAGCATTTAAATTTTGTTGTTTTTTTCCAGTAATTAACTTTTGAAATTTAAGTGCTTAGGCCTTTTGCATGCTTCAGCTAAGATTCATGATCATTGGCATTGGATTTTAAATATTTTAATGCTTATATCTATTGAGATCGCTCATTGTTTAATTAACTCTAAGTGTGGGTTTATGTACTTGAATTATTGGATATTTATTGAATAATTAATTTTGGGAAATTTTTCAAGTAATTGTAAACAACACTTCATTGAGTACTCTATAGTGAACTTGTGACAAATTGTATATCTTTCGATTGAGTATTTTTGAGCATTTACATAACTGGCATTTTCATCGAATTTTTCGCTTAATTACTTGGTGTTTAAATCAGAATAAATCGTAATCAAAGTGCTTAAATCATTAATATTTTCGTCTTCCTTGCATATGCATTTAAGGTTAGTCGTGCATTTTAAAAATTCACCTCCAAGCATAAGCTTGGCTGATAGATCTTTAGGACAAACTTCTCGATTAGCTTGAGGGGCCACGACAACTCTTTGGTAGTTAGACCTTGCAATTGTCAAAAGCCACAATCTCTGGAGCACTGGAAGCACCGGCTGATAGGAGCACAGCGGGAGGTATCGTTAATCAAGCACTAGTGTGCTTCCTGTTGGCCTCCTTCCCACAACTTACCAAGGAGCCCAGCTTCAAAACAGTTAAGGGGAAGCTCAAATTTAGAATAGGCATTTTAATAAAATTAACCAAGACTTCTGCAGTTCACTTAGTTGTGATATTTGCATTTGATATAAGTTAGTCGATCATCCATTTATAGTAGCATTTGTCATCTTATTACTTGGTGAATCATTTATCTTGCAAGTCTTTTCTTTATGAGCATTGTATTTAAAGGCATTGGTCTCATAACTTTAAATCTGGTTTGTCCAAATTTAATTGAATATCTTAAAACATTGCTCAATAAATCTCTTGCATTTAATTTAAGTCAATTTAATAAGATAACTTTCAGTGCATCTCCTAGCACTTGTTGGTTCCCAACAAGTTTTTCTTCATCAACCATTCTTTATTTTTTAAGGACTAACCCCCTTAGCTTGCCTAGGAGATAGCTAGAACAGAGTGGACAAAGTTTTATAGTGACAGCCTTTGTCCTAAGCGTTGTGGCCCTTGGTGTACACTTTGGCCGACAACATTTTTTTTGTGCCGTTGTCGGTGATAGATTTTTTTGTCCTTGGTCCTCACGACATTCTTTCTAATCTTTTAATCTTTTCCGCCATTCATTAGCTTGTCAAACAACACAACCTTTTTGGGGTCATTGTCGGGGACCGATTTATTGGACCTTGGTTTTGCTACATTCGTCTTCTCAATCTTTCATCATTTCTTATCAGTCAAGCACCACATTTTTTGACGCCATTATATCTCCTCATCTTCTCACCACCTTATCTTTCGTCATATCACTAACCTTTTCATTTTCTCTATCTAAACATTTAGCACCTGGACATTTCGGTTCGTTTCTTGTTTGGGTGGCGACTCCACTTATTCATCCATTATTTCTCAGACAAGAAGCCTTCCCTGATATCTATCTGCTTCTTCCTTACTAACTTTTTGGTTCTTGCCTTTTGGATTTTAGAGTAGAATCATGTTCATGTGGCAACTCCACTTCTTTCATTTCTTACAAGAATTTATGCTAAGAAGCTCACTTCTTGTGGATCTCTAGATTTTTCTTGAACAAGGATCTCTCTGTGACATCCATCGGCTCCTTTCCCCTTTTAGCAAGTCATCATGAATGACTTGCTTGCCCGTTGTCATTTTACTGACAATCTTCATGATATTCTAGAAATTTTCATTTATAAATTGCCTTTTTTCATGAGTAATGATGCAATCACTGCTGCAAAACATATCTTAAGGTTTACTCGTTGTGTGCTAATATATTGTGGACCTTCACAATATAATCATGAAGATGTCAAGATGCAGTTCTTTGTCTTTTCCTTGGAAGGTGATGCTATTCCTAATAATTCTTTCGATTCTTTACCAGACATAATCAATGTTTTTAAAGATAAATAAGGAGTTCAAAGTGGCTCATCTTTGCCCCTTGTACCATACAAAAGGATGAAAGTGATCCAATAAAGGACCCCATTATTAAAGAAAGATTTCAAGAAAATGTGCCACATCAAAATGTGCCTTATTGCAAACCTTGTGACCATTATCATGATGAATCCACTTGTGTCGTTGCAAGATGAATCCACGACATTGGAAAAGCAGGGACTAAAGCAAATGGTTAAAGATACTAAATGGTTAAAGATATGCAATTCAGTCAAACACAGTTGATGAAAAATATGGAACTTAATCAAGCAAGATTAATAGCATATCACACCAAAGAAATGAGTTCTATGCGAAATCATTTGATCACCATGGAAGCCAGTCATAAAGAAGAAATGAGTCTTATTCAAGTAAATCATAACACAATGATAAAGGACATGGGAACTGGTCAGTTCTCTCTTCAAAACAGGTTGTTAGCTATAGAAGAAAAATGTGAAGAGGAGCTAGAAATCATGAAGGTCAATCACTTCAATCAAATGACTGCAATGCAAAATCACTTGATTACCATATAGGTAAATCATGTCAAAGAACTAAACTCTATGTACAATTGATTGATGGCCATGAAGGCGGATAATGATAAAGTAATAAAAACTATGGAAGAAAATTATGCCACAGAAATCAATGCTATGAACGTTGAGCATTCTAATCAAATAACTGTTATTCAAAATAACTTAGATGCCATCAAAATAGAAAAGACCACTCTTCAGGATAAGCTGCAAGTAATGGAAAAGATACAGGTGCAGGAATTTTAGCATGGATCTAAGGGTGAGAAACAACAAAAAACGTCAATAGATCATAAACCTCCCTGTCTGCAGAAGCTATTCCCATCTCATCGCAGGGAGGTCACTTTTCCCATTAAGGACAAGTTAACTATGGTGACAAAGGAAGTTAAAAAAGACCAAGCTTGTGTCACCATTAACGGATTATATTTAGAATAAGATTGGGCACACTTCAAGTTCTTCAGATTTTCATGCGAACATCTTCAAGATCGGGACAGGAAATCTGCAATGGTCTCATTGCTAACATCACAGCCCACTGAGAAGAAATGCAGAAAGCAAAAAGGAAGAAATAAGTGGTTAGATGTGTCTGATGGTCGGCAACAACTTGATATTCGAATAAGACAGAGTCCTAGAATATGCAGGATCGAGCATGGCACATCTAAGAAGCAAACCATAGATCTGCCTAAAAGTCAGCAGATGCTCGGTATACACTATGTTGAAGACATTTGATGCCATAGGGCATCATTTGTATTGTATCTCTAACCCTACTCCTTGTTGTTTCTTTCTATAGTTAAAGTAGTTTTCATTTCAGCATTTCATTTCTGTTTTTAGATTAGATTTAGTTTTTAGTAGAATTGTTACTAGTTATAGAGCTTCTATTTCATGTACTTAATGATATATGATAGATTTTGGATGGACACTACTTATACAATTTTGTGTGTTGCATGGTTGCATATCAATGTGTCCCCAAGTAGAGCCAGATGTTGACCACTCTATGTCAACGACCCTATAACAGTACACCCCTTTTTTTCACAAAAGGGATTTCATCATTCATCCTAGATTCATCAGCAATCTTCAGTTTATTAAAGATGTAAAGCCGAAGTCAAACAACAAATTGCTTTTTTTTTTTAATTCCTTTCTCTTTAATATAATCAATCAAGGAGTGGAATCATATGTTAATTATAATATGCACCCTCAAAACAGAAACAACACGATCATTTGCAATTTAAATAAAAGCGAAGCAATCCAGATAAATATTGAAATGTGGTCAATTGTCGTTGACTGTTCTAATTCCTTCCTTCCTCGAAATACGTACAATCACCACACGACAATTAACACTTTGAAATTATGTGATATTCATGGTTTTACTTCACCGAATAGGTGATACGTGTCACCTCCAGACCTTAATCGCATATTTTAGATCAATACCAAAACCACCGAAGAGCGATGTGATATACCACACATTGTTTCCTTAAACCGCTTTGCTCACTGCTTACGATTCACTGGACACACACAATTCTAGGTGGAACAAGGTTCTATAATGGATGAATTACACATGTTGAAATCAATAATTCCATCATAAAAGAATTTAGAACGCTCAATACACAGCTCTGCAATATACCCTCAAGTTATTCACTGCTAAATTTAAATAAAAATTCACAAATAGAAGAAGGGTATATAAAGAATTGATCTTCAAAGGTTTTCAAACGAAATATAGCACTCAGAAATACAATTTTGGAAATGTCCCAGCACCCAAAAACACGATTTTTCTCACACCACACTTCAATCTATTATTCTAGAAAAAGAAATTACAGAGTTTTTGCCCTTGTGGCTTGATTCATCGATTGTTTCAGTTCTCGGTCCTCTCTTTCACACTTTTACTCCCCATTTTTCTGTTTCACCTATTCACAAATTTTATATTAAAAAAATAAATCCAAAACGTTCTTCCTCTTAAAATAGATTTATGTTTAATTTATTCCACAATTAAGCGTTATCCTATTTCTCAATTCTTAGCCTTCTTGGCTTAATCTCCATGCAGGGAGGAACCAATTTCTAATTTTATTTCCTAATTAATCTAACAAATCCAACAAACTAATTTGTCTGATTTAAAATTAAGATAAAAAATTAATGGCCAGTGTTCATCCATCTCATATTTAGCCACAACATGCGAACATCCAATCACATTGCTAGCTAAGTCCAGATGCTCCTGCATCAGACTCCCGAGGAAGAAAAGAATCATTCATCAAACTTTTAGGATTTACTCCATACTTCTGTAATTCTGCTGCTATCAACCAACTGGCATCCTCCATTGGTTGTCCCTTCCATTTGACTAGACACTGAAAATAAACATGTCCTTTGGTTCTTTTGGATACTCTTTTCTCCAAAACAGCGTCCACCTCTTTCTTAACTGTCTTTGGCATTTGTTCTTCCCAATTTAAAGTCTAGTTTTCCTCTGTTGTAGAGTCTTCCTGTAGCTCTTCCTCTGTTCCTTTGTATGGGTACAAATCTGCAACATTAAAGATGGGTGATATTCCAATACCTTCTGGCAATTCTATTTCATATGCATTTGAAGAAAATTTCCTCAAAATTTTACATGGTCCTATCTTCTTCATCTTTAATTTATTATAAGTCTTAACAACAAATCTTTCTTTTCTCAGATAAACCATGACTAGGTCTCCTACTTGGAATTCCTTTTCTTTCCTTTTCATATCAACTCTTTGTTTGTATTTGCTACTGCTTTCCTGCAATCTGTCTTTAACATCTTCCTGTAGTCTCTACATTTGCTCTGCAAACTCTTCAGCCTTTGCACTTCTTATCTCTTGTTTGTCCAAATTCCTGAGCTCATACACACCTCTTGGATTCATCCCAAAAACAATCTGGAATGGACTCATCCTAGTGCTCCGATTTGGAGTATCATTATAAGCAAACTCAGCCTGCGCAAGTGCTAAATCCCACTAATTAGGATTTTTATATACTAAACTCCTCAATATATTTCCCAGGCTTTTGTTTACTACCTCGGTCTGCCCATCTATTTGAGGGTGATATGTTGAGCTGAAACTAAAGTTGGTACCTAGTTTCTTCCAAAGAGTTTTCCAGAAATGCCCAACAAACTTTGTATCTCTGTCAGACACAATACTTATAGGCAATCCATGTAACCTTACAACTTTTAAAAAAAAACAGATTAGCAATATATGTTGCATCACCAATTTTCTTGCATGCAATGAAATGAGCCATTTTAGAAAATCTATCCACCACAACATAAATGGAGTCATTTCCTCTTTGAGTTTTTGGCAAACCCTATACTAACTGCATCCCATGGTCAATTTGGTATTGGTAATCGCTGATACAATCCTTTATTTTGGCTTCTCCCTTTAGCATGCTCACAAATCCGCTTGTATGCTTTATCACAAAAGTAAAACTCTACATAAACTCTACCCATTTGGCATGCTTCTGGTTCAATTTTGGCTAGTTGTTTATGAACTGCAATGCATGATTGTCAGAATACAATACAAACTCCTTTGGTAACAAATAATGTCTCCATTTTTTTAAAGCTTGTACAATAGCATAAAATTCTTTGTCATAAGGTTAGTATTTTTTCTTAGCTTCATTCAATTTCTCACTGAAGTGTGCTATTGGTCTCTTCTCTTGACTTAAAACTGCTCCAATTGCAACTCCACTAGCATCAGTTTCAACTTGGAAAAAAATTTCAAAATCTGGCAAAGCTAAAACTGGTTTTTCTATAATTTTCTTCTTCAGCAACTTAAAATTTCAGTCTGTTGCTTCTGTCCACTTGAATGGCTAATTAGTTTCTTTGATTGTTTCAATAATCGGCGCACAAATATGACTAAAGCTCCTGATAAATTTTCTATTAAAACTTGCAAGACCGTGAAAGCTTCTTACCTCAAATATGTTTCTTGGAGTTGGCCAGTTCCAAATTGCTCGAACCTTTTCTGGGTCCATTTTCAGACCTTCTTTAGAAACTAAAAACCCCAAATAGACTAACTCTTCTTTCATAAAACTACATTTCATATTTATTAGCAGTTTCTCTTTCTGCAAAGTTCTCAGAACCAACTTAAAGTGCTCTAAATGCTCTTCTTTACTTCGACTGAAAACTAGAATATCATCAAGGTAAACAATGACAAACTAACCTGCATATTCCTTCAATGCTTCATTCATCAATCTCATGAATGTGATGGGTGCATTAATGAGTCCATAAGGCATCACTAACCACTCATACAACCCATTGTTTGTTTTGAATGCAGTCTTCCACTCATCCCCTTCTCTAATTCTTATCTGATGATAACCACTCTTCAAATCTATCTTAGTAAAATATTTTGATCCACTCAAGCAATCCATTAAATCATCCATTTGTGGTAAAAGAAAACGATACCTGATGGTGATTTTATTTATGGCTCTGAAATCTGTGCACATGCGCCATTCTCCTCCTTTCTTTGGACTCCTGTTGGTACAGCACATGGACTAAGGCTCTCTGTTACCAACCCCTTATCCACCAATTCCTGCATTTTCTTGAGGAGTTAATCTATATGCTGCTTTATTCGGAAAACTTGCTCTAGGTATTAGATCAATGTGATGACTAATACTCCTGATTGGTGGTAATGCATTTGGCAACTCATCCACAATAATATCAGCAAAATCATTCAACATAATTTTGATTTCTTCAGATAAATAATCTAAGTTTGTCGAAGTCAAAATTACCTTACGTCTCCCTATGACAACAAAATGCATTTCTTCATCTTTTTCAATTTCTTGCAATAGTTCTTTTCCACTCATCAGCATAACACTATTTCCTGGTGTTCCTTTGTCAGCTTCATCCTTCAATGGTAGCAGTGTGTGTTTGTTTCCATCCTTCCCCAGGGTATAAGAGTTTCTTCTGCCATCATGTATGGCTTTCCGATCAAACTGCCAAGGTCTTCCCAACAATATGTGACATACATCCATCGGCATTATATCACATAATATAACATCCTTGTAAGTGCCTATCTGGATCTCCACCTTACATTGTTATGTCACAATAATCTGATGTTCTTTTTGTAGCCATGATACCTTATATGGAGTAGGGTGTGTTGTCTTTTCTAATCCCAACATATCTACCATTTCTGTAGAAACAAGGTTGTCAGTACTACCATTGTCAATTACCACTTTGCAACATTTACCCTTGGACTTGCATATAGTTCTGAATAGATTCTTTCTCTGAGCTGGCTCTCCTGCTTCTTTTTCTGCTTTAAGCAATACCCTTTTCAATAATAAAGATTCTCCTGCCTCGGGTGGTTCTTCTTTTCCTGTATCCTGAGGAATTTCCTCTTTTGTTTCAGCAACATACACATTTCTCTAAGTTGTTGATTTATGATGAGGGCAATCCCATGACCCATGTCCCCATTCATCACATGTATACCACCGAATTTCTCTTCCTCAGCCTCTACCTCTAGGTACAAACCTTCCTCAACCACAGTCTCCTCTCTGTGGCGATCTGCTACTTGAGCCTCCCGCTTCATTCTGGGAGTGCTGAAATCTGGGTTTAAATGCTCCTCTGCCTCTTACTGAATTCTTTCCTTGGTTCCTCTGGTTTTGCTTCCTTTGTATCTTCTCTTCTGCTTTTAAGGTTGCCTGATAAGCATCCTCAATTGTCGATTTAATAAACTGATCTCATCCTGGATATCATATCTCAAACCATTTATATACCTGGCCACTTTCTCAACATCATCCTCAACATATCCAGCTCTAATATTCAATTTATAGAACTCCTCTGTATATTTTTTCACTATCATTCCTTTTTGCTTCAAATTCTATAATTGCTTAAAAAGATTTAATTGATAATCCTTGGGCATGAATTTAACTTTTCATTTGCTCACCATCTTATCCCATTGTTTGATTCTGAGTTTCCCTTTTCTCTGTCTGGATAGTTGTAATTCTTCCCACCAAATAGCTGCATGGCCTTTTAATTTGGTAACTGCAATCTTCACTTTATTTTCGTCTTCAACTTCTTCAAAGTCAAAGTACTTGTCTAACGAACTGATTGATCCAGTATTTCTTCTACATTGAGATTTCCCCCATACATAGGTATGTCCACCTTTGGTCTTCCAGTTGCCTTCACCAACATCTTCAACACCTTAGCTGCTTCATTATCTTGTTCTTCAGAAGAAGAAGATTCCTCCGCATCACTAGCACCTTCTTCATCAGGTGCTCTTCTCTGGGTTGTTTCCATAGCTTCCATCTGTGTACGAAGATGTCGTTGTTAGAAAATTATATATTACAGAGCAATGCAACACGTAAAATATGAGGAAAACACAAGCACACAAAACACATAAAACCAGAGAGACACAGATATACGCGGTTCACCCAGTATGGGCTACATACACCCTGAACAGCCAGTCCTTCCTTTCTATTATCTAGCAAAATGAAGAGACACAATCTATAGCAAAACCACTATAATATCCTCTGTTCTTTCTCACAGTCTCCCTATTTGTTTCTCGCTCTGAGAATACTCATACAATACATAGCCGCAATACAATACCCTCATACAAAGCGAGGGATTGCCTTCTAGGGCAAAAAACCCTAAACTAAACATAACTTCTACTGTTAGATCATCCGCCTAATGAATGGCCTAGATTGACTAGAGATTACTATACTTTTACAAGGCAATTTTACATCTGTTTTTAGCTTCGGGGGCGTTGCCCCCGAAACCCCCGCTGGGGACCGCTAGCCCCAGACCCCCTAGCCGGGCGGTCAGTCCCCCCGGCTGCAGGGGTGTATAGTTTTCCTGGGGTATACATCCGGCTAAAACAAGGATCTCTGAGTCAGGATGAAAATCAGGCTTCACACCCAACAATCTCCCACTTGGAGACTGATTGTAGCAACTCCACCGTTGCTTCATTTGCTAGACAATGACTCCTCTTTGGACCTGGTTGTTTCTCATCTTTATCGTCATCCTTGAAGACCAATTGAAACTGAGCATATTCTCAGTTTCTCCCTGGTTACAACTTTTGTTAGCATATCTGCAGGATTCTGGCTAATGTGTATTTTTTCTAGCTTCAACTGTCCATCTTCCAATACTGACCGTATGAAATGGTACTTGAGCTGTATGTGTTTAGTCCTGAAATGAAATGCTGAGTTCTTTGCAAAATGAATGGCACTTCGGCTATCACTGTATAATGTGCCCATATCATGATTCTTACCCAATTCATCCATAAACCTTTGTAACCAAATCATTTCTTTACTAGCCTCTGTAGCAACGACATACTCTGCTTCTGTTGTTGAAAGTGCAACAATACTTTGGATTTTTGAAACCCAACTAACCGTTGTTCCACCTACAGTAAATACATACCCTGTAGTGCTCCTCCTGTTCTCCCTGTCACCTGCCATATCTGCATCAACATATCCCTGTAGAGCAATGTTAGAACCACCAAAGCATAATGTTTGATTTGTGGTACCTCTCAAATATCTGAGAATCCATTTCACTGCCATCCAATGTTCTTTTCCCTGATTGTTCATGTACTTGCTTACAACTCCCACTGCATGTGCAATATCAGGCCTTGTGCAGAGCATTGCATACATTAAGCTTCCAATTGCTGATGCATATGGAACTTTAGACATATAATCTATTTCTTCTTGGGTCTTGGGGCACATCTCCTTACTAAGTTTGAAATGGCTAGCAAAAGGTGTACTAACTAGTTTTGCATTCTGCATATTAAATCTTTTGAACACCTTTGTATGTACTCATTCTGAGACAGTGTTAATTTGCGATTTTTCCTGTCTCTACCTATTCTCATACCAAAGGTTTATTTTGCAGCTCCCAAATCCTTCATTGCAAATGAATTTGCCAATTTTCTTTTGAGCACATTTATTTCCTGCATGTTAGACCCTGCAACAAGCATGTCATCTACATACAATAACAATATAATATAGCTGCCATCATTTTGCTTTTTCAGATAAACACAATGATCAAAGAGACATCTAGTATAACCTTGTTCAGACATAAACCTGTCAAATTTTAGATACCACTGTCTTGGAGCCTGTTTTAAGCCATACAAACTCTTCTTTAACCTGCACACTAATTTTTCTTTCCCTTTGACCTCATATCCTTCTGGTTGCTCCATATAGATCTCTTCCTCGAAATCTCCATGGAGAAATGTTGTCTTTACATCTAACTATTCAAGATGTAAATCTTCTACTGCTACAAGACTTAAAATAGTTCTAATTGAAGTCATCTTAACAACAGGAGAAAATATTTCATCAAAATCAATACCTTTCTTTTGTGCAAACCCCTTCACCACAAGTCTAGCTTTGTACCTTTGTTTTCCTCCATCTTCTTCCTTCAGCCTGTAAACCCATTTATCCTACAATGTAGTTTTACCTGCAGGGAACCTGACTAAGTCCCAAGTCTGGTTATGCATTAAGGAGTCCATCTCTTCTTCCATGGCTAGCTCCCACTTCTTCCTACTTTCAACCTGCATTGCTTCTTCATAACATTCGAGTTCACCAGAATCAGTCAACAATAAATAATATAATGAAGGAGAGTATCGTTCAGGGGGTCTACTTATCCTGGTAGATCTTCTAACACCACTTTCAGGTGTTTGAGGTGCCTGTTGCTGTTGTGGTGGTTGATGTTGTTGTGGCTCTTGATTATTATTATTTTCAGGCACCTTTACCTTTTCTGTGATCTCATCAAGAACTATGTATTCTTTGTTTTCTTTTTCTTGTTTCTTTTCCTGCAACTGATTCTTATACAATACATTTTCATTGAATATTACATCTCTACTCCTAATTATTTTGTGATTTTCATAATCATATAAGCGATAACCAAAATCATTAACACCATATCACTAAAGGTACATTTATTTGATTTTGCCTCAAGCTTTGTTTTGTTTTCTTTATTAATATGGACAAAGGCCTTACAACCAAAAGGCTTTAAAAAATATTAGTTTACCTTTTTACCTGTCCATGCTTCCTCTGGAATACCACCATCCAAGGAACTTGAAGGCCCTCTGTTTATTAGATAAATAGCGGTATCTACAGCATCTGCCCAAAATTGTAAAGGCAATCATGCATGCAATCTCATGCACCTTGCACGCTCCATGATTGTTCTGTTCATCCTTTCTGACACACCATTTTCTTGTGGTGTTCTTGGAATTGTCTTCTCTCTATGAATTCCATGCTCTGAACAGTACCTATCAAACTCTTTGCTGCAATATTCACCTCCATTGTCTGATCTGAGACACTTCAACTTCTTTCCTGTCTCAATCTCAACCAAAGCTTTCCATTTCTTGAAAGTATCAAATACATCATATTTATTTTGAATACAATAAATCCAAGTTTTTCTAGTTGCATCATCAATAAAAGTAACATAATAACGAGAGCCACCAAGAGATGATACCTAAGCAGGTCCCCATACATCTGTATGCACAAGCTCTAATTTTTTGCTCTTCTTTTATTTCCCAACTCTGATAAATTTGACTCTCTTCCATTTGCCATAAATGCAATTTTCACATAAATCCAAATCAACATTCTTCAAACCTGGCAACAAATTTCTTGAGTGAAGAATCTTCATTCCCTTCTCACTCATGTGTCTGAGCCTATGATGCCATAATGCTGCATTTGCTCCTTTGGAAGTTAAAGCATTAACAGAGTTAGAAATACCATTGCATAAATACAATGTACCAACCTTTTCGCCTTTTGCTATTACCAGGGCTCCTTTGGTGACCTTCTAAGTTTTATCTGTGAAAGTTGTCACACAACCTTCACCGCCTAACTGCCCTGTTGAAATCATATTTTTCTTCAGATCTGGAACATGCCTTACCTCCTTTAGTAGCCATTGGTTTCCATTCTGTTGTTTTACAAGAACTTTACCCATTCCAACAATTTTACAGGATTTATCATCACCCAAACAGACTTGTCCAAAATCTCCTTGAACATAGTCATGAAAATATTTCTTATCAGGTGTGGCATGGAATGAGGCCCCTGAATCTACAACCCAAGAATCAGTAACATTTTCAAAAGAAAGAATCAAAGCATCTTGTAACACATCACCTGTCACATTTGCTTCATGATTTTTTATTATTGTGCGTCTCCTTCTTTTCCCTTCTGAGATCTACAGTCTTTCTTTAGGTGTCCTTTATTTCCGCATTTCCAGCACACTATCCCTAATCTAGACTTGGATCTGCCTTTCCTTGATTTACTACGATATCCTGAGCTCTTTCCTCTTTCCATTCTTCTTCCCCTAAACTCTGCACTCAAAGCATTACCCGATGTCTCACCGGAGCATTTTCGTCGCATTTCCTCGCTAAGGATAGCACCGACAACATCATCAAACTTTAAAGTACTAAATCCAGAGACAGAGTTATTAATGGCCATAATTAAACCGTTCCAACTTTCTGGCAATGAGCACAGAAATAAAAGAGCCCTAACTTCATCATCAAAGTTTACCCCTACAAAACTTAACTGACTAGTAACTGTATTAAAATCATTTAAATGGTCTGCAACAAATCCACCTTCCGACATCTTCATATTAAATAAACGTTTCATGAGAAATACCTTGTTTTACGCCGAGGGTTTTTCATATAGTTTCGCCAATGCCTTAATCAAACCCTCTATTGTTGTTTCCTTCGAAATATTGAAGGCTACCAACATCGCGAGGCACAACCATACTGTTCTCAGTGCCTTTCTATCGAGAATCTCCCATTCTGCGTCTGTCATAGCCGTCGGCTTTTTTGTTTTTCACTCAATGGTAGGTACAAATCTTTCTGATACAGATAATCTTCCACCTACATCTTCCACAGCGGGAAGTTTTGGCCGTTAAATTTCTCGACCCTAAACTTACCATCTTCTGCCATTGCTCCCACTCGAACCAGGAACCCTTCTTTCCTGCGAGTTTATCACCGAAATAGAGCTTCGACTTTGATACCAGTTGTTAGAAAATTATATATTACAGAGCAATGCAACACGTAAAATATGCGAAAAACACAAGCACACAAAACACATAAAACCAAAGAGACACAGATATACGTGGTTCACCCAGTTTGGGCTACGTCCACCCCGAACAGGTAGTCCTTCCTTTATATTATCCAGCAAAATGAAGAGACACAATCTACAGCAGATCCGCTGTAATATCCTCTGTTCTCTCTCACAGTCTCACTATATGTTTCTCGATCTGAGAATACTCATACAATATCCAGCCGCAATACAATACCCTCATACAAAGCGGGGGGTTGCCTTCTAGGGCAAAAAACCCTAAACTAAACATAACTTCTACCGTCAGATCATCTGCCTAATGAACAACCCAGATTGACTAATAATTACTATATTTTTACAAGGCAATTTTACATTTGTTTTTAGCTTCGGGCGTGCTACCCCGCAAACCCCCGCTGGCGAAACGCTGGCCCCCGGACCCCCCAGCCGGGGGTCAATCCCCCCGGACCCCGCGAGGGGGACAAGTCCCCCTGGCTGCAGGGGTGTACAGTTTTCCTGGGGTATACATCTGGCTAAAACAAGGATCTCTGAATCAGGATGAAAGTCATGCTCCACACCCAACAGTTGCACTTCTTCCAACAATACTGCATTTGCTGCAGGTTGTCCCCGGCCTATTCCTACACCTCTTCTTGGTGGCATTTTGCAAAACAACCACAATCTTGGCTCTAATACCAAATGATGCCGGAGTCAAACAGCAAATTGCTTTTTTTTTAATTCCTTTCTCTTTAATATAATCAATCAAGGAGTGGAATCATATGTTAATTGTAATATGCATCCTCAAAACAGAAACAACACAATCATTTGCAATTTAAATAAAAGCGAAGCAATCCATATAAATATTGAAATGTGATCAATCGTCGTTGATTGTTCTAATTCCTTCCTTCCTCAGAATACGTACAATCACCACCGTTCGATTAAACATTTGTAAATCCGACGATCATCGCATATAAACTAACACAACAATTAACACTTTGAAATTGTGCGATATTCATGGTTTTACTTCACCAAATAGGTGATCCGTGTCACCTCCAGACCTTAATCGCACATTTTGAATCAATACCAAAACCACCGAAGAGCGATGCGATATACCATACACTGTTTCCTTAAACCGCTTTGCTCACTGCTTACGATTCACCCGACACACACAATTATGGGTGGAACAAGGTTCTATAATGGATCAATTACACAAGTTTAAATCAATAATTCAATCATAAAAGAATTAAGAACGCTCAATACACGGCTCTGCAATAAATCCTTAAGCTATTCACTGCTAAATTCAAATAAAAAATAAGAAATAGAAGGGTATATACGGAATTGATCTTCAAAGGTTTTCAAACGAAATACATCACCCAAAAATACAATTTTGGAAATGTCCCAGCACCCAGAAATACGATTTTGGAAATGTCCCAGCACCCAGAAATACGATTTTTCTCACACCACACTTCAATCTATTATTCTAGAAATAGAAATTACAAAGTTTTTGCCCTTGCGGCTTGATTAATTGATTGTTTCAGTTCTCGGTCCTCTCTTTCACACTTTTGCTCCCCATTTTTCTGTTTCACCTATTCACACATTTTATATTAAAAAAAAATCCAAAACATCCTTCCTCTTCAAATAGATTTTTGTTTAATTTATTCCACAATTAAATGTTATTCTATTTCTTAGTTCTTAGCCTTCTTGGCTTAATCTCCATGCAAGGAGGAACCAATTTCTAATTTTATTTCCTAATTAATCTAACAAATCCAACAAACTAATTTCCTTGATTTAAAATTAAGATAGAAAATTAATGGCTAGTGTTCATCCATCTCATATTTAGCCACAACATGTGAACATCAAATCACATTGCTCGCTAAGTCTGGATGCTCTTGCATTAAGATGTAGACTCATTCTGCATGTTTATAATGTAAATGATCTTAGTAATACCATCATGTATGTAACAACCTAGGTAAATTTATTATTTTGGTGACAATTTCTATCTTATGAAGTTTTTCATCTCACTAATTCATCTGTCTCTAGACACAAATGCTAGGCAAAGTTTTTCCCTCCAGCCTCACCCCAAAGTTAGAGTGGATTTTGTCGTCAAGATGTTAGGTGAGTCCTAGTGTTTTTTATCGAATCTTTGTAAAAGTAATTTGAGAATAAACCTAGCTAATTGGCTAGATTATTTTATTACGAATTACTTGTCTAATAGATCATATTTGGAATCGCAGAATAGGGTAGATTTTTGTGAATCTATAAGGAACGGTTGTTCCCCCTTCATGGGTTAAAAGTAATTATCTTATGTAAAAAATATTTTAGCCATGGTAGCTAAAATATTAGAGGGTTGGAAAAAACTAATAATCCCCTCATGTGTCAATAAATTAAATTTTTTGGCAAAAATAAACTAAAAATCCTAAGACATAAATTTAATTAACTTAAGTCTAAGTTAAGTCTTAAGAAAAATAAATTCTCCAAATTAAAAATATTCGTGGGTTCTAGAAGAATTAATTTCTAGAGGTCCTCCACCAAGGAAATATTGAAGAAAACAAGAAATTTTGGACTCTTGGGCTTTGGTGGTTAAGTCAATTTTTTGAGGAAAATGACTCAAAATAATTAATTTTGAGCTAATTAAAAATCAATTAAATGAAAATTTTGATTTTTCCTTAAAAATAAATAATTTCGACAATGATAATTAAAAGATAATTAAATCTTTAAGAACGGTCGACATTAATTTCACAAGGATCAAGCCAGCTAGTCGTTGGAGAGTTTATCCATAAATTAGGAGTCATTTGTCAATCAAAGGAACCGATCATTGAATCGTGTACTCGCTCTTGAAGCTCTTTTGTACTACATTCTGGAATAATACAAACGAAGTCTTTGGGGTTTTACTTGATGGCGGTGTTCCTCTTCGACATTTTATGGTAATCTTGTTCTTAATATTCTGCTGGTAATTATTTTAATAAATTGTTTATTAATAGCTCTTGTAGAATAATCTATTTCACAGGTACCTTGCTTAGGTTACTGGATTTAGGATAAGAATTTTAATTGGATTGAATTAGCAAGTATCTCTAATTTTTTTCATTTTTATCTTATTTCTCTATTGATTTAACAGTTTAACTTTAAGTGTGCAGAAATCTTTCAGATTTAAAATTAGGCGTTTGGGGAAGTCCTCGGCTAAACCAACTGACTCCCAAGGAAATAAGAACTGAAGAGCTCTCCGGATCTAATTCCCCAAGCTTATCTTAAGATCTCTTCTTGCAGGGTTTTCTTGAGCTTGTGCCTAAACAAAAATTTATTTTATCTCTTTATTTATCGAATTAAATGATAGATCTGGTTATTAAGAGCCTAAATCTTCAGATCTGGGAGCGGAGTCGGACTCGAGCTCCACAGATCTGAAAAAATTGTAATATATAGTATAGATCTAAAAGTGTACAAATATTTATTTCGATTTCTAACTAGGGTTTGGGGTTCAATTGTTGATTTTTTGTATGTGTATTGGGTATTTGGGTTTTGTTTCTTGTTTGTGCAGGTGTGTATCAAAGGGTTTTCAAAGAGATTTTTCAGATCTAATACACATCTAGGCCTTGGAGGGAAAGATCTTGTCTCGAAAACAAGTTCTTTGCAGGAAATATTGCAGATATGAGTTATTTTTTTGTAAAAATTCTTCCTGGGGTTTCACTAAAATAAATTTCTGAAATTGCATATAAAAAAAAAATTGGTATAAGCCCTCTCACTGCTCAGGCAACCCTCTGTCCAATCTGCGCTTCTCCTTTCCTTCTCCTTTGCCATTTTCCTTACTTGTGGCTCCCTCTTCCTTGCTGCTCAAACGTTGTTTTCTTCCCTCCTCTCGACTTGTAGCTCTCCCTCTCTCTTTCGTATCCCCACACAACCCTCTCCTTCTGCGTTCCCTTTCCCTGCGCATCTCTCATCCTCTGCACTTTCACAGCTCTCGACTCCCTCTTCTCGGCCCGTCCCTTTCTTCCCTGCAGCCTCACTCTCGTAGTTGTTCTTCCTCCTCTGTGCGTGCTCCCTTCCTCGCTGGCCCTTGCTACCGCGTCTTTGCCTTCGCCCTTGCCATCCCTTCACAATCTCATCCTGCTCCCTCCTCCTCGCAAGTCTCCCGATCCTCACCCTCGACTTTACCTAATTCCAAAACCACAAACAATCAAATTAACTTTTAAATTTTTGTTAGCTTTGGCCCTAACACCATTTCGATTTATTTATTTTTGTGGCCTTTTGCCCATTAAAATTTTAAATCTTCATTTTTTTTATTAACTTTTAAACATTTAAAAAATCAAAAATTTAACTTTTAATTTTTTGTTAAAATTCTTATTAGTACATTAAAAATAAAAATAAAAATCAATTATTTAAAAAAAAAATTATCAGTGTTCCACGGGGACGCATCTTGCAGGGTCGAGTGTACGCACCCAGGATGGGGAGTATACTAGGGGTGCGTTTCCCCATGCACCCTTTTTGGAGAGACGCAAGGGGGTGTGTTTCCCCAATGTGGGGGACGAGACTCACCAAAAGGGGTGTGTCTGGGCGTCCCCCCTCAAAGGAAAGCAGAGAAGCTAGTTGCAGTGCACATTTCTCTACATCTTGCACATAAGAAGACACTAGAGTATCAGAAGGGACCGACAACACGATGGGATGTGGATCTAGAGGATAGTGCACAAATAGATGATGAGGATGGACCATATGAGTTGCATCATGGTTTGGTTGGAGTTTCGTTGGTCACTCAAGAGAGTGACTCTATCAGATAACGGCATTCCCACTGATGGTCTCGATGACTTCATGAAGTAGATGGATGTAGAAGACCAATCATTGAGATTGAGTCCTTGATGTTGATTTTATTTTCAGTGCTCATTATCCATTTTTACTTTTCAGTTTTAACTTTTGAGCTGCGACACTAGATATTGATGACCTCAAATTGATTCTTGACTCTTCACTCTTAATTATTTTTGAGTTTGAAACTTTGAGTTATATAAATTTAGTGTTCAAACTTCAGTGTCTCATATATAATATATACTACTATACTAGTATGTTTTGCTTTTAGTTTAGATTCTACAATGATGAATGATGAATTTAATTTTTAAATCAATGTAGATTGTAGAATGATAAATGATATGGATCAATGTATTTGAATATTTCATTATTGAATTTTTTTATTGAATCTCATGGTATGGATGAATAATGAGCATGTCATATGAATGATGTATGTATCAAAATGAATGATGAGGATGGATCAATGTATGTCATTATTTAAATTATGAATTTAAATTTTGTGTGTGGATCAAATTTCAATTTTCAGTGTATTGGCATCCGTAATTCAATTTTCAATGTATTGGTGTCTGTATTACTATTAGTCTATTTAATATTTATGCTTTCATTATTGAACAATGATTATGAACTTCAATTACATATATATATATATATATATATATATATATATATATATATATATTATGAACTTATATATATATATAATTCAAGTTCATAAAAAAAAATATATATATATACACCCCGAAGTCCCCCTGTACCCCCAAAATTTCCCTAAAATTTAGTGTTCAAAACTTCAGTATCTAGATATGGCTATGAAACCGGATTCGTCCTCCACCCTCCACGTGTCCCGAATCGGTCGAATCGGACACGATTCGCGGGGATTCGAATCCATCTGACCGGATTCGATCATGTTCGTACAGAACATGACAAGTCTTGATTGTGACCTGTACGGACACGATCGAGTCCTGATATGCCAATTCGTACAGCGCTGAAAAGCATCTGAAGGATTATAAAATTCCGATTTACAGCATCCTCCAAGACTTATAGTGAAGATGGGATCATTTGCAGTGGAATTCAAGCAAATATATCTGAAACGCCAGAAAAGATTTGAGACAGGATGACAAGAATTTGATGGTTCTTTCTTTCAATGTCATGACTTGTGTATGCAATTTTTTTGACTTCTTTCTGAAGATCAATACGTCAACCTGCAAGAAGATATTCATGAATTCCAATCAGCAAATTTCCAGCCAATCATTCATATACCAAAAGGCAAGACTGTCTCCAAGTAAAAGTGAAGCAACAGCATTCCTGGAAACTTCATATCAGCAATGCTTCAGACCTTCAATATATTGCAAGAGGTTACTACGACAGGAGCAAGTTAGATGAATATTTTCAGTATTAGGTATGAGTGCTACGGGCTTCATTTCAATGGTTGGAATCTATCTGCATACAGGAGATATACCTTTTGGTCATATGGAAAGTTTTGCTCTGAGACAGCAGACAATCAGCACGACAAAGCAGCCTTTCAGAATAGCTATGGACAGATTCTTCATCACACAAGAAGTTTTATCTTCAGATTTGGAAGCTAAGGCATCACAGCCTTGTGGCACCACCTTTGCACTTACAGGCTAATCTGACACAGCCCTCAAATGTTATGACAACAGAAATAAACATCATAGCCAAGCATACTTTTCCAAATTGAATGTGGTCTAAAATCTAGATATCTTTATGGTAACTTAATGAGAAAACTATCTTGTCTTTCTCCTGTTGGATCATTGATGAATATGTCTATTACTTTGTATGATTGTATAATCTATCTTTGTAAAACTTAACATCTAGATGAAGATCTATGTTTGAATTAATGAATTTGTCCTGTTCCGAGGGGTCACCGTGTCCGTGTCCGACACTCGAATCCGTGTGTCCATCGTGCCCCATGTCCTCGTGTCAAGTGACTTAGGTAATTAGTATATAGTATTATACTAGTATGTTTTGCTTTCAGTTTAGATTCTACAATGATGAATGGTGAATTTAATTTTTAAATCAATGTAGATTGTAGAATGATGAATAATATGGATCAATGTCTTTGAATATTTCATTATTGAATTTTTTTATTGAATCTCATGGTATGGATGAATAATGAGTATGTCATATGAATGATGTATGTATCAAAATGAATGATGATGGATCAATGTATGTCATTATTTAATTCAATAATGAATTTAAATTTTATGTGTGGATCAAATTTCAATTTTCAATGTATTGGTATTTGTATTACTATTAGTCTATTTAATATTTATGCTTTCATTATTGAACAATGATTATGAACTTGAATTGTATATATACCCCGACGTCCCCCCGCAACCCCAAAATTTCCCTAAAATTTGAGGGTACTCCCACACGTCCCCCCTATGTGTCTCCCCGCACCAGAGTCTTGGTGAAACATTGGTTTTTATGACTTGAAACTTTAAAAATCATTATTTTTTTAGTTTTATTTTGAGATAGGGTTTTGGGCCATTTAAGTGTTAAAATTTTTTAGCCTCAAAGAAAATTTTATTCATGGGGAAGAAATTTAAAAAATTCTTATCGTCAACGTGACTTAAAAAATAATATCTCTAAAGTTTGACTACAAGATTAAAAAAAAAAGTATTATGGGTTTAAGATATTTAGAAAATCGTAGATTTCCAGAATAACTAGAAAAGTATTTATTTGATTAGCATCTAAATTTCGTGGTCTTTTTTTGGTAATTAATTTTTGAAATTTAAGAGCTTAAGCCTTTTGCATGCTTTAGCTAAGTTTCATGATCATTGGCATTGGATTTTAAATATTTTAATGCTTGATATCTATTGAGATCGCTCATTGTTTAATTAAAGTGTGGGTTTATTTACTTGAATGATTGGATATTTATTGAATATTTAAGTTTGGGAAATTTCTCAACTAATTGTAAGAAACACTTTAGTGGGTACTCTATCGTGAACTTTTGACAAACTGTATATCTTTGGATTGAGTATTTTGAGCATTTACATAATTGGCATTTTTTCATCAAATTTTTCGCTTTAGCACTTAGTGTTTAAATCATAATAAATCATACTCTAAGTGCTTAAATCATTAATCTTTTTGTCTTCCTTGCATCCACGATTCCGCATTTAAGGTTAGTCGTGCATTTTAAAAATTCACCTCCAAGCATAAGCTTGGTTGATAGATCTTTAGGACAAACTTTCTCGTTTAGCTTGAGGGGCCACGACAACTCTTCGGTAGTTAACACGGTGACCTTGCAGACGTCAGAGCCATAATCTTTGCAGCGTCGAAAGCACCAGGTGATAGGAGCACAGCGGGAAGTATCGTTAATCAGACCCTAGCCCGCTTCCTGTTGGCCTCCTTCCACAACTTACCTTGGATCCCAGCATCAAAACAATTAAGGGAAAGCTCAAATTTAGAATTGGCATTTTAATAAAATTAACCAGGACTTCTGCATTTCACTTAGATGTTAGATTTGCATTTCATATAAGTTAGTCGATCATCCATTTAAAGCAGCATTTGTCATCTTGTTACTTGGTGAATCATTTAGCTTGCAAGTCTTTTCTTTCTGAGCATTATATTTAAAGGCACTAGTCTCATAACTTTAAATCTGGTTTGTCTAAATTTAATTGAATATCTTAAAACATTTCTCAATTAATCTCGCTTGCATTTAATTTAAGCCAAGTTAATAAGATAACATTTAGTGCATCTCCTAGAACTTGTTGGTTCCCAACAAGTTTTCCTTCATCATCCATCTTTCATCTTTTAGGGACTACCCCCCTTAGCTTGCCTAGGAGATAGCTAGAATAGAGTGGACAAAGTTTTAGAGTGACAGCCTTTGTCTTGAGCGTTGTGGCCCATCATTATAATTAAACTCCGAGAACTTAACTTGTCTAGCGTAGATTTGTTTAAGCCTTACTTATTTTTGTAGGGTCCACCACCCTTGACTATGCTAGGAGTTAGCATAAATGAAGGAGTTGAGATTTGAGTGATAGAAACTCAACTTGAAACTTGCCCCCAAGGCCACACCGAGTGGAGTTGAAGATTTCCTCCACAATAATCCCAAGTGTGGATTCAGGCGGCAACACTCTACATAGAGATGGGGCCGCTTGATATGTATTATGCAGAGACATCCCAACACATGACAATTGCAGAGCATAACCCCTAACTATTAAGACTTACTTCCAAGGACTTCTAATGACATCTTCATAATGACCTATTAACATAATCCTGGCCCACTTCTAAAATTAAAAAAGTACATCATCACATAATGAGACATCCATTGATCACATATTTTCTAGAACCCCTTTATACACACACAAAGCGTTTTACATGACAATCAAGGAGCACGATCCCCAGTTACTTAGACATGCTATCTAGGACTTCCAAATGATGTCTTCATAATGACTCAATCACAACCCACTTCCTAAAGCAATAAAGTACATCATCACATAATAATGAGACATTGCTCACATATTTAAGTCATTAAAAATAAAATACTGTGTGAGCAACTTGGAGCTAACATCTACCTCTCCATTATCCTTAAACATCCTCTTCCTTTGTAGTATAATACACTCACCATTCATCTATCGATGCTCAATATAATTCTGCAACAAGTTGTTATCACATTTGACTAGGAAGTCTTTCAATGGTCTACATCAATATATACTGTTTCATTATTATTTATGATAACTTCACCACCTTGGCTTATGTATTCCACATACACAATATTCACAACATCTTACCAATCTTCACCATCACATTCTCCCAAATGTAAGATGTCCTCTTCATTGTTTGAATAATCATCAACATATGAATAGTTTCAAATGTATGCCACCTTCAACTAAAATTTTCGGTAATGTATAAGCTGCCCTCATCACTTAGATTTTCCTTTTTATATATACTGCCTCCACCAAGCATGGTATCCTTTAGAAGGATGTATTCATGAAGCAGGCCATCTTCATGAAGAAACCATGTTGCATGAGGCATGCCTTCCTACATGAGGAAGGCATCCTGAATCTATCCTTGTGGGTCCATGTAGGAAGCCATCCTGAATCTATCCTCGTGGATTTGGTCAACCTCAAGCAGCAGGTCATCATCCTGGGAAGACAGTCTACAAGGAAAAGGCAATCCTCCATAAGGATTACATAACAGGTGACACGTACTCCATAGTAGTGACAACAAATATTCCATACCACTCTAACAATGCATACAATAGTTAATAATACAATACTGTCTTAATGGTAATTACTCTACCATATTCTAACATCCAAGACAAAGACAGCAAAGGGACCATAATGAAAAAAACTTCTAGTGATCCAAGCCGAATTAGGCAAAAGGTTAGACAGAATCTAGAAAGAGCTGTTGAACAGCTAATGTCATGTTATGTCATTTATTCCCACGTTACAGAGATACATTGTAGGTTATTTTGAGGAACACATTTATCCATTATGTGGAATACTTCTTTTGCTTATGTACTGAATTAAAAACACATATAGCTTCCACCTAATTACAACCTTTACAGTGATAATAGTCAAACTAATGCTTACTTGTCACAAAGCTGGAAATTCTTGCACTGGCCGCAAACCCAGCGACTACCAGACACGATAAATAAACAGCAATGTGTGCATGCATGCTGCAAATGAACCATGATAAAGTCTTCTTTCATTCCATGGATGGTATCTCCAAGCTGAAAATGTGCAACAAACAGATAATAAGCAGCAAATACAATATCATGATTCATCTTACAAGGACATGAAAATGGAATAATATATTCCTGTAAACAAAGCCATTAATTAAATACTAAAATAGAGAGCCAATCACAAAAGTTTTACTTTCTGCATTAGCAGAGCATCCTTCGAGGCATTGCTAGCAAGCTCAGCGTGCGCAGTGGCTTTTGAGGACCTCTTTGTACCAGCCTTTTTATTTTTGTGGTGTTTTCTTCCATCTTCTTCCTCTTGTTGAAATTGCATTAAAATGTCCTCAGCAGCACCAGGCCAGTAATCTCCATCAAAGTATGGCAAACGAGCTGCAGTTACCTTAGTCTTGCGTTCCCCGTTAGATACAAAAAAGTAGTCATATAGATTTGTCATATCAACCACAATGTTCTCCTTGGTCGCCTTACGAAGCATTGTAAGGTACCTAATTCATACATTTAGACGGGATTAGATTTGAATTCAATTTTCTATCATCAAATATACATCCCAACTTATCAACAGAATGGTTTCACATATGGGGTTAAGCGTGCTTCAGCCAGAGGAGTCTTGAGATGGGTGACTTTCAAACGTGGTCGACAAGCTAAGTGGGCTTGACTGTGTGAAAAAACTCCATGGTTAAGCATGCTTGAGCCAGAGGAGTTTTGGGATGGGTGACTTTCTGAAAGTCCTGGTTACCAAGAGAAATCCCCGAAGGTGATGATTGGGGCCATACGCTTCTTTTTGCTAGTTTCAAATTTCAATCCTGCTTCTTCACTCCTTTGAGCATCACCTGATGCAGTGAGTGCTAAGTGAACTATTCAAAATCATGGGAAAACTGAGTCAGTGGCAACCAATGCTCATGGATATGCCAATATGGATCACGGATTATTGACTTACTCTACACAGACAATCCCAAAAATGATATCAATCTAAATGGTCTGAACCCTCTTTGGAATTTGTCTTCTCTCATCACTGAAAAGCTATTTCACATTATGTATTTTGTTGAGTTTCACCTTAGATTAATCAATCTAAGTGGATAGACACAGACACAAACACAAACATACAGAATTAAGACTCCTGACTAAGATTAAATATTCTAATTTCCATCCAATTATGCACCATTGATAAAATTAATAGCAAAACTATTCTTCTAACAAGATTCGTCCTCTGAAAGTGTGTATGCCAAAAACAATACAAAATGAAGTTGAAGTGCTTCATATTTGAGCATATATTATCATGAGACAGAGTGATTACTCACCATTCACGAAGCTTATCAGATTTTGGGGTCTTCTGTATTTCAGGATGGCAGTACAGGATATAATCTTCTCCTTTCAATGGAGGGCATGCCCATATATAACAACTAGTCAATCCCCGTTTCTTGCAATATTCTAAATATCCAATCTGTCACAAAAGAAATCATTCAGGCATTCTTATTTCCAAAATTTGAATAGCAAAGGAAACAACCATCTTAACGATATAGAACAGTGTTTGTCTACAATTTTCATCCAAGAGGCTGAAGAAGAGAGCACAAGAAGGTAAGAATTGATACTAAAAATATTCATTTAGGCAACAATAACTAGTACTAAAAACATCCCTTAAGTTCAGAGTAACAGTGATCAACAGTCAGAGGTGTTCTTTTCACTGTAAAATTTGATCTGCTTAACAAAATCAGCAAGTAATAATGGTCTAGTAAACAGGCTGACATGCTGTTGCAGATAACTATTAAGTGGACCATAACTTGTCCTCAATGTATCCCTTAAGAGTAACTCTTCTCAACAGTCAGACATATTCTGTGTATTGTCAACTTTGTTGCACTTAACAACCTCAGAACGTAGTTATGAGATAATTATCAGGGTAACCCAATCATTACCAAAATTTCATGGTAGACAAAGGTACGTAGAGCTTCCCCTGTCACTGTCTTCACATCAGGCCTAAAATACTTCACAGAATCCAAGTACGAGAGATAAACACGGCGCTGATTTGGATGAGCACATTCTGAACCAAATTCCTGAACGTACATACCAAAGAGGCAAACTTCTACACCTTCAATTTTTTGAAATAAGAGGAGAACCTGAAACCACATGCAATGGAAGGAAGCAATTAATTCATTAATTTCATTAAAGCTACCACATTTCGGTCCCAAATCATAAACAAAAGGAAACAGAAATTGCTGAAAATCAGATGGTTTGTAAACCTTTGACTTGTATGGATATTCAGTGGGATAATCTTCATGTTGGAAAATTTCCAAGAATCGCTGTTTTACTTCTAATTTTTTATCAACAGATGACACTACTCTCACAACAAGGGCATCAGCTCCTGGCACCTGACAAACAAGTTTCAATAATTGACATTCATTACAAACCGTTTTCAATAATTGACATTTGCTACAAATCATTTCGCCAAGCCTACATAAAGGAGTAAAAATAATAATTTATTAGTAGCCTTTGAAAGTTTTGATCAGGAATATCATAACTAGTAAGAAAGGCTATTTCACAAGAAGCAATTTCTCTATGTTACTAGTGAATTTATTATTAATCGCAAATAAAGAAATCACCCCACACCACATTTCAATAACAATCCCAAAGTGAAATAATTAAATTGTATGACATCAGAATGCAAGAGACAGCATTCAATGGTAAGGGTAAGGATAAAATTTAAAATGGACCCAAGAAGATGTGAACAAATGAAGCCATCAAATTCCGGGGCCCTAAAGACAAGTTTTGATGGAGCTCCAGAGGAAAACCCTGGTCTAACTGGTTGGGGAGTCTTGATTGTGGATCAAAAAGGTCCATTTTGAATGTGGTGTATATAAGAGGACTAGGTAGCTCTTCTAGCAATATTTCTGTGGCAAGGGCCAGTTGACCTGACTTAAAATTAGCAAGTGGAAAGGTTCTCATGTATTATGGTGGAGGAAGACAGTAGACTATAATTGTAACCAAGTACTGAAAAGCTATATAGATTATGGATAGTATAACTGCATCCTAAAGCCTTTAATCCATGAAGATGAAAATTTGATAATAAAAAATCAATTCAACAGAATTAAATCATATCAGGTAAATAGGAAATAAGGTCATAGAGTATCTAGGAAATCTAGTAGCTGATTTGCAACTGAAGCTGTAATTAACAAACCAATCAACTCGTTGGCTCTGAGCAAAAAAGAATATGATGATATATTTAAAATCCTAAACAGCCCAGTGGGTTAACTCAAGAGATTAAGTGCTGTGAATTACAGACAGGAGGCCGCAGGGTCAAATCCCTGGGCTAGCTGCCTCTCTAAATAATGTGGGCCTCACTTGATGTCCCCACTGCGTTAGGATGCTAGAACTGCAACTGGCCAGTTTAGCTTGGGTACCATCCTCAGAACGAGCAGAAGAGTGAAGTCGGTTTCCCCGGGATGTGCATTTCATCAAAAATTTGACGAAAAATAAATCCTGAATACAAATATGACAGGGAAGACTAATAGGGGCAGTGAAATGCACCAAGCATTAACTGCAACGTGAAATTGGAATTCACCTCTCCTTTGAATAATTGCAGATGAAGTGCAAAGTAATAGTGCTTTGAGAACATCTTAGTCAACTGGTTCTCATAGGAGAGACAAGGCAGTGAAGAAAAGCCAAAACATGGGTCTAGATTCTGGTAATAATCTCTTTGACATACCCAAGGTAAGATATGATAATATCATTAATATCCACAAATGAAGGTAGAGAAGGAATGGGGAAAGCAAAAGACTCTCAGGTAAGCTGCTGTGCAATTAAGTAGCCAAGAAGGGCTATTTTATTAGCACAAAAAAGAGAGGTAAAGACAACAGGAGGATAGAACCCTAACAACAGATCATGAGCAGAAGCAGAAAACTCAGTTCTGCACTAAGCAATCACCACTAGAATTTTGAAGAGAAGATGATTTCTGGAGAGGATAGAACACAATGGAAAAAAATGGAGATGTGAATAGTGTAGCAATGGGCTTCACCTTTATAAAGACGGTGATATAAGTACCAGTAAGGAGTCAAGCCCTGCAGAAAACTCAGTTCTGCACTAAGCATTTGCCACTAGAATTTTGAAAAGAAGATGATTTCTGAAGAGGATAGAACACAATGGAAAAAAATGGAGATGTGAATAGCATAGCAATGGGCCTCACCTTTATACAGACGGTGATACAAGTACCAGTAAAGAGTAAAGCCCTGCAGAAAACTAGGAACCTGCTCTGTCAGCAGCCCTTGACTCAACAGCAATCAATAGTGTGGTGTGGCCATGCCTTAGATCCAAATATTCAGATACGATTGCAATTAAATTGTTTTATATAATAGACCAGAAATCCAAATTTTGTATTTTATTTCATAAATCACATCTGTTATGTAAAAAAATATACAATGAATATAGTGCTGAATTTCAAATCTGCAATAGTAGCAATAGTAACTAGCTAAGGTAAATAAGGTAATTTTATGAACCCAATAATGTAGATCAGCAGTACTCAAATGTAAAGCGGACATGATAAGCAGTGACAATGCAAGCGTCAAAAGAGACTCCTAAAAGCTCAACAGTAAAAATCTAAAAAGCTTAGGTGGGGAAGCTACATATTAGCAACAGTTAAAAACAAAAATGAGTGACCAGATCCATCAATGCAATCTAAAATTGGCTTACTACACTCACAACAGAAATAGAAAACTGGGCAAAAAGAGGAGGAAGAAGTGGCCCCAAGACCCACCATAGTAGAGGAAGAAGCAAAAATAAAGATTTAGAGCCTGCTCTTCAATCAGAATCAATGATGCAATCCTTGTGGGCAATGGCAATCAGGCAAGATTTGAATCACAAGAGGGGAAACATTATCTACCACAAGAGTAAATTGAATGTGTGGAATGATGATCATTTTGAAAGATTTATTCAAGTTGGAATGCCAATGATACAAGAAAAATGCGAGGTCATACTACTACATATACTATTCTAATATGATAACATTCAAGGATGCAGCAAGACTGCTAGGTCATTATTTCATTAAATTAAGGAGAAATTACTTTTATGCTTTACCAAAATGTAATAGTTTCTAATTTCTCAGTTACAAACTAGACTGCTTGATTGGAAATTCATTTTAAATTTGATATCCAAAATAAATATCAACCAAGTCATCACCTCATCATAGCTCTTGCCTAAAGCTCTTGCTCTTTCCTGTTTCTCCTGCTTCAGCCTTCTTAAAAGCCTTTGCTCAATATGATCACTCAAGTACGACCTTGGTAAATCTTTCGCACCAAGAACAGCACTCTGTGGCAATGGTATCCGCTCACCTCTCTCTATCTCTGATGTGTAGCAATTAGGACATGTATACTCTGCCTGCCCACCTTCATTCCTTCTACCATTGAACAGTGCACATACTTGATGTTGCCAAAATTCACATTTATCACATTGCACCCACTGCAAAATACAACATAGAAACATTCAGCTAGTAAACATACTAATGAACCCGACCTTACAAACCTGGAAATTAATGCTTACTGCTTCTTCAGTTTCTTCATCATTTCTCCTCTTCTCAAGCTTTGACTTCTGAAATATCATTCCATCCACACAGACTGTATCCCCTCGAATATCATTATAACATGGTATGCAAAAACAATGTCTGGTATCCCCAGCTCCAATAGTATAAAATTGTGCATTGCGCTTGATGCGACCCCCACATGGTGTGCAATAGATAGGTGGTGGGTCAAAAGTAAGCTTCTCTACTGCACATAACTGACATGAATTCTCATTCATGTTACTCTCCATGGCCTGATTTCTTTCAGCTTTTGCTTTGCTCTGTCAAAGAAAAACTCCAATTGCATTTTATCAGTAGGAAGCCTAGCTGAGATCAAAACAGTAAAAAGGCAAGCAAACTTCTCACTCACTAAAAGAGGAAAAAAATCGAGAAAACAAAACTCTGCTGAAGCTTTGGTTCTGAAAAGCCTAGCTGAGATCAAAACAGTTGAAAAGCAAGCAATCTTCTGACATACTAAAAGAGAAAAAAAATTAGAGAAAATAAAACTCTGCTGAAGCTTCGGCTCTGAAAAAAGTGTGTAAAAATATATTTTTGCAGAATTTAATGAACACCTGACTATAATACAAATTATTCATGTATATTCAATACTCCACTTAACCAGTACATATGCTGCAAAATATTGTCTCAGTTAATAAAAGGCAAAAGAAACTCTCTTTATGTAATTACTGATTGATAAGTCCGTATCTATCTATGTTTTCAAATTAGTGGCAAAATAAAATACAATTAAAATCAATTAGGAGGGGTCAAATGCTAAAATATTAACAAGGAATTATTGTACACACCTGACCAACCCATTGACGCAGCCCGGTAATATGCTCCCTAATTTGCTCGGGTGTGAAAAGCTCAGTCAGAGAAACTCCTTTTATCTTAGGCTTCAACAATTTTCCTGGAGAAGAATTGTCAGGGAGTGAGACATTCGTTATAGTTTCTTCCTTCACTTGCAGAGGTTCTTGCTTGAGTTGTACTGGAGCTTTGCTCGACAGACATGTTGCAATCTCAGGCTTAATTGCTTGCCCTTGTGTTTTCCCATGGTCAGTATGTGGATTCAGGCAAGTGTCTTTGTGTACTTCACCAGAATTTTGGCAAATATCTTGCTGTGAACTCACAACCTGCTCTATCTTCACTGGGATAAGATCTACCTCAATAGAATTTGACACCTCAGACTTTGCAATACAAGAGCCTTTTCCACTTTGCAGGTAAACTTGAGATTGCAAATGGGTAAGCCCTTGCATCCCACTTGAATCTGACACAGATGCCAATGTAGTTTCAACCTGCTGTTGTGCACAGTTTGGAGATGCAGGTTCAGTCTTTGCTCTTTTTAGTGGAGGCTGTTCAATCTGTGTCATGTCATGCATGGCAGTTCCAGATCTTGATGACAAATTTAAGTGAGTCACCCCTAAACTATTTGAATTGGAAGACTTTGTAACATCACTGGAAATATTTCCTGCTCCGAGGTTTGGTGATTGATTGTGCCCTGTTGCTCGTTGTTGCCGAAGTAATTGACGAACAGGGCCACAAACAGGGCATTCCATTTCGCGACAACGTTGATGATGACCTAGAAGGGTCCGGGATCCATTGCAACGTGGATAAGGGCAATCATCATTATGGCATTGAGTTATGTGTGTCCACAGCTGCTGGACAGTAGGACAAAAGCGAATTTGACATTGACCTTCTGGAGCTCCACATTTACTAGCATGGCGCAAAAAGAGTAGCCAACGTTGCTGTTTGATATATTGCACTTTACGTGCTTCAGCATCAAAAGTTGGCTGGACATTCCCTGCAGTGTTTCCAGCTGATGTTCTGCCTCTTGTATGAGATGTTGGAGCGGACATCAAACCATTTCCAGAAACTTCTCGAGGAGGCTGATGCTGTTGAGCCATATCTTGAGTCAGTACTTGTTGTGGACCCTGCTGGTTTGGCTGTTGGCACTGTACCAAAGGTGGAGCTTGCTTTGAAAGCTGAAATTTCTCCTCAGACTGCAGCTCCTGCTTTCCCGGCAAGCTATCTTCCTGAGTAACTTGAGCAACAAGATCATTACTACTATTATTAGATTGGACTTGCTGTCTCTCTCCAGGTGATAATGCATGCAGCTCCTGCAATTTTTGAGAATGTTGTGGGTTTAGTTGCTGAGAATTCGACAAGTTATCATTCAGTAATTGAGGTTGTTTACTTGGGGGTACTGAAAACTTTTGTTGTTCTGACAATTCTTTCTCTGATGAATCCTGATGCGATTCAATGCACCCTTGATTTTGTACAAAGAGTCGTGATTCAGATTGATTCTGCACCATATTTTTCCTTTTTAACAATAATTTTTTCTCTTGCTGGCACTGTTGCATTTGTTGGTGTGACTGAAGTTGCTGATATTGAGGTTGCTGTTGCTGATGAAGGCGCTCTTGCTGTTGGTGCTGAGATTGGTGCTTTAAGTGTTGCAGCTGTGATTCAAGTGACTGAACCCTTGGCAAAACAGATGAACCATGGGGATAACCAATTTGATGCATTTGGTTTTGTTGACCCTGCTGCTGTGCTGGCAGTTTTTGTTGCTGAGATGATAAAACAGGAGCAGATATAATTTTTGTTGGTGGTATTCCTAAAGAGTTGCCATTCAAACAAGTTGTAGCTGGAAGTCCACCAGATGTTGCAGGATTATAGAGATGTCCAGGACCCGCAAGATCAGCTGCATTCATCGCGTATCCATCTCCAGCTAGCGGAGCTATTTGATTGGGTGTTGTTGCTGGCATGTAATGATGCACAATGATTTAATTGTAACCATTTATAAAGGAAAGAGGACTCGAAACACTAGATTTAAGGTTCCAACATCCTCCCTCACAATCCAACTTAGAAAATGTAAAAAAATTCTGATGGCATAATCATAATGTATATCCAAGCACAAAAAAATCAGTTGGCATGATCTATATCGAAGCAAGAACATCCAACTTACATTGTATAAAATGTTGTTGGCGTTGCTGAGTAATTTGCTGTCTGGGGGCAGTTTGTAGATTACTGTAATGTGAGGCATTTGAATATGCTCCTGAATTATATAATGCTGTAGATCCATTCATCAAATTCTGATTATTCCCTCCCAGCTGCATTCCACTATTCATGTTTCCGTTTACAAAACCATAAGAATTTTTTCGCTGCATACTACCTATATGTCCACCCACGTTACGATAAATGTGGCTGTTTTGTCCACCAGTAAATTGCTGCTGTTGAGCAACGGCCATAAAATCAACATTAGGGTAACCCATTCCCACAGTAGATGCAGCCTTCATGGACATTGATTGTGATGAACCTAACCCAGGGGTTGGAATCATCGGAGTCCTGGCACCAGGTACAGCCATTGAAGGCATTATCTGGTTTGCTGTACCAATGTTCATGCCTCCAACTCCCTGCTGAAGCATATTACCTAGGGGCCCGGGCAGGGATTTCAAGTTCTCACCTGAATTAGCACAAATGTTTTTATTAAGAACAGACGCATGAACCATTTTATTGGAGTTTCCATCAGTGGCCATAAACGAGTTACTATGGAATTGATCAGACCCATTGCCTGCTTGCAACATCACTCCAATTCCAGCTGGATTAGGAGCTATAGTGTTCGGAACAGGAGCTGACATCATTGAAACATCACCCATGGTAGCTGCCACCATTGAATTAACATTTCCAGTATTCGACATACCAGGGGTTGGAATCATTGTCCCTACTGTTCCCATGGAAGAAGCACCAGCGAAGCCATTGTTTTGGTTACGAATGCCAGGTGAAATGCGCATAATCAAAGCCTTTAAGCGTCTATCCAATGTATTAAAATCCATGTACTCTTCCTGCATCAGAAAATTGCATCATACAGCAGCACAGCCACAATTGCTCAATTTACAAAGGAAATAAAGGCTCCCAGCATTGAAAAGCTTAAGAATTTCTATGTCCTTCACAGCTTCTGAGGAATGAAGGAATGTGGGGAACAACTAATGACTCTCCATCAAGTAAGATATTCCAAATACGACAGAATATGCGCAGAGATGCAGTTATGCTACAGAATTATTAAAAAAGAAAAACTTATTTTCTACAATCAAATAGAAGAGTTACGACCAATGAGAAGTGTGTCCATCCAAAGATCCAATTCACTATGGTCCTTCCTTGTACATACAAACACACACCTGCCAATTTGGTTTTAGAGTTCAAGTGAAGATTGTGTAACAAGGCATTTTATAAGCTCTTTTCCATGTGTATTTTGACAATGATGTAAAAAGGAAGAAAACTACATTGTTTCTCCTATTATAGATGAACAATTATTTAAAATTAACACTTGTGATGGCCCGAGAGCAATTGTGGAACTGAGATTAATTTCTTGGAGACTATTTGCTGGCTGCAGTAGCAGCATACTCAATTTGTAAAAGATATATTTTCTCAAAGAACAATCACTAAAAAGCCCACAACAAAGAAAGAAGGTTTTCCCATTTGGACTTCCTGGGTAAAACATTGGTGTCAAATTTATGTGTGTGCTTGTGTTTTTGATCTCAAGTATTTTCCGCTGCATGTTGAATGTTAAGAAACTCTGTATGGTGAAAGTTAAACTTGGTTTCAATTTACAGTTGCCTTGATTTTTCAGTAAATTCATCTAAGTAGTTGCAGAATTTCAAGAAAATTAACAGGATGTGATCCCTTCAGGTTGATCTGCCCAGATTTTCAATGGAAAAAAGTTGTCCGTAATTCTAGAAGTATATTGCCTATAATGAAATGAAAATGAATTGAATATCTCATGAGTATAATGATATCGATTCATAAAAGACTTTATTAATGAAACAAACATTTGTTAGATTGAACTGCAATCATTTACATTCATATTGAGAATGGCATGGAATTCAGCCTGTTGCCAATCTCAATGTAATTGTCTGATTGAAGTTACATATTTTCATGGATAATCAAGACAACAGTTTTCAGCTAGCCAACCACATAAAACACCTTTACATCAAAATCCATTACAGAATTGTGCACAACAAAGCCACAAGAATCTGATTTAAAAGTTTGGTCTAGACAGTATATACCTTGGAAACAGACTCTCTAAATAAACGTTCCTCTAAGCGCCTTGTAATCTCAGGTAGTTGTTGTTGACAATCTGGTAAGAGTGTACGCTGTTGAAGAAGTTGTAAACTGAAACCAATCACAAAAGTCAGCCATACAGCAAAGGAATTCATCGACATGGCAAGAAATAGAATAGCATATTTTCTTAATTCCGCGTGTTATTATGGCTAAAGACTGAGAAAAATAATTTAAAAAACGAAAAATATTGACTCACATTGGATTGTGATTCTTTGATCCACATAACATAAAATAATGTTCCTAACATGATTCAAAACTTTTAGAATGACATATGGTTTAACCTGGCACTATATAAAGAGCAAACATATCTCCCAAGGCTCGACAAAAGAGGTAAAGATCACTAAGTAAAATATATGTCATCTTGCTCCACTGAGGACAAGAAGATTTAAGGCGGAAAAAGCAGGTACTTTGTACATAAATATTTTAGCATAAAGCTGGTATAACAACACAAGGTCTGATTCATAGCCAGCAATAAGCAACACTCAATACAGGTCAATAAATTACAGCAATTCTGCTTGGGGGTATTTGATAACTTACATTCTCTGTGAAATAAAGGCCCGTACTGAATGCAAACCACTATCTGCATGCCATGTCTTATGCATGGCTCCAATGTTTGAAGCTTGAGATGGTAAACTACCTCCATTCTGCTGTGCCAAACCAGGTAGCTGTCCTCCAGCTTCAGCGGAGACCTGTCCTGGAACAAGGGCTTGAGCATGCATCTTGCCTTCTTTTTTACTATACCGCTACTAAATTATTAGCCCAAGTTCTCGAAAGATCCACTTTGCAATGCATATCTGCATCGTATATCTGATTTTGAAATGCAAAAGGAAAAGCAAGAAGCACATTTGACACTTGAAAAAAAATCATGTAACACAGTCCCTCCACCCTAATGTTTCTATTGTGAAACCATTGTTGTCTTTAGTGACATGCCTTCATCATGAACATGCATGTAAGCAAGTTTGCAGTTAATCTTTAGAGGCAAAATAACATCCCCAAGCTTGAATTTTGACATTATCTAGTTCCATAGCTCTGCATAAAAATTTCTGCATTTCATAGAAGTTGTATCAAATCTTCAGATATCCTTCACAAAGCTCTTCTTCAAAATGCTGCCGCTAAACAAAAACATACAAAGTCAAGATGGAAATAAGTAGGATATATTTGAAAACTGAAAATTCCAGGAAAAAATATAAGTCAGTGCACTAAACAAAAATTTGAACCAATATTGTAAGTTGTAACTGTTGCAATCAAGTCATAAGAGCATTCACAAGTGTTTATCAACCATAATATGTAAACATCTGAACTAAATTACGATAAATATATAGCCCTCCTTACAAAAAACTTTTAACTTAATTATCGATTTAAGGCAGGGGTTTACCAATGAATGTCTCGTGCTGAAATATTTTGTTTGATCAAAAACAAAACAATAATGACTACAAGGAGCACAAGCCATGTGCAAAATAGTTTTCTTAAAACAAGTAACAAAACAGGTTGCTTCCCTTCAAAATAAGTCTCAATGAATGACCAAAATGGATAAAAGGAACTAGAAAGTACAAGAAGTCAAAACAGAAATATGCTAATGCCTAGGGCAACTCCTAGGCACAAAAATAAATAAAAATAAAGATAGAATAGGAAAGGGTAAATGCAAAAGGTGAACCCTAAAAGGAAATAAGGATAGGTATATTACAATGTAGGATAAGAGCCACTGCATCAGAACTAGAAGTAGAAGAGGAGCTATTGCCCTCATCAATCACTGTCAGGTGCCACTATTTGAGAATGTCCTCTGGGAAATTAGGAACCTGAGTGGACCATGCTGGATAATCATAGGGGAATCCAGGTACTACCTGAAGGAGCTGTCCTAACTTCCAAGGCCAGAGAGGAAAATCTAATAATCAGCAACTCTCTGCTCAATAATACTGAGAATCAGTCCTATGGCAAAGCCCACTTGAGCAGGTATCTCGCAATGATCTTCTGGAAGTTGACCATTTATCAACAGAACAGTCGATGGGTCACTGTCTCACCGACCTACCTGACCTCTGTATTCATGACAGGAGTATCTGCAATGCAATTGATGCCTCCACCAAAATATGCTAGATGAAACAAGTGATCAACCTACTGGAACTAGGCCTTGTTAAGATATCATAAGGCTTTTATGGTTACTATATATGTCTGAACAATTCACAATTCATAAAACACAAACAAATGCACATGCTGCCTTCAATGACCCCAACCAACCATACCTCTAGTACTAGATATAGTGTAAATGAAAAATCAAAGCAGAATTTACAGTCTTAGGCCAAGGCTAATATCCACACTTGCTCTCCAGTCAGCATTTCACTTGTCTATTATAAACAAGTAACAACAACTCTCATCCCGTGCAGACAAATTAGAGAAATGCTCAAACAAAGCATTTTTAGCACCAGCACCATGATTTGATCTATTAACGGACTCAGTTTACAAACTAGCTATTAATGTAGTAATGTCATTGTCCAAACAAAACTGAAAAGCACAGGCAAGAAGGCAAAAGCTCTAGTATTACTACAGTTACCAGCAGAGTAAAGTTCAGAACTACAGGCACTAAGACAAACAGCTATATAATCAATATGGTTGTCATCTAAGTAAAGTTTACAGATGAAGGCATTAAAGATAATCACAAAGTTGAACAGTGCACAACAATCAGGCAGATCGTTACAAAGTTGAACAGTGCACAACAATCAGGAGATCATTGTCAATGAAAAACATCACTTGTCTGTTGTCATTTAGAATAGCAATATCAGTGCCAAAGGCAACTGCTGGGCACAAAAAGATGTACAAAGAGGAAAGCACAACAAGTGGACCCTAGAAAGGGGGAAAAAACAGGTATATCAATATGTATGATAACAGGCACTACTCTGCATCTTCAGTAGAAAAGGAGCTATTACCGTCAATTCCAAATTTCCAATTACCATGAAGATGCCAATATTTGAGAATTGTTCTCTAGGGAATCGTCAAACATGACTGTACCATGCCTGATAATCATCTAAAGGGTCACTGACTGTTCGATCAGACTGAGAGACAGTCCCACACTAGAACTGACTAGAGCAGGTATGTCACAGTGATATCATGGAAGTGGGCCAAGGCACAGCAGAACAGAAGAGGGTGCACTGTCTCACCAACCTACTGCCCTCAGTATCTATGGCTGGTTTATCTGCAAGAAATTTGGCGCTTCCATCACTGAAATAGGATAAAGACATAAGTGATCAGCCTTATGGATTTGGGCCTGTTTAAGGTTTCTTAAAGGTTTTTTTGTGGTATCAATATAGATGTATTCACAATTCCCAAGACAAAAACTAATAGACATGTCCACTCGTCTGTTATCAATAGCAAAACTCATACTGAGCAGACAAATTATGGCAAATGTCTAAATAGTGCATGTTAGCACCAAAACCTCCACATCAAACAAGTTATTGTGATCTGCCAGATTAGCGCGCAATGGGACCCACATTTTGATTAATTATGAACTCCTTCAAGGTGGGACTCAGTTTACAAATTAGCTCTAAATGTAGCATTGTCATTGTCAGAGTAAAAATGAGATTAACAGTTAACAAGGCAAACAGCTCTAGTATTACTACATTATAATCCAAATGAAGTTTATATATACAAGCAAATTGCAATAAAAGAAACAGCTATAATCAATACAGTTGTCATGTGAGTGAAGTTTGCAGGCACGGCCATTGAGGTAAACAGGCATTGCAGTAAGCACAAAATTGAACAAGGTACAACAAACACATGGATCATTATCAAATGAAAACTTCATTTGTCTTTTGTAAACATAACAATTTTTTTGTGAATAAAATTTCCAAGGAAACCTGCCCAGCGCTTTCCCTCATTCGGAGGATGATACCCAGGATAAACAAGATTATGTAGAAGCTAGAGGCTTTGTCAACATACTCATTTAAGAGCTCAACATATCACTTAGGGAAATTGAACCCAAGTAGAGAGGATAACACTCCTCACAACCGCCCTTGCTAGACCCAATAAACTATTGTAAACATTACAAATTGCAACAAGCAGCTTGTATATTCTCAACCAAAAATTTGATGGTCTGTTATAATTATGAAAAATTGCAAAAAGATGTCAGGCACGGCCGTTAAAATTCTTAAAAGTAACTGCCCATCAAAGGAACTTAAGGGTACAGGAAAAATCAAAACAAAAAACTCGATAGAGAATAAGGCAAAGCCGCAAAGGAACATAACCATGGGTTTTGTATTTTTTTTAGATTATAAATCAGCCATTAAAAGCTCTAAAATAGGGCTTCAAATGCATCTATAGAGTGAAAAAAATGTATTGTCCAGAATCATATTACTTTTAGTGGAGTATTAAGAAATGTTGCTGAGTCAGCAACTAGTAAAAACCAATAAATCAAATAGTCAATTCATTAGACAATACAAATATAAATAATACAAGCCTTTTTCCCCTTTTTGTCACACAAGGGAAATCCATAATTCTGTGTATTCAAGTCACACATTCCTTTGTCAAACACTCAACAACCACCACAGTGGATACAAGGGCAAAATCAACAATGGGTATCAAGCACAGCAACTCCTGGGTGAAAAACACATGAATCTAAAATATGAGCTCTGGCCTCCACAGAACCAGCATGATAGTGCCAAATACCACTTGCATTCAGGACCATGCAAACTTAATGAGATGGCATCGAGAAGAAAACTAAGAATTTCAGCACAGAAACCTACAGCAATGCTTCGACGACAGGAAAAGTGCTCATTGATTGCAGCAAGGAAATGGATAACAGTTCTCTGCTACGAACTTACTGCACGTAAATTCTGCAAATTTGACAGCAAGAAGAAAAGGGTTTCAAGGACACCGTCATCTAATAATTCTACTTTCGATAAGCCATATAGGTTAAGGGTTTTCGGTAATTAATTGGACACATTGAATATCGGTAAGAATTGAAGAGAAATATTGAGATTGAACTGAGAACTAGAAGCAAAGACGTCAATGGGACGAAAACTACCAAGGGATGCCTAACGAAGCAGAGCTCATAAAAAGAGAAACATGGCAGCACTACATTCTAAGAAAAAATTATATTTTCGATAGTTGTTAATCATACTGTAATTGTTTTGTTTACTAAGATTAAATCAACAATATAATATACTCATAATTCCCGTACTTCTTAAAGATGAAAAACCAACCGTTGAAAGCTCTTAACTAGGGTTTCAAATAGTAGGGCTCAGAAACAAGCAATAACCCAATTAAAACTGGAATTTTAGCATAGCATAGACTAAGAAAATACTTCGGCTACATCCAATTACTGGTATAAAATCAGTAAAACTGAAATTAATATTTAATTGGATTGACAAGTAAATATGTTTGTTTTTCGCTTCTTCCCCACAATTAACCCTTGAATTCATATAGCATTCGGCAAACCATACATACCTGCATAACTTCACTAGCAATTGACTGCGAGACCTCCAAAAACGAAAAGGGGAAAAAATCGCGATCGCAAAACCACCTGGAATTTGTCGGCCCCAGCTACCGCCTCAGCAGAACCAATATAAAACCACTCGTAAACTGGCCGCGAAATTATGAAATGGCATGAGAAGTGTAAGATTAAGGGTTTCGGGGACGAATTCCAACAGGACGAATGGTAATTCATGGAGAATTCCCAGGTGGGGCGGTGGAATCCATTCACCAAAATAGGTTATTTTGCTCTAAGTTTGAGTCCTGCCCACAAATTCTGCAAATTTCGCTACAGGGAAAAGAGGGTTTGAAGGATACTATAATCTAAAATTCTACCTGGATTTGGCCATTTAAAATGAATTTAATGGTGTTAATTGATATGATTAATAATTAATTAGAGGCATGGATAACTAAAACAACATTGTCAATGTTTTTTTTTCATAATCTTTTTCCAATTATGGTTTATTCTAAATATGTAAGTATTATATGTATGTGGCTGTGGGTGTCATTAAGTTCTCTTAAAAAAAAAGTGTATTATGCCGGTGTTATTGTGTTCTCGTGTAGATATGATGTGGGTGTAAGTATTATTGATTTTTTATATGAATATTGTTATCCGTTATTATAATTTAATTTAATTGAAATAAATTATAATTATTATTAATATTAAAATTTGACCAAGTCAACATGTTTCAATACTCAAAATTGATCTAAGTCAAATTCATTTCTATGATTAAATGTCAACATCATTTCAGTAATATAGAATTGAAATTAAAACATGTCTAAATAAGAAATAAAACATTTAAAATGCTTTGCTAAAAATACTAAGATATTGTAATCTTTATTTATCATTATTTTATATTCTATTTAGAAAAAAAATACTATAAAATAATAAAACACAATTACACTTATGAACATTAATATACTTCTACATCTATAACAATATGAAATATAAAATATATATATATATATTTATAAGGAAGTACTATAAAATAATAAAACATAATTACATTTATTAACATTAATATATTTCTATATATTATTAAATTTCTTATATTAGTAATGTTTAATAATTATAAAATAATAAAACACAATTAGGCTTATTAACCTGAATATACTTCCACATATGACATATAAATTTTCTTATAGGTTATAGCACTTAAAAATTATAGTTTGTAGTAAAGTGTGGTTTTAATATATTTAAATTATGGATATAATTTTTATGTTTTTAAATAACATTTCAATAGTTTGTAGTAAAGTGTGGTTTTAATATATTTAAATTATGGATATAATTTTTATGTTTTTAAATAACATTTAATCATAAGTCATTTAGGTTATAATAATTGTATTAGTGATAAGTGTATTAAAATTGGCATCAAGTTTGTCTAGTTTATTTGGTTGAGAGGAAAAAAGGTTTCTATCTTTAGTTGATTTCAAACTCTCAAACACCACTCTCAAGCTCCATTTGTGACATGTTTATTCTTTGTAAGCTAACTCCACTTGTGACATGTTTACTCTTTGTAAATTAATTGTTGATTGATATTCTTCACGTGTTTCAAGGAATATCTTGCTATTGCTTATGAGCTAGGAGGTGAAGTGCTTAGCTACGTGTAATAAATATATATATATTGGCATTGTGCTAAAGCACATATAATATTATTGCATATAACAAATCTCCTTGCATTTATTTTTTTTCAACGCCAAGATGGTGTTTATATAGCAATATTTATTATTAAGATGTTCATTTCTTTAATTATGATGAGTTATGACTTACTTTAAAAATTGATACAAGTGCGACTAGATGTATGGTTATTGGAAGTACCACATAGGATAGTTGATGAAGGGAGTGAGTTAAATGATAAGCAAATTTGGAGGTGTAAACAAAGTGATACCATGTGAAAGAAACAGTAGATGCAAAACAATGAGTGCATGGGAAAAGGTAGTTGTTTACATAAAGGAAGATAAAAGGCTAAGTATAGGAAGTCGAAGAGGTGATGATGTGATAGTGAGGTTGAGTTAAGAAAAGGGGATTGTAAACCATTGTTACTGAGTGGTTAGGTTCATTGGAAACCCAAAGGTCATATGAATGGAAAATAAAGTAGTGTAATAAAAGGTGATAGGGTTGGTCTTTATGTGAGTTGGTCTCCAAGAGGAAACACATTGCCAAGAGAAGGTTGTTCCTTCAGAATAAGTAGTGTATGAGAAGATGATTGACACTTGAATGATTAGATGTCAGAAGAGGAGGAATATGGAGCAAAAGTGTATGTGGGAATAATGGAACTCAAAGTCACAAGAAGAACTCAAAAGTTGCAAACTATGTGCAAAGGAACAATGGCATGAAGAGTGTGAGATCTATAGAAGGAAGAAAAGGCAAAGAAAACAGAGATGAACCTTGCTACAGAGCAGTCATGGGGTTCCTTCATCTTCCTTTGTTGCGTGGTCCTCCTCCTCAATTAGGCATCCATATTCTCCTACAATGGCTTCCTCCTCTGTTGTGGGCTCATGCGAAGGCTTAGGATGGGCTGCGTGGACGATGGGAGCAACAAGGTACTCTGCATCTAAAACTCTGGTCCAAACGTCGTATGAATACATGATCCAAACATTTGTCTCCTCCTCCGTAGGTTCGTGAACAGGGAGTGTTTCAATTTTCCGAGATGTGGGCGACTCAGAGTGCGCTATGGTAGATTTTTTGGGGCCTCTTATGCCCTTAGGCTTCTCCAGAGTCAAGACATTCTCTCCCTGGTGTTGTCAGGCGCTTGAGTAGCCTGCCTTTCATGACTTCCTGATGAGGAGCCTTCGATGGATTCTAGACACTGGTCTTAGCCTCGGTGACAACGCCCCGAGAACGTGCCTTTATAGTTGCCCCTGATGGGATTTTGACATTGGCGCGGGGCCATGGAGAGGTTGTCGAGCAAAGAAAGGGTAGCCGGTTGTGAGTCCAGGCCAAGAGTAGTGGGGCGCGCGACAGGGGGTGTGCAGCAGAGGTGCACAACGAGGGGGCGCGCAATAGGGGGTGTGTAGCAAGGGTGCTCTCCGCAAAGGGCGTGCATCAGGAGGCGCGGAGCAAGGAGGATCACAAGGGGTGGGGTGCGCAACAGGAGGGTGTGCAACAAGGGAAGTGCGCAGAAAGGAGGGAAATGGCAATGGTGGTGCGCAAGGAAAACTGTAGCGGCAGCGTGAAGGTGAGGGGAATAACAACAATGGCTCTCAGGACCAGCTGGAGCAGCAATGAGATGCCTGAATGAGGAGTTTTTGTGCCTTTTGAAGGCATGGGGCACGAGCGCAGAGGCGGTGAGGGGCAGTCCAAGTGTGTCTACATGTGCTACGAAGTGTGGCAAGAGGCAAAGTGTGGCAGAGCGTCGGTAAAAATGATTAGTGATTTGAGGTTCCACTTCATGTTAGAGTTGGCATTGTAGGGCAGCGTTAGCCTAAGAATGGGAGGAATTGTCCTCACACGATCTGGTTGTGTCACCCGCATCCGAGGATACGAGTTGTATGTTGGGGTACATTACATTAAGTAGTTTATCAAGACCTTGTTAGGACCCACACCATGGCCATAATTAGACCCTCCTCCATACATAATGAGGGCCACATATGACCACTTTTCATTTACTACTAGACATTCCCTATCATTTGACACATTTTCTATTTGTAGCATGTCTATTTTTAGCAAGGGTGTCATCTAGGATGACATATGGCACTTATTGGACAACGATTGGAGGATAACATGGATCATTTTACTCCATTAATTCATACTACCTCATGTATAGGCCTTCCTAAAGTGAGTATGAACTTCCTCCCTACTTTGTGGTTGTCATTTTTCTCTCTCCTCCCCTTGTTAGTTGACTTCTAATCCTATTTTGGAGTCTAGTTGAGTTAGTTTTTTGCATGTGCAAGTTAATAATCAATTCTAACTTATTTCTAACTCCACTTACTTGTAATTGTCTCAACTTTAGGATATTTGCTAATTTTGGGTCTCCTAATCTAATTTGAACTTATTTTCCAACTAGGAAAAATGCTTTTGAGTTATATTGAGTGCATGCACTTGAAACCCCAACCTAATTCGAATTAGTTCTTCCTCCTTAACAGTCTGTATATTGTATGCAGGTTCAACAATAATATATCATAAATTTTTATGAGTATTTTGAATTGTCTCCTTGGTTCATTAGTTAATTTACCAATTGTTTTATTCTCTTTTTTCATATTTTGCAAGTTGCTTGTCTAGTTTTTTTTCACACTTGGATCTTGCAATTGTGCTTAAATCCAAGATGGTATTGGAATGATATTGTCAAATATTTATATTTTATTGCAAATTTATCAAGATTAGTACAACCCGCGTAGAATGGACCAACTCACAGTGATATTCACTCCTTTTAATTACTTTTATTGGATGCCAAATATCCTTCTATTATTGCGTAGTAAGGGATTTTATAGGATTACAATGGGTATTGAAATTGATCCTACATTAGCCAATGAAAAATTAGAATACTTCAATAAATGGATGAGGCTTAGATACTTTGTTCATGTATCTCCCCTAATCTACTCTCTCAAGTTGAGTCATGCTTAATGCCTAGTGAAATTTGGACAAAGTTGGAAGAATTGTTTGACAAGCAAGATGAGTTGAGAGGAAATTAGCTAGAGAATGAGTTGATTGCTCTATATCCCAACCTAATGATGTGGGATGGATAGGAAGGAGGAACAACTTATCCTTTATGTACTTTTTAAACTAGGTCCTGAATATTTTTTCTTTGTATCTTCTTTCCATGATACTAAACTCTCCATGTGTGGATGGTTTCATTGAGTCCTTAGTAAATGAGAAGAATAAGCTCATATACATTGGGGCTCCTACACATTCCACACCCTATGCACTTGCAATGAAGGATGATAATAAGAAAGGCAAACATAAAATAAGGGATCTTGATCATATAGATGGAGAAAGATCTCAATCTAGTAAGGAGACTAAGATTCCTAAGGGCGAAAATTCTAAGGGGAGAACAAAGTGCAGCTACTACAACAGGGGGTTCCATCTGGAGAGTTTTTACATGGTGAAGATAATTGATCTAATTGCTAGAGTACTTTAGCAACATAATCTAGATTACTACAATCAAGACAATGTTGAGAAGAAGATTGAAGACAAACCACCAAAGGATCAAGGTATGGGCTATGATTATTTACTCATGTCCATCTAATCATATGGTTGCATGAAAGCATTATTCTTTGATACCTTGCACTAGTCTTACTACAACAACTTCTCCAACACCTCTTTTTAGGGGAGATCTTCAAGATTTTACATACTCTTTGGATTAGATTTAGGATCAGATTTTAGGATATGATTTATAAGTCCATTAGCGGCTTGTCACAGATCCAAATCATGTGCTAAGGAGGGCACATCATACACTACAATCAAGTAGTCAGTTGGTAGGTAAAATTATCATCGCAAGGAGCTAGTTTTCAATTTTTTTGTACTCCATGCGCTCTCATTACTATGTTAGCAAGTACGAGGCTCAAATAGCAATAAAAGGATTCTCATGTGATAGTATAGGATAATTCCAAGGGTGTATCAATGATTGGATTAACCAACAATGTCGTCATCCTTCATAGCAACAACATAACTGACATAATGTGCCTTGTATTTTAAGGGGGAGGGGGGTGTTCTTCCCACTGGGTTTTCTTTCTTTACCTCATTTTCTCATATTGTGTCCTACATAAGTTGTAGCATGAATACCTAACATGGCTGCAAATTGTTGGGATCCATTTATTATTTTTACATAGTTGTTTACATGAGTAGTCAACATGGTTGGGAATTGTAAGGACTCACTCACTAGAATACTCAATAGTTCATCATGACCTACACTTTTGGCTCTCCTAGTCTAATTTTGTCTTATTGGCCAACTAGGGAAAGTGCTTTTGAGTTGTACTCAATACATGAACTTGAAACCCAAACATAATTGGAATTGGCTCTTCTTTCTAAAGAATCCATATATCATATTCATGTTCAATAGTTATATATCATTAGATTTTATGAGTATTTTGAATTATATCCTCGATTCATCAATCAACTTCTCTGCAGCTTTTATTCTCTCTTCTTTCTTATTTTGCAAGTTGTTAGTCTAGTATTTTTCACACTTGGTTATTGTGATTGTGCTTAAAATCCAACATTGTAATCCCAAGAGATGCTCATTGCATTTATATTATAATTTGAGAGAAGGCTAACAGAGTCTTATCTTGAGAGATTTCCACTGTATACAGCTTGAGTGGGCCTAATGGTTAAGAGCATGTGTTTCCTCATAAGAGGTCACAGGTACAAAACCAGAGGGGGGTAGAGTATGTATGTCTTTGTAGACTTAGTAGTCAAATTGTTGTGTGGAGGTGGATCCCTTGTCCCACAAACAAGGGGGTCTCATACACCAATTTGGTGGTTGGCTTGGCTGTGATCTTAAAATTGGATAATAATAATAATAATAATATATACTGAAAATGAGTATATATTTTTTAGCATCATGTTATACCTTTTATTTTGTCTTATACATGGATTTATTTATATAATTTATGTAATGACCCGTAATAATAATAATAATATATTAATATATAAGTAAATAAATAATAAACAATAAATAAAAGATAATAATAGTAAATAAATACTAAATAATAAATAAAAGATAATAATAGTAAATAAATAATAAATAATGAAGATAATATAATAATAGTAAATAATAAACTAGAGTTTTAAATAAATACATACAAAAATAAATATTAAAATAGTAAAAACAAGTAAAGTTAACAAAAAGTAAAGAAGAAGAAGAAGGAATAAATAAGAAAGAGTTAAATGAAGAGAAATATTGTATTAAGTAAAACTTAAAACTAGCAATTGCACCAAGAGATGCAAAGGAACGCCAAGAGGAGCCGAGAATATGGAAGGAAACTATCTCCTTGTGCTACACATCAAGGTACATCATCGATGTCACCTTATGGGGCACACAATGCCACACTAGAGGGGAAAATATTTCTAACCTCTAGACGCACTCAAGTCGAGTCCCTTTTTTTGATATTATTTTATAAAAACTGGCACTTCTTCTCTGCATTCAAATTGCAAGGTAGATGGTATTTTGAAGACTGCAATCACCTTATGGAGTACAAAAAGCGACACTAAAGGGGAAAAACGTTTTGACCTCCAAACCTAGGAACCACTTTAGTGCTTGCAATAAAAAATGGTTGTGTAAATGGATGTGATTTCTACTTGAGTCTTACTTTTCTATATAAACAAAAAAATGGTTTACACATCGAGAAGTTTGATCCCTTTGAGCCCGAAGTTAAGCTGGATCTAGGTTGGTGGCAGACCAATCATATAGACATAACTTGTTATCTTTTTTATATATATAATAAAATATTTAGTCTACCTAATTCACACAACCAAAAAATAATAATAACATTGGTAATTTGTTTATTGAAAAAAGAAAAAAAACTCAAATTGTCTAACTTCCAACAATATTATAAAAAACTAACGACTTCTCCATACCATAAAATGTTTAGTATTCTGCGAGAGAATTTCGTTTTTGGCATCCATGGCCATCTTTATTTGACTTTACATGTAGTCAATATACACTAGGTATATGATACGCGAGTTATATAGCTTTATGAGTCAAATTGGGAGAAGAGACTCTTGGGTAAGTCTAGTTCGGGAAAGAATAATCCTTTGCTATTTGGGAAATTTTCGCTTTTGTCTGAGGATTTCATGGTGGAAGATTACAAATCCTTGAACACGTGACCCAAGTACTTAATAACAAAGTTTTCCTTGTGTTTTTTTCTCTCTTGCTTGCAATCATTTGAGCATACAATTTTGTAGAATTATTTTATTTCATTTTCTTCCAAGATATGACTCCAAAGCACCTTGTACTTCTAGTTTGTCTCTTCTCTCTTTTATAAATTTGTTTAGATGCATGGTGAAAGGCATTGACTTATTAATTATTTTAGCCATTATTATGTCTGCCTCGGTAGGTATTATGCAATAGGTATTGAGTTGACCTTCTATTAATTTGGTCAACCATTTTATATATTTTTAATTTTATCAAAGTTTAACATAGGGAATTAAATTTTTTTTTTTTATTACAATTATTTTATTAAGAATTATCTGTTATCTAATTGGCCAAAATCTTTCACTTCTTATTGCAAAATGCCTAGATTTTACCGTCGTTATTTGTACTGTCACTGTAGAATAATTCATATCTACAGTACAAGGCTTGTACTTTATCTCCAGTGGGACTATTCCGCTACTTTATTTTTTACCTATCTCATTCAGCCATTCTTTATTGGAGAAGGTATTCGGGGACGTTTTAGATGCTCCTTCTGGCATGTTCACCGAAATAATACATATGTCGAAGCTCGAAAATCGAACATAATAATCACAAGCCACACTCATAAATTAAACCTAACCCTATACCTACCCTAATATTTATGCAATGGTTCTATGCAACATTAATGTTCCCATTTAATATATCCATTGCTTTGATAAGCCCAAGATTTTATGGAGATCCGCCATAAATCCTGACCGTCTATTCATGTTAAAGGTACATCTCAGCCCACAATATGGATTCATCAAGAATCGCAATATTAAATCTAACGTACCTCTTCACCTGATACATTCTCCTCCAGATTTCGATATTATAATATGAGGGATTGTCTATAATCTACAACCACGTGTAAGGTGGTGATCTGATACTAGATTAGGGTTTGCGGTGGTTTAAAAGATCTGGTCAACAGTGATTTGCATTCATTTGTTTTCCCATCGAGAACAACAATTTATCATTTGTTTTCCCGTCGAGAACAACAATTGATCTTTCTTTACGCGAGGATAGAACTCGCACCTATCTAGACCGAGGCACTAGACTGCATTTATCTCAGTGCAGAGGTGTCCCTCCGCTATCAGGTAAACTCTTTTTTTTTTTGGCTCCATTTAACTCCTGCTAAACAGATATGGTATCTTCTAATGTGGTAATGGCTAAGTTATTAGGATACCTCTGCGTATAATTAGGTAAAGCTCATGCGTTTCCCCACACATAAATCTACTTCTTTGTCACAGTAGTGTTATATATTATTTCCTCTTCATTACTTGCTGGCTAACTTGGGATTTACATAGTTTTAGGTTATCCCTTAGTAATTTTTTTTGTTTATAACTATAACCCTATCTATTTCTTTCCAGCAATGCCGGCATAACACGACGCAGTCATGTTACAGGTGAACGAAATTTTAAGGTCACGCTGAGATTGGTCTAGCATCTGAACTCCCCCTTCAATGTATTGCATATAAGCACTGAAGGCAACTAGCTCTTGCTCTTAGCATATCGGTTCTATTGTACATAATTTATAACCGAAGCACTGGTTCTATTTTCCTTTTTAATCTACTAGGAATTGTTAATTTGCTGTAGCCACACTTTAGGTCTTAAATTTGGGCAAGTTAGTGAAGATGTCTATTGCCAAATCGATATTCTTCCTGACTTGTTGTTTCCACTTCAGTATATGGAATAAGGGGTTTTTGTTCCAAAAATGCAGTCGTTGGCTCTTACCATTCATATTCACGTTGTTGAATATGTAACTGTGCAATTTCGTTTTTTTTTTTCCCGATTCCTACTAATGTATTCGTGTAGCTTAATGTTTATCTCTGTATTTGTATTTACTCTCATGTATTTCCTATTAACTCTGCACTCTATGTAATTCACCTCTACAGTTGTATGAATCTAACTGCATTGTATTTTTTCTTTTGACAATGCAACCAGAAGTTGGATGCTATACACTCTGGATTTCATTCTTCTAATAATTCTACATTTGGGAACTAGCAAGGTATCGTGCACATTCTGAAGGTTCCTTCAATGGTTAACATTAATTGTCTCTGATCCTTACGTTAGTTGTGAATGGCTCTTTTTAACCTCCAGCATACTCACTTTCAATTTATTTAATATCTGTGTCAAGTTTCTTGCTCTATAATTAATGCGAGACCATAGAAATCTCTGGTTTACTCAACAGAAAATTATAATGGTCTAAGTTATATTAACATAGTTGCAATGATATTTAAAGACACCGTAGTTTCAATAGTCTCTCGGTCATATGTACGTTTAGTTAATTTTTAACCTTCTTTGCATATCCTGACTGAAATTTTGGTTGGTGGTTACATGTAAGCCTACTTATACCTCTATCTGGAACTGGCTATCCTACTCTTTTATTAATTTAGTCAATTGTTATATATATTTTTAATTTTATCAAAGTTTGACATAAGAAATAACTTTTTTATTTTATTATAATTATTTTATCTATAATTATCTATGATCTAATTGGCTAAAAAATTTCACTTCTTATTGCAAAATGCCTAGATTTTGCAGCCATTATCTATAAATGATGTGTACTCTCACTGCAAAAATACATTTATCTTAGAGTACATATTGTGTGTCTTGTACATCTCGTACTTCTGTTTATTATATATTGTGATATGACATGAATTTGCCACCTCCACCATTTCGTTTTTGCATTTGATATTGACAGTAACTATGTTATGTGCCTCACTTCAACTTTGAGGGCATCCATGATATTATGATTAGACCCCCCCCATACCATGATAGTAATAAACCAAAGACTGTAGGCAGTTGTCAGTGGCAGTGCCGAAAGTGGTAGTAGCAGTGAAGCCCCACCTGCCATGCTCAACAAAACCTTTCATGTTTCCCGACACTTTTAGATACTTTTTATCGTCCTATGGGAAATTCCGTGTGTATAATATATATGCATCATACACACACACACACACACACACACATATATATGTGCACCTTCCTTTGCTTTATGATGCTTGCTTGTTATGCTTGTCTCAGAAAGTATTATGCAATAGATTTGAATTGATTTTGTATTAATTTAGTCAAATGTTATATATATTTTTAATTTTATCAAAGTTTAACATAGGAAATAAATTTTTTATTTTATTATAATTATTTTATTTACAATTATCTATGATCTAATTAGCTAAAAACTTTCACTTCTTATTGCAAAATACCTAGATTTTGCAGCCATTATCTATAAATGACGTGTACTCTCATTGCAAAAATACATTTGTCTTATAGTACAATATTGTGTGTCTTGTACATCTCGTACTTTACTCAAGTGAACACAGGGTCACGAAGTGACGACTGAACAGTGATCTGGATTGAATGGCTCTAGGTCTCTGTGGGAAGTGTGTCTTTTTCCATCCCCTCATTAAATCCTTTTTCCATCACTTCATTAAATTGGATGGGCCACCTCATTGGAACAAAAAAGAAGAACTGCACTGCGCTGCGCGACCTAGCTGCGCCGACATCGCTCTTTGCTCTCTGGGTTCAGCTCCAATGGAGGCCGGCGGGGGAGCCGAACCTGCCCCTCCCTTGCCCGAACTGTTAGCTTTCAAGAACCTCATCGCTGGTTCTCACAAAAGACCAATATCTGAAGCACAACAGATGTTCGTTAAAAAGCTGGATTGCATCCCAATCGTTGAACTGCCAATAGTAGAGACTTGCAGATCCGCAGTCAATCTAGCAGACAGAGGGCTCATTGGACAATTTACCGGGCTTTGGCCCTCTCCCAAATCCGTTGAAGCTTGGGTGCAGAGAAACTGGACGCTGCTTGTTTTTGAAGGAATTAAGAGCCATTTTATTGGAAAAGGATTCTATGTGTTCGTGTTTGAAAGCTCGGACGAAAAAAACCTCATTTTCAGAAACAGTCCTTACTTCATGGGGCCTTAGGGTTTATACTTGAACAAATGGACCCCTGACTTTGACCCAGCCCAGGACGTTCCGTCTACTGTTCCAGTCTGGGTCCATCTACCTCATCTCCCTCTTCATTGCTAGAATCAAAAATCTCTACAGGCTATCGGCAACTCGCTTAGAAGGTATATCGATCAAGCTGTTCGAAAAGATCAATACTCCTGTGCACGGATCTGTGTGGAGGTTGATCTGGAGGAAGGGTTACCAGAGGCAATCAAACTTACAGCAGCTGAATGGTCGCACATATAGGAGCTTGATTATGAGCAGTTACCCTTCAAATGCCGGCACTGCCATGACTATGGTCACTTCGCCAGACACTGTAAAAAAAAGGAAGGAGAGGAGAGCGAGAACACGAAAGCAGAACAATGGACCACAGTGCAGAAAGCAGGGACAGCAAAACCCAAAACCAAAAGAATTCCAAAAGGAAATAACCCCGATCCAAAGGGGCAAGAAGAAAAAGATGGGACCTCCATCCCCACATCGAAATCAAGAGATCAAAATGCAAAGTCCAGCAAGGCCATAGAAAATCTGGAAGCAAACAGGAACAACATCCCCACCCCGAAATCAGGAGATCAAAATAAAGAATCCAGCAAGGGCATAGAAACTCCAGAAGCAAACAGGAACAACAACAATCAATCAAGATCCTCCCCTATCGAGAAAGGAGGAGAGGAGCAAGGGCAAACCCCCGAAGTAGATCCCTCTCCCTCATACGCCGATGCAGCAAGAAAGAAAGTGTCTGAATCTCCAAGCTCCTCGAAGGACGAGATCATAGAAAGGCCTGCCAAAAGAGCAGGAAGAAAGTCTCGCAGAGAAGTGAGGGAGGAAGAAGTGGAAAGACAAAAGACTCAAGGAAGCCAACCCACTATAGAAATGTCAATTAGCAGAAACACAAGGACAAGGCCGCCAAAAGGAGGAGGCCCAACTTCCCCGAACAGTAAGTAATGAGAATAGTCTCTTGGAATTGCAGAGGGCTCAGGAATCCTATGAAAATAGAAGCGGTCAAAGATCTTATGAAAGCGGAACTTGCAGACATCCTAATGCTCCAAGAGACAAAAATTGAAGGGGAAGCCCTTCTTGAGATCAGCAAAAAGAAATGGCAGAAGAACATAGGAAAAGCAATAAGCGCAAGAGGCTCCTCGGGTGGAATAGCAACCCTGTGGAAGGAAGATCATTTCAGGCTCGTCAATTCACACAACACACAACACTGGTGTTTCACTGAGCTGAAGCATATATCAAGTAAGTTAACCATTGCACTATTCAATTTATGTGTACTGGTACTGTATTATGAAAAGAAAGACTATTGGAAAACATTAAATGAGTTTTTGCAACTGAATTCTCCCAACAATATAATCATAGGTGGAGATCTAAATATAGTAATGAATGAAAAATTAAAGAGAGGGGGCAGGAACAACAAGGATTTGATGATCCAGGTAGTAGAGGACATGATACAACAATGGGATCTATTGGACTTTAAACCAAGAAAAGGGCTCTATACCTGAACAAATAACAGGACAGGGGAAGACCATATATCTGCCAGACTGGATAGGTTCTTGGTCCAAAGCACAATGTTGTTGGAACGGAAGCTCATCTGATCAGCCATCCTTCCAAAGCTCACCTCGGATCATAATCCCATTCGGCTATTGCTTGAGGAGGAAGATAATTTGGGGCCAATCCCATTCAGATTTAGCCCTATGTGGAATGGAAAGAGTGGCTTTGGAGAGATGGTCTGAATGGCATGGAACACCACAGTTAATGGCTCTCCCAATTATGTATGGGAACAAAAATTAAAAGTAACAAAAAGGGCACTCAAGGAATGGAGTAAACTTCCAACAAACACACCCAAAGACCAAATAATCGAGGCAGTGCAACATTTGGAAATTCTGCAAAGTGCAATGGACACAATTGATATAAACCAAACAGAATTAGAAAAGGACCAAGTTTCCCAATGCAAAACATTCCTCTCCTTCAGAAATGAAGAAGAGTATTGGAGACTTAAGTCTCGTAGTCTTTGGTTGGAAGCTGGAGATAGGAACACATCATACTTTCATCGACAATGTAGACCTAGACTCTCCAGGAATCACATCTCAGAGATCACTTCCTCTGATGGGAGACTTTGCAAAGGAATAGAACATATTAAATCTGCTGCAATATTACATTTCCATCATCTTTTCAGCAAAGAGAAAGAGGATTGTGAAGAAGATAAAAAAGAATTCCTGAAGAACATCCCGACATTGGTCACCACAAAGGACAATACAACATTACTGAAGCAAACAAATGAAGAAGAAATCAGCAATATAATTTGGTCCACGAATCCAGACAAAGCCCCTGGGCCAGATGGGTTCATTATTCACTTCTACAGGATATGTTGGGATATAATTAAACAGATCTAATTAGAATGATAAAAGGATTCTTGAAGAAAGCAAAAATGGGGGGTAGAACCAACTCAACCTTCCTCTCTTTAATCTCGAAAGAGACAAACCCCTCCTCCTTTGATAGGTTCAGACCAATCTCTTTGTGCAATGCCTCATATAAAATTATTGCAAAACTTCTTGCAAATAGAATAAAGCCTCTGATGAGCAAACTTATATCAGATTCGTAAGGGGGCTTCGTCAATGGGAGACATATCCTGAACAATGTAATCCAAGTGCAGGAAGTCATGCATTCCAGCAATCTCATAAAGGAGAAAGGTATGTTGATCAAGTTAGACATGGCTAATGCCTTCGACAGAGTCAAGTTGTCCTATCTATATCAAGTTCTAATCTCCTTTGGATTTGATCAAGAGTTTGTTAATCTGATTCAAGCATGCACCAGTAGTCCATGGATTGCACCTTTGGTAAATGGGAGGCCAGCTGATTTCTTCCAAGCCACGAGCAGGTTGAGACAAGGATGTCCCCTTTCTCCTTTCCTCTACATCTTAATGGCAGACACGTTGAGCAGAAAGCTAGAGCTTGATATGATAACAGGAACAACCCCAGGTTTAAAAATAACAAAGGACCTTAAAGCAATAAACCATGCACTGTTCGCGGATGACTCCCTCATGCTGGGTGGAGCTTCATCTAGAATAGGATATGCATTCAAATATACTCTTCATGCATATTGTAAAGCATTTGGAGCTCTAATTAGTGAAAGGAAAAGTGCAGTTTATAGTTGGAATATAGAGGAGGAAGAAACTCAAAACATAGCAAACAACTTGGGGTTTAATGGATACGCAAAATGGGAAAAAATCAACTATCTTGGACTGCCACTAACACTGGGCACAAACAGAGTCAATCTGTGGGAAGGAGTAATTACAAAAATCAGAGGTAAAATCGCTGCATGGGGTGGTTAATGGCTTACTCATGGAGGCAAATTAACCCTTATAAAATCAGTGTTGTCATCTATGCCAATTTATCAAGCGTCATACCTGATGGCTCCCAAGTCGATTTCAGGACAGATTAATAAAATCATTAGGGACTTTTTGTGGCAAGGAGGCAAAGGAAATCAGAGGAAATTTCATCCGGGGAAATGGGAGATAGCAAAGCAAACTTTGAAGGAAGGAGGCCTTCAAATTCGAGATCCGGACTTTGCCAACGTATCTATGGGATGAAAAATATTCTGGAAACTCCACAGCGACCCCAATCATCCCGTCAGCACAGCTCTGAGGCATAAATACCTCCCAAGTGCAAATCTAAGAAACTTGCAGATCGCAAACAACAAAAAGAGTTTGCTATTATGGAAGTTATGTACTAAAGGGCAGAGTTTTTTCACCCGAAATTTATATCGTATCCCAGGGAATGGGAAACGCGTCAAGCTGCTGACTGATAGTATAATGGGACATTCTCCATTAGCCACACAAGACAGACTGCATGAGATATGTGAGTATTTAGAAAACAAAGGGGACAAGACGCTCTACGATATCTCAAAGTGGAACGAGTATAGGCTCTGGATTGATTGGGATTTCAGATATATCCCAGCTCACCTATTGCAGCAATCAGAAATGCTGAAATAGGAACTTCATGAGGCTACCCCGGTGCATAAATCAGAAAAGGATAAATGGGGATGGGGACCTACAGGAGCATACACCCCAGCCAAAGGATATGAATTGATGCAAACACATAGAGACCAAATTCAACCAGCAAAATTTTGGAAAGAGGTATGGGATCCAATGGCATTGCCCAAGGTAAACTTCTTCTTTTGGACTCTAATGCATAGAAAGATCCTGACCGGTGAAAACCTTATGAAAAGAAACATTGCAGGTCCGCATAGGTGCACACTTTGTAAAGAAGCCATGGAAACCATGAATCATTTATTTGTTGAATGTCCATATGCAAACAGAGTTTGGACCCATACTCTTCAAGGATTAAAGGCTGTAACCCCCACTAAAACTTCAGTTGTGGACTTATTCCTCTCATGGAAAGAGCGATACCCGTTGCTCTCCCTAAACTCATCATGGGCCAGAATCTGGATCACTCTCCCCAAGCTAGTGTGTTGGAAGCTTTGGCTAGCTAGAAATGAGCAGATATTTAACAATGTAACTTGGACCCCCAAGATGGTAGCAGCAAAAGCAAAAGGACTCCTTCTAGAAATTTTGAATTCTCATAAAATCAAAGAGGACAATTCGATGCAGCAAGAGGAAAAGAATTGGCTTGGCATTCAAGCATTCATCCAACGGATACACAGCACAAAAAAACCCCTCAGAAATCCTGAGTGGAGGCTAAGAGAAAAGGATGAAGCTTTTCAAAATTGGTGGAGGAAGCAAGGAATAACAACAACCTTTTTTTACGGTGCCTCTAAAGGCAACCCTGGGACAGCAGGAGCTGGAGGACTCATATACTCTCCCGATGGAGGCATCATAGAAACCTTCAGTTGGGGTCTAGGTCAGCGAACTAACAATCAAGCAAAAATTCTTAGCCTGTTAAAAGTTTTCCAAATAGCCAAAGAAAGAGGACATCAGAAGCTGCAAGCATTCAGAGACTCAGAAATCCTGATCAAAATAATACATACGCAAGGCCAATTCAACGAAGCTGGTTTAAACAAGAATCTGCAAAGGCTGAGATACCTCCTCCAAGACTTCACTTCCTTCAAATGCTATCACATTCTCAGAGAATCAAACAAAGAGGCAGACTTTTATGCCAACAAAGGCTGCCTCTTGGCCCAAGGAGATCTAAGCACAAATGGCGGAGATCTAGAAACAATCTGTATACCATGAAATTCGAAAATTGCTGGAAACAGAAAATGTAAAAGAATTGCACTAAAAGATGTAAGGCTAAGGCCATTCGGAGTTCCCTACTAATAAAATCCATACTCGTTTCAGTTAAAAAAAAATAAAAAAAATTGGATGGGCCACCTCACACACCCATTTTGAAAGCTCATGCTGCATGACGAGATTGTGCTAATCTTGAATTACAAAATCACATAACTTTTTACTAGAAACACGTATGGAGACAAGGACCAAAGGTACAATGAATTTAATAAGATGTGACCTGGACTAAGCCGAAATATCCGAAAAGGAAAATAAATAGTATTATTATTATTTTTATATATGCTTTCGCTTATAGTTGATCGCAAGGCATTTTGCAAAAACATAGCATTCGTGGAAATAACCTTCTTCCCTTCAACGTAGAAATTAACATTCCTACAAATTTTAGCCACTAACTAGTCTTCCGTTCTATATTTTTTCCATGTTTTCTTGTATGTGCATCTTGAATTTTATTAACCATTATTACTAATTATAATTTGTTAACAATTTTTTATATGAAAATTATAATTTGTTAGTCATTTTTTTTTGCGTTTATGTAAAGTTTCATATATTTAATTTCATTTTGAAATAATTTTTTTATTTATTTTCCTAAAATATTTATTTTATTTTATTTTTAAATGAGATAAATTTTATAATGGAAAGTTATATTACCTTAAAACTAATAATGATATAACTATTTAAATTTAACATATTTTTATAAAAATATTACCAAATAATTTTTAATTATTGTTTTTTGAATGAATTAAATTTATAATTTTTTTAAGAGAAATTTTAATATTTAGAATATTTAAATAAAAAATACGTGGTGATAGAGATGGATATTATTTCAAAAATGAGTTGGTATAGTTCTATTTTTCTTATAATGCATTTTTCATCCTTTTTCCCTTATTTCTTTTCCATTTTTCATCTAAAACTTTTTTTTTTTTTTTTTTTTGGAATAAACATATCTTGTAATTATGATTAATACACTTGAATTTGACCACAAAACATTTTAAACTAAAAAAAAAATTACATTACAGTTTTATTTTTCATAATATATATATATTCATTCTATTTAGAAATTATTGAGATGTATACATGTTTTTTTTTAGTAATTTGTTTATGACTTGGATTATCTTTTGATTAAAAAAATATAATATAAAAGCATCAAATTGTCAAAATCATGAGACAATTACACATGACCTATACCACACTAATCATGTTACTTAACATATTACATTTTTTACAACCAATGAATTTAAAATCAACAACCATCACATAATTAGTTTTAAAAAAACACCACAATATCACTAATTATTCTATATTTGTGGATCAAATTAAAGTAGATGTGATATAATAATGCTTCAAAATTTATGTATTCCCTCTCCTGCTAAGTTTAGAGGGAAGTTTATTGGCCTACTTGAGTGGCTTTTAACTAATCAAAAATTTATTATTGTTGTTGCAAGGTAAGATTAGATTTTTCGTTGTGACAATAATGAATCTAAATAAACCTTAATACTAACTTGAAGTTAATATTTTTATTACTTTAATTTAATTACATTTAAACTAAGAGGCAGGCAATAGCTACCATGTAGCCCTTGTTATATAAGATTCATTTCATCAACTTTGAATCAAACCATTATGTGTCTCATTTAATAAAACTGTTAAAGCTAACTATTTAATCACTACCCAACTTCAAATTAAATGTCCTTAAATCACTCACCAACAAAACTAACACAACTATTTTGTCTAATGAAAAAAGACAAATTTAATCATTCAAAATCTATCATATGGACATATTATTCATTACATGGATTATTGGCTTTTAAACCAAGAAACATATTTTTTTGGGTCATACCCACTTACCCAATTTCAAATTCTTATCCCCTCAAGATTAGTCTTAGTTTCTATTTATTTGTTTTGGATCACACCACCCCCATTTGGGAAAATTTTAGGTCCCACCAAAGCTGGGCAGTGAAAAAAGGTGGGAGCTCATAGTTCTTAACCTTTCTTTCAAGGCCATGTTTAGATCTTGTTTAAAATATTAGTTTTTGAGTTTATGGCAATTAGTGTTGTTAAATCACATTCCACCTTATTAACAAAATTAGGATCTATGTCAAATTTTATTAACAAAACTAATATTTATGTCAAACTAAACTTTATGTTGCATTAGAATTCTCATAATGCAAATCTTCTCTAAACAACCCAATGAACATGGATGTGGATGTTCATATGTTTCCAATCCAATTTTATCAACTAAATATGTAAAAATTAGATTGCATTGAGAACTGCTATGAAAAAGAACATTCACTTTTTTTTATTATTCACTTGAACCTTCATCTAGAAGAGCGCACCATCTTTCTCCACTTCCCCTTGGATCTTGCAATGCAATATAAATAACTCTTTCATTTACATGAGAGTTATCTTCTGTCTTTATCCTTTCTATCTCACCTCTTGTGGTTTGCCACTCATTAAACTTCAACCATTTTGGACACAATTATGGATGAAGTTTTCAATACCTATAATTTGTTTCTCCATCTATATCACAATGTTTACATTGTTTTTAGAAATCTCTCCTATCACCGTGGCTGCAATTTTCTTGCTTCGTTTTGGGTTATCTCTTCTAGATTATTTGTTGGCCCCTTTTTATGCCCAGCTTGATATAAAGAGCTTCTTTCTTAATTGGATTAAAAATATAGATATATATCATATCTCATACTATGTAAGTTTAAATATTCTTATAGCTTTTTTAATAAACTATTGAGTTTTTTAGCATCTTTGTCCATAAAAAAGAGTATTTTGATTTTGCTTTAGTTTGAATGAACCATTAGAAAATGAAAGGAAAAAAATTGTCACCACAAAAAAGATTACAGAATACAATGGTCTTAACTTCAATGTCTTTATCTTTAACATCTTCATTTTCATACTCAGATTCAATTTTGTTTTATTTTTCGCCAGAAAGATTATAGCTTTGTAATATCCCTATTTTTCTGCTTTTATTTTAGGCAATTAAAAGTTCTAAAGGTCAAATGGACCTATAAGAAAGTTATATGTGGACATAAATTAAAGTTGAATTTAATAAATGAGAAAATTAATCATTGTGCAAAGACTAGAGTAAATTAGAGATCAGGAATCCAAGTCCATGAGGATGGATAAGATTCCAAAGACTTTCCGAGATTCTCCAAAAATCCTTGGAGAAAATAAATTAAAATTAAAATATTAGATTGGAGATAAAAATCTAAAAGATACCTCAGTAAAGTGGAAAGTTACTAGGAAGAGGTGGAATAAAACAAGAAAGAGGAAAAATCTAGTTTTAAAGTACTTTTTGTGGAAAAAACAAAATGAAAGCCTAGGCAAAAAGGAAAACAACATCTTGATTAACTCGACGCAGTTATGGAAACAAGCTGATGGGAAAGCAGGCTTAAATAAGCCATTTATGGGTATACAAGAGGTTGTATACACCTTGGAGGAATTGATCTCTGCCTGGGGGGAGCTGTGGAGATAAAGCTCAAGGTTGGGGTGGAAAACAATCTTACCTTAAGTGGTATGCACAATTAATTTAACTCTCGATTATTATTCTGTTTTTATTGTTAGAATGATAAGTTGGATAAATGATGTTTATACAGAAAGATAATTGAAAGGTTATAAATGATGTATTTAACAGAACATAACCATTATGAAAATAGTTTAATTTTGTATAGTTACATAGACAGATTAAGTTAGTAAATCAACAGACAGAAATTCTAAACCCAATTATGAGGGTTTAAATCTGTTGTTAGGTCGCGAGACATTATATGTTCAATTCAGAAAGTACATCATATGAATTTGAACGAAGGTGAGCAGAATTAATTAACATAATTTTTTGCGAATCAAATTGAAACAAAAATCTAGGTACACTGAGAAATAATTGACAATCTAGAAGAAACATGATTGTATCAGTAAAACTTAAATATTTCTATTGTACTTCCATTTCAAAGATAGCTTCTATCTATTCATTCTTATGAATAAACAATAAATTAATTATCAGATATATATTTCAGTATTTGAAGATTTGGAAAAACATGTATACACAATTCATGTAGAGAGAAATCCTTATTATCCAAAGTAAAGACTGAATGTTGTAGAAAGTACTAATAAAATGTGTTATTATAAACTATCCATAATACATTAACTGAGTGCAATTATTCTGTATATTAAGTACAAATTTTACATAGGAATAATTATCCTAGAATTCGGTGGATGGAATTCTATCAGGTTATCCACCAACTTATACATAGAAGGAATAAAACCGACCATTAATGCTTGTGGGAGGAATACACAGATTGAAGAGAAATAAATTGTGCAAGGTACAATACCTGTACAATAAACAAGAATACAAGTGGTTAGAATTTAATTTTGAGGATACTTAAATTCATTATATGAAATCTGAGGAAGGAATCATATGAAATTAAACATTAAATTACCTTAGCAGTCAAGGAGAAATTCGAGGATAATTCATGTGGTCAAATCAGAAAATAAATTAAACTCCAAAGACCAAAATATAGAAGTGGATGCACTGTAAATAAATAAATGTATAGAAAAACATGGGAGCAAAATTACCTGTATTAGGATAGCGTAGAACATGAATATCCATGATTGGTTTTAGAAGGTTAAAAGAAGAGCCTGCAACATAAACTATGTTATTAGTTGAGGGAACAAATTAAAATGTTCAATACTTTATGTAGGAAGAACGAGGATATATTCTATAAATATATTTTCCCGAAATCTCAATACTGCTAAAGGAGTATTATAGAGATGGAAAATAACAAAACAGGTAGGAATGATACCTACTATTAAACGCAGAATATTCAAATTTTACCTCTCTGTCTTACACGCTGTAAGTAAATCTTCATAATTGTGAGATAGAATTATGTGAAAAACTAAGGAGTACCATTTACGCACACTTGCGAAGAAATTATTAACCAAATAAATAAAAATTATTTTCCAATCGAAATTGGAAAAAATGAAATCGAAGAATAATACTTCTCTGAGTCAAGTGTGGAAGGGTATCCAATTTGAGAGAAGTCATAATACAATGGGGTATTATGAAATTAAATTAATCTGATAAATGTTTCTCATAAGGACGATACAAATTTCACAAGGAGATTTACTCCAAACCCTGAGGAAATTAAATCAAAAGATTTGGAACATCTTAGCTCGTATAAAATGAGAAATTTTAAATATGGAAACCCCAATTACCGGAGATAGAATCTGAAATTGAGAAGTGGCTGACAATAGGTTTACAACTACGGCAACTACAAATACAAATCTACTTAGATGACAAAAGAGGGATAAAATGAGAAATTTTGGAAACACAGAGACGCATTAAAAATGATGAATGGTGATAACAAATTGAAAAACAATGCTGAAAGGATTGTAATCAGTTATCTTTTTATAAGATAAACTTTAAGTAAAAATACTAGGGTAATACATGGTTCCCTTACCTAGGTTCAAAACGTCAGAAATGGGAGAAACGAAAAACCCTCCAGTAAAGAATAATGGCTGAAAATGATTTTGGAAATCGTAAACTTATTACCTGTACAACATGGGTATGCAATGGCGGAAACAACCCAAAATGAAGTTCCTAAACCTGCAACGAAACCTCAAACTCATTAATTGACAGACAGAGTATAAAGAATAATGAAATAACAATAACTTGAAGAAATGAATGTTCATAAATAAAGAGAGGAAAACTCGTACAATGCAAACTGTGGAAAAAGCTTTTACCTTACCTGAACAAAGCCTCATGGTAGAAAACGCTAACGGTTGTTGCATAATGGTTACCGTGAAGAAAACCCTCTGCGTAAACCTTTGGAAACGCAGTTTTCAATTACCGTGGCGAGGATCAAGCCGAGTTGCAGAGCTAAACCCAAAAAGGGAAAAATGAAAACTGCCAAAACGAAATTAGGGTTGTGTTGTCGTAAAACCCTCCAAAGAATATGATTCAATCCACATCGTCCACGTGGATGGCATCAAAGTGTAGTAGGCTGAGAAGCCATGTGGTTGAAATAACATAAATGTACAGGAAAAATCAGTGAAATCTCGAGGTTTTAATGGTAAGTACTATTACTAATGAGAAACGTAAATGTATAAACCAAATCATATATATGACCCTTACCTTATTAATGTATGAAAAATATGTTAATTAATGGTGAATTACGATGTGATAAACCCTCAAGTTAAAACGTAATGCTATTGTAGAAATTTAATCTAACTTGATTAATACACGGTTAATAACATTAAGGTGGCCGATGATATTCTAATTTGAATACTTAAAACCATTGCTAGAACAAGTGTAACCAAAGTGCTATCATTCGAGGTCATTATATGGGATACAAAGCACGTAGTAGGGGTTGAATATAATATATGATTATATGGTAGGGTAGCACTTTAATATTGAATGGTAAGTTCAAACTATAGTGGTAATAATTTGAATTAATTCTTATCAAATGGTTTACTATTTTACAATTCATAAAGTTATGAATGTCTAAGGGTGTATTTTTTTTTTTTTTTTACAAGAACGGGTATGAGTTTCTATTAAAGAGTGGCGAAAGCCTTCATCGGTTACAAATTGTCGGGGCTAGCCCTTAGTCTTTCAGCTTTGGTCTGATCGTAGACCCCAAAATTTGGAAATCCACAGATTTTACATTGGGCTAGAAAGTCTATCTTTGTTATTTTTCCTAACTTAAAAAGACACACAAACTGTTGTAAGATGATGCGGAAAAACATTTCAGCGTTATGGGATAGAGTCCCACTCCTCCTTTTCGTCTACCAGGAGGGAACCTTCTGAGAGGGACACCGCCCTGTTGGCTTCCAAATCTGCTTCTTTATTATTTGCTTTCAGTACATGGAGGAAACTTGCTATTCTGAAAGATTTCAACATGTTTCTTATTCTTAAGATTACTCTAGCCAATCTAAGATCTGCTGGCTTGGAATCCTCCACTAAAACTTTAATGATGGACTGAGAATCTTCTATTACACTTATATCTGAAATACATGTTGCCTTTGCTTGCATAAGACCCTGCAGGAGTGCCAAGGCTTCTGCTTGGATGCTGGTGGAGTGCCCAAGACCCCAAGCATATTTTCTCACTGTTTTGCCCTCCTCATTTTTAATAATTCCTCCTGCCCCAGCCCAGCCGGGATTGCCTTTTGCAGCCCCATCAAAGAATAAATAGGATCTGTCTTGTCTGAGTAGCAAGTCTGACAGCTCTTGCTCACTTCCTCTGAATTGCCACTCTTTCATGCTCTTGGACTGCCTTAATTCGCCAGTGAATTGAAGGCCCAACGAGTCTCCCCAACCTAAATCATTTGGATTTAAGTTGACTTCCGATAGCTGTTCACCCAAAGTTTCTTTCCAGAGGCTTTTGATTTTGCTGATGATGAGCTGAGGATTCAGTTTTTCATCCCTAAAAATTCTTCTGTTCCGCTCGAGCCAGATTTGCCAGCATATGAATTTTGGTAAGGAGAACCAAGCTGCTTTAAATCTTTCATTTTTTGGAAGGGTTCCTGTATAACAAGTGTGCCACTTGGAAAATAAGTCAGTAATGTTCACAGGGAGAGTGAACTCGGTCTTCCAGTAATTCATAAGAGTCTGCCAGATTCTTCTTGAAAATTTACATTCTAACATGATGTGCTGGGCACTCTCTTCGTTTTCGCAACAAAGGTGGCATCTTGATGGACCTTGGAAACCTTTTTTCTTCAACTTGTCATCTGTTAGTATTCCTCTGTGGCAAAGCAGCCAACAGAATATGTCAACCTTTGGCAATGATTTATATTTCCACAGAGTTTTCCAAACAGCAGGGTCTGGGGCAACATAAGGACGTTCATGGAGGCGGATGTATCCCTGCGCAACTGTATATTCACCTATGGCTGGCCCCCAACCCCTGGCATCTCTCTTTCCTGTGCGTAATGGCGCCTTTCCATTTAAGAGCTCGAGCAGCATTTGTTTGGCATGCGCAAGTTCTGGTGGCGTTGGAGGCAGGCACCATTGCTGCCAAACGCCATCGGACCACTGTGAAATATCCCACAGCGTGGTGAACCCTGCGCTGTCCAGCCAATTTCTCAACGGATGCAGAGCTGTATTCAACGCTAATGGGGGCTGCTGCATAATACTGTCGTCCCATATCTGAATGCATTTCCCATTGCCCGGAATCCAGAACGCCCCGTCGTTAATGAGATTGATTGCTTTATGACTGCGTTTGACCCAATGTGATCCTGTCGTGGGATGAAAGTTGTCCAACGCTCTTTTCCTGCTCCCTGTGAGGTATTTCCTCCAAATAGCACGTTGAGCCCAGCCAGGATGAGGAGCAATGATGCGCCAGAGTAGCTTGGCCCCCATTGCGATGTTTTGTAAGCCAAAGTCTTTGAAATTAAGACCTCCTTCCAGCATAGGCTTACACAGTTTCTCCCAACTGACCAGAGGAATTTTTCTGTTATTAAGGTTGCCTCCTTTCCAAAAAAAATTTCTGATGAAGCCTTCCAATTTTTTAATGATGCCTACAGGTGCTAGAAGCACAGAAAATTGGAATATGGGAAGGCTGTTAAGGACTGATTTGATTAGTATGAGCTTGCCTGCAAGGTTCAACCAAGAAAAGCCCCAGGCCTGGAATTTTGCTTTGAATTTTTCCAAAAGGGGAGCCCAATCTCTACTATAAGCCAGATTGCGAAATATGGGCAGTCCTAGGTAAATGAAGGAGGACCAATTTGTGGTAGCAGTGAACCCCAGAATTCTGGAGATGGCAGACAGAGTGAGAGCAGGAGTATTCCAACAGAATGCTTTACATTTCCCTTTGTTTAAACTGCTTCCTGATGCTTCACTGAAATCATCTAAGACCTCTTTAAACCTTGAGGCTGATCTAGCTGAGGCAGCTCCCAACAGAAGAGTGTCGTCTGCAAAAAGAGTGTGATTTACATTTTTCACCCCTCTGGCTATATTAAGCCCCATGATCTCCTGTTCTACCAATTTCTGATCAAGGAAGAAACTTAGGGCGGAGACTTGAAGAACGAAAAGCAGCGGAGAGAGGGGGCAGCCTTGCCTGAGCCCTCTTGAGGCTTTGAAAAAGCCAGCTGCTCTTCCATTTACCAAGGGGGCGATCCATGGGTCAGCAATACTTGCTCGGATCCAATTCACAAACCCCAACCCAAAGCCAAACTTTTTCAGAACTTCCCAAAGGAAACTTTGCCTGACACGATCGAAGGCATTTGCCAGGTCTAATTTGATCACCATACCCTTCTCTTTGTGAAGTTGACTTGAATGGATCGCCTCTTAAACCAGGATGTAATTGTCGGTAATCTGTCTCCCCTGAACAAATCCACCTTGATTCTCAGGTATGATCGCTGGAAGGATGCCTTTTAGCCTATTTGCTATTACCTTTGTGATTAATTTGTATCCAATGTTGCAAAGAGAGATTGGGCGGAACCGGTTGAAATCCTTTGCTCCCTTTTCCTTGGGGATAAGGGCGAGAAAGGCAGAGTTGGTGCTGCCCCCTATTTTTTGACAATTTTGTGATTTCTGAATCATCTTGAAGAGATCTTTCTCCACGATCTGCCAGCATGTTTGAATGAATCTGGCTGTGAAGCCATCCGGGCCTGGGGCTTTGTCAGGCTCCATACTGTCGAGAGCATCTTTTATTTCTTGGATGGAAATCTTCTCTTCGAGCTGCTTGTTAATAAGAGGGGAGATCCTTGTAGGTATTACCTCCAGGAATTTGGAATTTGGATCAGTCTCACCCTCTTCTCTATACAAGTTTTTAAAGTGATTGTAGGCTGATTTCTTTATACTCTCAAAGTCTTTGTGGATCAGATTGCCCTCTTTGATTTCTGCTATGGAGTTAAAGCTTTTTCTTGCTTGGGCTTGTTTATGAAAAAAGGCAGAATTTCTATCTCCCGCTTTAAGCCATAGGCTCCTAGATTTTTGTCTCCAATGCTCTTCCTCTGCAAGGCAGGCTTTGTGGAAGGTTTGTTGAAGCTCCACTTCCTTGTTTATAACCTCAGTAGTGATTTCTAAATCTTCACAATGGGCTCGATGCTGTGTAAGGTTATCTTGGGCCTGCTTTCTTTCTTTTGCAGGAGTGGGAAGGCCTTTGGCCCATGATTTGAGGGCAGCTTTCAATCTTCTAAGTTTTTCCTCCCATATGAAGAAGGGAGAACCCTTCACTGACAATTTCCAGCTGTCCTGGACCACATTCAGGAACTCAGGCTCCTTAACCCAAAGAGCATTGAACCTGAATGGGATGGGACCGAGATCCTTGTGGCCTGACATCTCTAGCAAAATGGGCTTATGATCTGATACACTGCAAGGAAGGATGTGCAATCTGGATTCTAAACCTAGCAAAAGAAAGGAACTCTGCTCTAAACATCTATCTAGTCTAGCAGCAATATGACTAGGACCTATTCTCTTATTAGTCCAGGTGTACTTACCGTTATCTGGAGGGATATCAAGCAGATCCCAGTCCTGCATGAGGTCTTCCACCCACTCCCTTGCTGGGTCCCTTACGATTGTGCCTCCTCACTTTTCATCAGAGCGTAGAGTGAGATTTAGGTCCCCTGCAATAATAATGTTTTCTAGATTCTCGGTCTCTGCCAGCTGTCTTATGGAGTCCCAGCACTCCTTTTTCTCCCCTATGTTATTAGGAACATAAACATTGAACAGACAGATAGTCTCCCTTGTTTCTACTGAGTGTAATTTCAGGAATAGCCAATGTCTATTGTGTGCCTCCAGGACCAGGCTGAACTTGAGGGGGTTCCAGAGAGAGCCCAGTCCCCCAGAGGCTCCCCTTGATGATACTGCTAGTCCACTACTTCCTTTCCAGATCTTTTTGCTGATTTGGAGAAATTCAGTTTCCTCCATTTTGGTCTCCTGGATCAGAAGAATGTCCGGGGTTTCCCTTCTAATCAGACTTCTTACTGCTTCTTCTTTTACTGTACTCCCCATTCCTCTGCAATTCCAGGAGATGGTCTTCATCATTTGATTCTTTGATGTGGGGCTCCCCTGGAGCCATGAGCTTGATTTTTATCTGCCCTCGGATTCTTGCCAAGGAGTTTTTCCAGCGTAGGCTGGCTACCTTGAAGCTTGTCTTTGTAGGTTTCCCGATCTCTCTTTTCTCTTGCAGATTTTCGGCCGCTTGCAGATCTTCTAACCGACGTCTGCGTATCTCCGATTTCTCCATCTTCTTCGGACTCCTCTGAGTCCTGTTCCTCCTCGGAGGCTTCTGTTTGCTTTTCCTTGTCCCTTGCCATGTTACTCTCTTCAGGTCTTATTCCTGCTGAGTTCGATTTCTCTGCTGGCTTGACAGTCCTTTCCTCTTCCCTGGGAGTTTCTTCCGCTGAGCTTAGGATCTCGAACCTATTTTCTTGACTTCTTGACGAGGATACATTTTGAGCAGCGGCAGTAAGAGCTCCTTGTGCCCCGGACTTCTTATGGTTTATCTTTGATCTCTTAACTTGGTTCCATCCTTCGTCCTTCCCTTTTTCTGTTTCGCTTTTGTTCGGGCATCCTCTGGCGAAGTGGCCGTAGATGTGGCATTTACGACATTTGAAAGGAAGCTGCTCGTAATCCAGCACTTGAACATGCGTCCAGCTGCCGACCTTTAATTTGATGGCCTCGGGAAGACCTACCTCTAAATCTACTTCAACACAGATCCGGGCGCAATCGTATTGGTCATTGTTGTTGGCTCTGTCGATGAACTTGCCCAATGTGTTGCCAATATGTTTAAGGGAGTCCCAGTTCCAACAGTGAACCGGAAGGTTGGGGAGCCGAACCCAAACAGGGACAGCCGATGGCACATCCACAGCGGGATCGAAGTCGGGAGTCCATTTATTGAGATAAAGACCTTGTGGTCCCATGAAATAGGGCCCGTTCCTGAAGATCAGGTCTTTATCCTCCTTGGTGTTGAATTCGAACAGGAAGTAGCCTCTTCCAAGAAAATACGAGGTAACTTTATTCTTGATCAGCGGAATCCAATTCTTAACAACCTAGTTTTCCGTTGATTTAGGTGAGGGCCAGAGGCCCGTGAATTGACCCACCAGAGCGCGATCTGAAAGAGACAAGGCGACCTGGATCGGTCCCTCAGGAGGTAGGGTTACCTCCGGAACATCTTCGATCTTCTTCACGAACTTGGAGGCATCTGGTTTCTTCTTCTTGGGTAGCGAGGCGATCAGGCTTGAAAAGGCAGCGGAGGCATCCGGAGGCGGAGACTGTGAGGGACCTAGAGGCGATCCTTGAGTCTCCATGGTCAGCAGAAGGGTTCAGCAGCACCCCCGACCTGCTCCAGACATCGCCAATATCGAGCAGCAGTACAGATCTGAGATGCGGCTCAAGATCTGGGCAGCAGAAGGGCGCAGATCTGTATTGACCAAACCAGATCTGAGCGGGGATCCAATCAGATCCGACCAAGATCGGGGTCCCCAAAGGCCGAGAGGGCCGAGACTGTAGGAAGGGGGGCTGTGGGCAGCGCCCAAGCAAGGCCTGCGCAGGCCTGCTCCTCGATCTCACGCACAGAGCATCGGGCTCTCCAGCAGCGCGGTAAAAATCTTCCTTACTTGAACAATTTAAAATATTTGTAGTAAGTGGTGTTGTTTCAGATGGTATCAGAGCCCATGTTGAAACACTGGGCCTATATGTGTCCTCACACTAGAAAATAAAAGTTCATTATTTCTGCTGCTGAAAATTGATTTTTTTAATGAAAAATTTTACACTAATTTCAATTCTATGTACAGTGAATTAGTGCTAAGGGTGTATTTTATTAACATAAGGTTGACATCATTAATGTTGCACTATGTAACCCGAAAGGAAATATGTAATTATTGATATATCATGCTTAACATCAGATTATATTATTCGATTTATTTCATATGAAATGAAAATCATATAATATTATTCAAATGTAATCTCGAAATGATTTCCTAGAGGTTATATTGTAATAACCACAATTGTAGAACTTTAATATTGATTGTAAGTTCAACTATAGTAGGAGGAATTCGATCGAATTCTTATTGAATATTATAATGGGAACAATTCCTAAAATTCATAAAGTTCTAAGTTAGAGTCTACTATAACAAGGAAGGGAATTCCTTTAGATAGACTAAAGATAATTTTAGAAATATGAGACTAAGCATATTAATCAATAAATACATGAGGGAAAATGATCGAATATATAAGGTAGATAAAGGTAATGTAATAGTGAGGAATTCCCATTACAACATTTATTCACAATTAAGGTTATAGAGAGGATAACATGAACTTAAATTATATGAGGAGAAAGAGGATAGAATGAAATCAATAAAAAGCGATTTCACATGTAAGTGACTTCGAAATGATAAAGAACCAAATGTTTAACCAGAGAAATCATCTAAGCATGACGAGAGTATAAAAAGAATTTCGTCGAAAAGTGACGAAATATTGACGAAGAAATAAGAACAACATTCGCCAACTAGCAATGCAGATAGAAATTAGTACTTCTAAAGTATGTGGTCATACTATAATTAGAAAAAAAAATATTTGTAGTAAGTGGTGTTGTTTCAGATGGTATCAGAGCCCATGTTGAAACACTGGGCCTATATGTGTCCTCACACTAGAAAATAAAAGTTCATTATTTCTGCTGCTGAAAATTGATTTTTTTAATGAAAAATTTTACACTAATTTCAATTCTATGTACAGTGAATTAGTGCAGAAAAGTACAGCTGAAATTATGAACGAAGGGGAAGAGTTGTATGTAGGTCTGGGTGGTGCAAGAAATCCACCAGATCAAAATGTTCAGTTGTTGGATATGTTATGGGAAATGCAACAATAATTAGTTCATCTGAGAACCAATAATGAACGATTGCTATAAGCCAACAAAGAATAAGGGAGGTTGATTAAGGAATTAACCTCAAGGTCTAGTCACAAAAGTGAAGACCTGAAAAGAGAGAAAAGAAGTTGAAACCACTGAGAAAGGTCTGAGGATGGTGAAGCAGCTAGACATGAGACCAAAAAGAAAAAGGAGAAGGATGAGGAATCCTAGCTCCTAAACTGAGAAAAACACCTTCGGTGTACTAAATGAAAATAATGTGAAAAATAAAAAAAATTATAAATCTACCAATTGCAGGGTAAAGCTAACTATGGTAGGAAGAAACCAGAGTGATACAAGTGTGGAATGGAAAAAACCACTAATTGAGAAGACTCTTAATCAAAGTTCAAGTTTATATACTTGAATGATAGAGGTAATAATGATAAAACAAGAAAACAAGAGAAACACTAAAGTGTTGAGGTGTTGGGGAATCTCACCAGACGGTTCACATAAGACAATTCAGAACAATTAAGTGATTCGAGTGACAGAAAACGACCAGGCTCGAAATATGTCGGGGACCAGCACTGCCTTAGTAAATCAACCGACTAAAATACCAATCAACCATACTAAAAAGTTGAAGATATAAATTCTGAACAAATTGTCGTTGATTTAATAAATTTAGGAATGGAAATTGGTTAAGTGAGTTTACGAATATTAGTAAATTGTAAACAAAATTGCAGCCAACCATGGTTAATATAGTAACCATAGGAAAGGAGACATGCAAAAATATTGTAACGAAGGGTAAAAAGTTGAGGAATACGAAACAAAATTCAAATTAAAACATTCTATCAGTAGAATGATAAAATCTGTTAGTAATAAGAAGAGGTTGGAAAAATTGAAATCGAAGGTATGATTGTTGAACAACCTGTTCTGTTGATAAATTCAAGAGAAACTTTAAGCTATATAAGTTCCTAGATGGTGGGAAAGTGCAAATTAAAATCAGAAAAATTTCAACAAGCTTGGTTAGTTCAATTAGCTACTGGAACAAAAAGAACCCATAAAATACCAAAGATTGCTGTAAATTTAAATGGGTATGAAACTGAATTGAATTTAAATATTTGACCTCTAGTTTCCTATGATATGTTAGTAGGAATGGGCTGGTTAGAAAATCAGAAATCAATAGTAAATTGCTTAGATAAAAGAGTTCACTGTATAGATGGTGAGGGAAAACCGCTAATAGTGAAAGGAGAACCGCGACCAATATCAATCAGACAAATTTCAGCACTACAGTTGAAAATGACAGCAAGGAAAGGCTGTCAAGTACATGTTGTACAAGTGGAGGAATTGAGACCAAAAAAAAAAAAAAAGGTTAACAGTAATCAGGGAATTCAAAGATGTGTTTCCAGATGAAATATCTCAACTACCCCCTAAAAGAGAAATTGATTTTGCAATTGAATTAATAAGTAGAGCTACACCTGTCTCTAGAACACCATATGGAATGAATACCCTAGAGTTGTTAGAATTAAAAATTCAACTACATGAGTTGTTGGACAGAGGTTATATCTGGCCAAGTGTGTCTCCATGGGGAGCACCTGTGTTGTTCATTAAAAAGAAAGATGGCACATTCTGAATGCGTATAAAATGTAGATAAATAAATAAACTGACTATAAAGAATAGATATCCTCTACCCAGAATAGATAATTTAATTAATCAAGTGAGAAGAGCCATAATATTTTCAAATATTGATTTAAGGACAGGCTATCATCAACTAATAATTAAGCATGAAGACATAAATAAGACTGCATTCAAAACTAAATACATACCCTATGAGTTTGTAGTTCTACCTTTTGAGTTGACTAATGCCCTACTGCCTTTATGTGTTTAATGAACCATGTCGTAAGAAAGTTCTAGACAAGTTTGTGCTAGTGTTTATTGATGACATTCTAGCATATTCCAAGAACGAAGCAGAACATAAGGAACATCTCTGAATTGTCTTACAAAAACTTAGAAAACATAAGTTGTATGCCAAAATTAGCAAATGAGAATTTTATAAGGATAAAATTTAGAAATTGGGTCGTGTAATTTCATAAAAAGGATTGTCAGTGGACCCATAAAAGATACAAGCTATTATGGATTGGTTGGTACCTACTAATGTTTCAGTCATAAGATCATTCATGGGAATTGCGGGATACTACAGGAAATTTGTAGTAGGATTTTCAGCTTTAGCTTATCCTATTACATCTCTACAGAAGAAAGGAGTGAAGTTTGAGTGAACAGAAAAAGGTCAATATAGTTTTGAATAGTTAAAACTAAAACTAATAACTGCTCCTATTTTGAAGATTGCTGATCCAAACCAAGAAATTGTAGTATGTACAGATGCTTGTGTAGCAAGATTAGGAGGAGTATTATTACAAGAAAACTCAGTCATAGCATATGAGTCAAGAAAATTAAAGAGACATGAACAAAATTACATTGTGTATGACTTAGAGTTAACTGCTGTAATGCATGCTTTGAAGATGTGGAGACAGTGTCTATTAGGAAATTTTTTTGAGTTGATGATCGATCACATAAGTTTGAAATACTTTTTCACACAACCTGATTAAATGCTGGACAAGCTAGGTGGTTGCCTTTCCTTAGTAAGTTTGACATAGAAATCAAACACATTAAAGGAAAAGAAAATAAGATTGCAAATGCCTTGAGTAGGAATGCTCCTAAAAATTTGAATAGTGTTGGGAGCGGTGCAAATTTTGACATTGAAGGATTGATACAAGAGGTAATGAGTTCAGATTTAACTATGAAAAATTTCAGAATATTGAAATATTGGGATACACTCAAAATCAGAGAGGGCTGATATGTTACAAAAGCATATTGTACATCCCAAATGTGAGCTCATTAAAACGTGAAATTTTAGCTGAGTATCACAAACGACCCTATATAGGACATCCGGGGTATCAGAAATTAATTTCAGCCCTTGAGAAAGAATATGTTTTGACCAGGTATGAAAAATGGTATGGCTAATTATTTAGCTAGATGGTTGGAATATCAACGGTGAAAAATAGAGCATCGGCATCCAACAAGATTGTTAAATCCTTTACCTATCCCATGTAGAAATTTGAATAATTTGCTGAATTATTCACCGAGATTATCCCGATTACACACTATTTAAGCTTCATGCATAATACATAACCTCTTCTACAATTGATCATCAATATGCGGAAATAGAAAGCATTCGCATGCGCTCATTAAAACATAATCAAGCACACATATCAACACAATATGTAATGGGGAAAGCAATAGCTGAAAACCCCCAACTATCTGTATATTATAATGATAGAGAACATGTAACAATACATAGTACAATACTCCTCACAAGTACTCAGTACTATCTCCAAAAAGTTACACACAAACTAACTGAGATTTGAACAAGTCATGGGTTCAAATCTCCTCCACAAGTCTGCATGCCTCTACTGCGCAATCCAAGTTGATTAATGATGAGATCCAAGTTCAAATCCCACTAGCTCCAACTGCACAATCCTCATTGGCAATCTCCATCAATGTGTGTGCAAATCTCATGCACAATCATGGTCACAACTGATAGTCACACTCACCCTTTCACCCACCTCTAACACTGGTCTCCACTGAACTATCCATGCATTGCAGTTAACTGATGTGTTTTTTAGTTGATTTATGAGTTAATAATTAGTGAATTAATTAATAATTAATTCACACCACTCATCACTAGTGTATTTTTCAGTTAGACTAAATACAACTAGTTCAACTAAGTTAAACAGAACACAACTCCACCAACTGCCTCATCAACTCCACCAAACTCTGCCGCATGAGTTCTAACTGTAGTCAACCATGCAATAGCTCAACTAACCCCTAGGAATAGCGTAATTCCTTCTGTCAGCTGCATGTGCCACATCCAAGCATCAAACTGAAGTGCTCCAAGAGGATAAGATAATGTTTATAGTCTAAATATTATTAAGGGTTAATAATATTTGACTGCTCTATTTTTAGCTCGACAGTCTAAAAATAGAAACCGCCCAATGTCTAAAAATAGAGGTCCATCTATTTTTACCAACTTGACCAATCATCCATAAATAGCATCCTGCAACTCATAGACCATGATCCATATGTCTAAAAATAGACATAGTCTAAAAAATAGACTTTGCGCCAAAAATAGCCTGCGGGCCCACTTAGTGAAGGCGACTTCATTTCACTAAGCTCCATCATCTTGTTGCATTTTCAACACTCCCTCTCAACAAGATATGGATTATCTCCAACCCCTATCCTGCCTCTGTGGTATTCGAATTTTCTCCTGGTGAGCGCCTTCGTCAAGATATCAGCATCCTGATCCTCCGTGGGAATATATGAAAGTAACATGATTCTCCGCTGCACACAATCTCTGATATGATGGTACTTGATGTCGATGTGTTTGGATCTATCATGAAATACTGGATTAGCCGAGAGTTTAATGCAACTCTGGTTATCACAATAAATCACATTAGGCTCCAAATGCGACCCGAACAACCCGACCAGAATCTTCCTCATCTAAATAGCCTCGCATGTAGCCAAGCTTGCTGCTATATACTTGGCCTCCGCAGAACTGAGTGCCACGGATCTCTGCTTCCTGCTGTACCAGGAAACTGCTGTCGACCCGATACTGAAGATCCCTCCAGATGTTCTCTTTCTATCCGTTGGGCTCCCTGCCCAATCTGTATCCGTGAAGCCACATAGCTTCACCTCATCCTCCTATCTGTACCACAAGCCATATCCTGATGTGCCTCTAAGATAACACATTACATGCTTGCCTTCCTTCCAGAAGAGCTTGGTAGGCTTAACCATAGCTTGCGAAAGCTGGTTAACAGCATAGCATATATCAGGTTGTGTATTGACCAGATACATAAGCGACCCCACCAATTGTCGATAAACAGTGGCATCCACTACCTCCGCCGAAGTAGCATCCTCCTTCCTCCAACCTCTAGGAAGAGGAGTATCAATAGGCTTGCAGCCATGCATGTTGAACTTCTACAGTATCTCCCGGGCATACTTACCCTGAGAAACAAACAGTCCATCACTGTGCTGCCAAATTTCCAATCCCAGGAAATAATGAAGGAGGCCCAAGTCCTTCATCTCAAACTCTCTTGCAAGATCCTCCTTGCATGAAAGTATCAACAACTCATCACCTGTCAAAATAAAATCATCTGCTCTGATGCAATGATGATCAGCAACCCTCCACCATAATCTAGTACGAGGTTAGGATCCGCCTCACTCTTGAAATCCAAGTCCCGTGTGCTTGTCTGTCAGGTGTGTACCAAGCACGAGAGTGCTTGCTCAACTCTACGATTGCTCTCTTGAGTACGCACACATGCGACTCGCTACTTTCGAATCTCGAAACCTTCGGGGGTGCTACGTAACTACCTCTCCTCAATGACTCGGTTCGAACACGGTCTTCATCCGTACGATGGATGTGCCACTATCTGTTGAGAGGTAGGATTGTCTGTATGGAAGAATACCTTGCGACAAGTGCAAAGGTCTCCTCATAATCGATCCCCTCTATCTGTGAAAACCCTCGGGCAACAAATCTTGCCTTGTACTTCTCCACATTCCCGTCAGCTGCCTGCTTCACTTTGTAGATCCATCTCGAATCCACCACTGATTTCCCCTCCGGCCTCTGGACAATATCCCATGCACTATTTCTGACAATCGAATCATACTCTTCCACCATGGCATCTACCCATGCGGGATCCTCCACGACTTCCTCGAAAGAGGATGGCTCTGTCACGATACACTTGCTCATAAGAGCCATGTATCCAGTGTACCGATCCGGTGACTGTCTCTGTCTGCGCTGTGCTGTAGGTGGTCCTACAACCTTCTGTGCATCCCGAGCCAGTCGCTCAGCTTCTGTAGTGCGCATGCGCCCTCTGATGGTTGGCGCTGCCTGGGTGGTTTCTTCCACCTCCTGAACCTCCTCTTGTGGCTGATCCACATGCGGAAGCTCCTCCTTAGGAACTAACAGCTCCTCATCTGCATGCAAGTGTAGCTCCCTCTCAAGCGAACACTGCATGGCTTTCTCCCTCACAAAAATTTGATATCCGGGTCACACAGGTCTTGCATTTGTCCCGGAAAATACACACGATAGTTGTGGGGCGTATCAGTGTACCCCACAAATATCCCAACCTCTGCGGTCGGATCCAGCTTCTTTCTGGCGTCCTTCGTCACATGCATGTAGACAGGTGAGCCAAAAATCCTCAAATGGGAAATATTAGGCCTCTTGCCAGAAAATGCCTCCTCCAGTGTACTCATGCCAAGTATCTTGTGAGGACAACAGTTCTGCACATATACTGCAGTATTGCATGCCTCTGCCCACAAGTGAAGGGGTAGGCCCTGGTCATGCAACATCGCCCATGCAGCACCCACGATCGTTCTGTTCTTCCACTCAGCAACCCCGTTCTGTTGTGGGTTATGGGGTGCGATGAGCTCTCTCCGAATCCCTTTTGCGCTACAAAATTCCTTGAATTCAGCAGAGATGAATTCACCACCATTGTCGCTCCTAAGAGCCTTCACATGCTTCCTCGATTCCTTCTCAACCAGCGCCTTGAACTCACAAAACTTTGAGTATGTCTCACTCTTCTTCTGCATGAAGAAGGTCCAGCACTTCCGAGAGAAATCATCAACAAAGATCACATAGTACTTGTGCTTTGCTGTCGAAGCTACTGAGAAAGGTCCACACATTTCTATGTGAATTCTCTCAAGGATCGTCATGGCGCAACTATCCTTCTCGTGAAAGGTGGCTTTCACAAATTTTCCCAAGGTACACCCCTTGCACTGATCTGACTGTGCAAGAGTGCCCTTAGGAAGCCTAGTAGAAATCTGCTGCAGTATCTTCAAAGCTCCATGGTGAAGGTGGCCCAATCTCCGGTGCCACAGCTCGCCATCATCCCAGCTCACCACTCCTTTCGCCTTGCGTGCCATTGTTGCGCAGCCATCTACTTGCAACTGATAAAGGTTCTTGACTCAAACCCCTATCTTCCGGGTTTCTCCAGTTGTCTTACTGCGCAGGAAAGCTTTTCCTTCGCTGAAGACGACATCATACCCCTTGTCTTCCAACATCGCCACTGAGATCAGATTCTTCATCAATCCTGGAACATGCAATAATTCCTTCAATATGAAGGGTTTACCAGATTCCCTCTCAAAGGAAATGGTACTGATACCGGTCGCACTGTATCTACCATCGTCGCCCATCTCGATGTGCACTCCAAGATCTTTCTCCTCCAGATCTGAAAACAAATCCTGATCTCCAGTCATGTGAAATGACGCACCACTGTCCAAGAACCATACTGATCCCATCACACTTGAGACCAAGCATGCGATCAGTGAAAAATCCAGTTCAAACTAGGAGGCCAATGCCTCTCCCGCAACAGATCCAGCAGCCTTCTTATTTTTCTTCTTCTGTGGACAATTTGTGGCATAATGTCCGTGTTGGTGACAGTGAAAACACTTCACCTTGGACATGTCTTGCTTCTTTCCTTTCGCACCAGACTGAGAAGCTTTCTTGCTCTTCCCCTTCTTTTCTTTGGCAGCCAAAGCGCAATTTTCTTCATCGGATACCTTTGATGAAGATCCTTCCCTAGTAGTCTGCCTTATCTCCTCTTGCATGAGATCCGACCAAAGTCACTCCCATCCCAGCAAATTCTCCCGACCATTGACAAAGTCCTGATAGGAATTCCAACTCTTCGGAAGACCAAGGAGAGCCAGGTCCACCAAGTCCTCATCATCGACAATCACCCCCACACTTCCCATCTCATCTCTGCATTGAGTGAACTTCGTGAGGTACTTGGCGATACTGTCGCCTTTCTCCATCTTAATGTTTACGAGTTTATCCTTGGTTTATCCTTAGCGCCAACTTCCTGGTCGCTCTTGCTGCGGAAATAGATGTCGACGCTTTCCACATGGTATGGAGAAGCTTTTCCATGCATGTTGGATACAATTTTATCCTTCACACCCTCCAACAGAATCCTTTGACATTTCGCCATCTTCTTTTGCCAAGCCTCAACTTGAGCAGCATCAGTAGGCTTTGGGACCTCAGCCTCTATGAACTCCTTCAGCCCGTTATCATCTAATATTGCCTCCATTCTGTCCTTCCATGCAACATAATTCAAACTTCCCTCAAGGGCATATTCCAGTCGCAATCCATTGAAAGACATTTAAACTACAGCATAAGAAAAACATGCGCGCAAAATTCGAATTCCAAGCTCAAAACTCAGCGCCACGGATGCGACGAAATTAAATTGTGACTAGCACGAGAGATGGGGCGCGAGAATTTGCGGATATATCACTTTCGAAGAAAGGATGGATGCGAGCTACAGCCCATTACGGACTACATAATCTCTTGCGGAAATAATTGTAATCAACGTAATAGATCCGATGATCGATCTCACTCGATACCATGTGTAAATTTGAATAATTTGCTGAAGGATTATTCACCGAGATTATCCTGATTACACACTATTTAAGCTTCATGCATAATACATAACCTCTTCTACAATTGATCATCAATATGCGAAAATAGAAAGCAGTCGCATGCGCTCATTAAAACATAATCAAGCACACATATCAACACAATATGTAATGGGGAAAGCAATAGCTGAAAACCCCCAACTATCTGTATATTATAATGATAGAGAACATGTAACAATACATAGCACAAAGCTCTCACAGCTCTCAGCACTATTTCAATGCTACACACAAAACTAGTTATGAAGATGAACAAGTCACAGGTTCAAATCTCCTCCACAAGTCTGCCTGCCTCTACTGCGCAATCCAAGTTGATTAATGATGAGATCCAAGTTCGAATCCCACTAGCTCCAACTGCGCAATCCTCATTGGCAATCTCCATCAATGTGTGTGCAAATCTCATGCACGGCCAATAGTCACAACTGATAGTAGACTCACCCTTTCACCCACCTCTAACACTGGTCTCCACTGAACTGTCCATGCATTGCAGTTAACTGATGTTTTCTTTAGTTGATTTATGAGTTAATAATTAGTGAATTAATTAATAATTAATTCACACCACTCATCACTAGTGTATTTTTCAGTTAGACTAAATACAACTAGTTCAACTAAGTTAAACGAACACAACTCCACCAACTGTCTCATCAACTCCACCAAACTCTGCCACATGAGTTCTAACTGAAGTCAACCATGCAATAGCTCAACTAACCCTTAGGAAAAGCGTATTTCCTTCTGTCAGCTGCATGTGCCACATCCAAACATCAAACTGAAGTGCTCCAAGAGGATAAGATAATGTTTATAGTCTAAATATTATTAAGGGTTAATAATATTTGACTGTTCTATTTTTAGCCCGGCAGTCTAAAAATAGAAACCGCCCAATGTCTAAAAATAGAGTTCCATCTATTTTTACCAACTCGACCAATCATCCATAAATAGCATCCTGCAACTCATAGACCATGATCCATATGTCTAAAAATAGACATAGTCTAAAAATAGACTTTGCGCCAAAAATAACCTGCGGGCCCACTTAGTGAAGGCGACTTCATTTCACTAAGCTCCATCATCTTGTTGCATTTTCAACATCCCATAATGGATATGGGAAATAGTTTCCACAGATTTCATAACTAGTTTACCTAGAACAAGACACTAACAAAATCCATACATTTTACTCGTTCAAGCTACTTTGGTCACAGCTCAAAGTAATTAATGTGTCCAAGAAAGAAATTGTGAAATATATATAATTCCATGATTGATTATATCTGACAAAGCTGGCAAGGTTAATTTCAATTGAGTTTTGAAAACTGTGTTGCAGGAAAAAGAGTACCAAGTTGAACTTTAGTACTGCTTGTCATCAGTGGGACAGATTGAATAATCAATAAACTTTTAAATACATGTTGTGCGTGTATGTGATGAACAAGGAGACAGAACCACAAGTGGGAAAACTACATATGTCAGAGTTGTTTTTTTTTTTCAAATTAGTAAGCTTCTAATTAAGATGTAATTTTTTTGTGAAGCTTTGTGTTACAGGAAATGCTACACTCCAATTAAATGGAGTCCATTTGAGAAGACGTGCAGAGGAAAAAAAAGAATTCATAGAGAATTCCAAATGGGCCACCGTGTGTACTTGAGGAGTAAGCCTCACAAAAGTACATTGTATACTGGTAGATGTGCTAAATCAACACTATACTGCTATGAACCATTAAGAGTCTTACTACAAAGTGACTCTACTGAGACATATTAAGGTTCATCGTATTATCCTGATTCGTTATTATAAATGTATATATGTGACTCTACTCATGTGAATTGATATGATGTGTGAACAGGTGGAAACAAGAATGAAAATTTCTTCCAGATATACTTCTTATATGGAAACAGGAAGAAATCAAGCTCCAGAGTATAACAGTAAGTGGGGTAAAAGTGTGGTGGATGAACTGTACCTCTGAGGAAATGTATGGGAGTAAGAGAATGAGATGGAGGAAGAACATCCATCCCTAGTTGATAAATCAACAAAGTATTTTGCAACACCAAGGACGGTGTTCTGTTTTAGAGGGGGAATATGTAATGTCCCTATTTTTTTGCTTTTATTTTAGGCAGTTAAAAGTTCTAAAGGTCAAATGGACCTATAGGAAAGTTATATGTGGACATAAACTAAAGTTGAATTTAATAAATGATAAAATTAATCAGTGTGCAAATACTGTAGTAAATTAGAGATCAGGAATCGAAGTCCATGAGGATGGATAAGATTCCAAAGACTTTCCGAGATTCTCCAAAAATCCTTAGAGAAAATAAATAAAAATAAAAATATTAAATTGGAGATAAAAATCTAAAAGATACCTCAGTAAAGTGGAAAGTTATTAGGAAGAGGTGGAATAAAACTAGAAATAGGAAAAAGCTAGTTTTAAAGTACTTTTGTGGGAAAAACAAAAGGAAAGCCTAGGCAAAAAGGAAAACAACATCATGATTAACTGGACGCAGTTATGGAAGCAAGCTGATGGGAAAGGAGGCTTAAATAAGCCATTCTTGAGTAGACAAGAGGTTGTCTACACCTTAGAGTAATTGATCTTTGCTCGGGGGGAGCTGTGGAGATAAAGCTCCAGGTTGGGTGGAAAATAATCTTACCTTAAGTAGTATGCATAGTTAATTTAATTCTGGATTATTATTCTCTTTTTATTGTTAGAATGATAAGTTGGAGAAATGATGTTTATACAGAAAGATAATTGAAAGGTTATATTTCTGAGTAATTATATTAGCTTTACAGTTTATAGTCTGATGTATTTAACATAACATAACCATTGTGAAAACAATTTAGTTCTGTATAGTTACATAGACAGATTAAGTTAGTAAACCAACATATAGAAATTCTAAACCCAATTATGAGGGTTTAAATCTGTTGTTAGGTTGTGAGACATTATATGCTCAATTCAGAAAGTACATCATATGAATTTGAACAGAGGTGAACATAATTAATTAACATAATTTTTTTGCGAATCAAATTGAAGCAAAAATCTAGGTACACTCAGAAATAATTGACAATCTAGAAGAAACATGATTGTATGAATAAAACTTAAATATTTCTATTGTACTTCCATTTCAAAGATAGCTTCTATTTATTCATTCTTATGAATAAACAACAAATTAATTATCAGATATATATTTCAGTATTTGAAGATTTGGAAAAACATGTATACAGAATTCATGTAGAGAGAAATTCTTATTATCCAAAGTAAGGATTGAATGTTGTAGAAAGTATTGATAAAATGTGTTATTATAAACTGTCCTTAATACATTAACCGAATACAATTATTCTGTATATTAAGTACAAATTTTACACAGGAATAATTATCTTGGAATTCAGTGGTTGGAATTCTAGTAGGTTATCGACCAACCTATATATAGAAGGAATAAAACCGGCTGTCAATGCTTGTGGGAGGAATACACATATTGACGAGAAATAAATTGTGCAAGCTACAATACTTGTACAATAAACCAGAAAACAAATGGTTAAAATTTAATTATGAGGACAATTAAATTCATTATATGAAATCTGAGGAAGGAATCATATCAAATTAAACATTAAATTACCTTAGCAGTCAAGGAAAAATTCTAGGATAATTCCTATGGTCAAATCAGGAAATAAATTAAACTCCAAGGACCGAAATATACAAGTGGATACACTGTAAATAAATAACTGTATAGAAAAACATGGGAGCGAAATTACCTGTATTAGGACAACGTGGAACATGAATATCCATGACTGGTTTTAGAAGGTTAAAAGAAGAGCCTGCAACATAAACCATGTTATTAGTTGAGGGAACAAATTAAAATGTTCAATACTTTTTTAAGGAAGAACGAGGATATATTCTATAAATCAATTTTCCCTGAATCTCAATACTTCTAAAGGAGTATTATAGAGATGGAAAATAACAAAATGGGTAAGAATGATACCTACTATTAAATGCAGAATATTCAAACGTTACCTCTTTGTCTTACACGTTGTAAGTAGATCTTCATAATTTTGAGATATAATTATGTGAAAAACTGAGGAGTACCATTACACACACTTGCGAAGAAATTATTAACCAAATAAATAAAATATTTTCCAATTGAAATAGGAAAAAACGAAATCGAAGAATAATACTTCTTTGAGTCAAGTTAGACTCTGTGTGGAAGGGTATCCAATTTGAGAGAATTCATAATACAGTGGGGTATTATGAAATTAAATTAATTTGAGAAATTATTCTCGTAAGCATGATACAAATTTCAGAAGGAGATTTACTCCAAACCATGAGGAAATCAAATCGAAAGATTTGGAACATCTCAGCTCATATAAAATGAGAAATTGTAAATATGGAAACCCCAATTACCAGAGATAGAGTCTGAAATTGAGAAGTGGCTGGCAATAGGTTTACAACTATGACAACTGCAAATACAAATCTGCTTAGATGAAAAAAGAGGGATAAAGTGAGAAATACTGGAAACACAGAGACATATTAAAAATGATGAATGGTAATAACGAATTGAAAAACAATACCAGAAGGATTGTAATTAGTTATCTTTTTATGAGATAAAATTTAAGTACAAATACTAGGGTAATACATGTTTCCCTTACCCAGGTTCAAAATGTCAGAAAAGGGAGATACGAAAAACCCACCAGTAAACAATAATGGTTGAAAAAGATTTTGGAAATCGTAAACTTCTTACCTGTACAACGTGGGTATGTAATGGTGGAAAAAACCCAAAAAAGAGTTCCTCAACCTGCAAAGAAACCTCAAACTCGTTAATTGATATAAGAGTATAAAGAATAATGAAATAACAATAACCTGAAGAAATGAAAGTTCAGAAATAAAGAGAGGAAAACTCATAAAATCCAAACAGTGGAAAAGGATTTTACCTTACCTAAACAGAGCCTCATGGTAGAAAACGATAACAGCTATTGCATAATGGTTACCGAGTAGAAAACCCTCTGCGTAAACCTCTAGAAACATAGTTTTCAGTTACTGTGGCGAGGAGCAAGCCGACTTGTAGAGCTAAACCCAGAAAGGGAAAAATGAAAACTGGCCAAACCAAATTAGGGTTGCGTTGTCGTAAGATGCTCCAGAGAATACGATTCAATCCACATTGTCCACGTGGATGGCATCGGAGTGTAGAAGGTCGAGAAGGCATGTGGATGAAATAACGTAAACGTATAGGAAAAATTGGTGAAATCCCGAGGTTTTAATGGTAAGTACTAGTACTAATGAGAAACGTAAATGTCTAAACCAAATCATATATATGACCCTTACCTTATTAATGTATGACATAGATGTTAATTAATGGTGAATTGCGATGTGATAAACCCTCAAGTTAAAACGTAATGCTATTGTAGAAATTTAATCTAATCTGATTAATACAAGGTTAATAGCATTAAGGTGGTCGATGATATTTGAATTTGAATACTTAACCATTGCTAAAACATGTGTAACCAAAGTGTTAACATTCGAGGTCATTATATGGGATACAAAGCACGTGGTAGGGGTTGAATATAATATATGATTATATGGTAGGGTAGCACTTTAATATTGAATGGTAAGTTCAAACTATAGTGGTAGGAATTCAAATGAATTCTTATCAAATGGTTTAATGTTTTACAATTTATAAATTTATAAATGTCTAAGGGTGTATTCTATTAACATAAGGTTGACAACATTAATGTTGCATTATGTAACCCGAAAGGAAATACGTAATTATTGAGATAACATGCTTAACATCGGATTATATTATTCAATTTATTTCATACGAAATGCAAATCATATAATATTCTTAAAATGTAATCTCGAAATGATTGCCTAAAGGTTATATTGTATAACCACAATTTTAGAACTTTAATATTGATTGTAAGTTCAACTATAGTAGGAGAAATTTGATCGAATTCTTATCGAATATTATAATGGGAACAATTCCTAAAATTCATAAAGTTCTAAGTTAGAGTCTATTATAATAAGGAAAGGAATTCCTTTAGATAGACTAAAGATAATTTAGAAATATGAGACTAAGTGTATTAATCAATAAATACATGAGGGAGAATGATCAAATATATAATATAGATAAAGGTAATGTAATAGTGATGAATTCCCATTACAACATTGATTCACAATTAAGGTTATAGAGAGGATAACATGAACCTAAATTATATGAGGAGAAAGAAGATATCATGGAATCAAGAAAAAGTGATTTCACATATAAGTGACTTCGAAATGATAAAGAACCAAATGTATAACTAGAGAAATCATCTAAGCATGACGAGAATATAAAAAGAAGTTTGTCGAAAAGTGACGAAATATCGACGAAGAAATAAGAACAACATTTGCCAACTAGTGATGAAGATCGAAATTAGTACTTCTAAAGTATGTGGTCATACTATAATTAGAAAAAAAAATTTGTAGTAAGTGGAGTTGTTACAGATGGTATCAAAGCCCATGTTGAAACACTGGGCCTTTATGTGTCCTCACACTAGAAAATAAAAAACCAAGATTTCTACTACTGAAAATTGATTTTTTTAATGAAAAATTTTACACTAATTTCAATTCTATGTACAATGAATTAGTGCAGAAAAGTACAAATTAAATTATGAACGAAGGGGAAGAGCTGTATGTAGGTCTGGGTGGCGCAGGAAATCCACCAAATCAAAATGTTCAGTTGTTGGATATGTTCCGAGAAATGAAACAATAATTAGTTCATCTGAGAACCTGTAATGAACGATTGCTACAAGCCAGCAAAGAATAAGGGAGGTTGATTAAGGAATGAACCTCAAGGTCTAGTCACGAAAGTGAGGACCTGAAGAGAGAGAAAAGAAGCTGAAACCACTGAGAAAGGTCTGAGGATGGTGAAGCAGCTAGACATGAGACCAAAAAGAAAAAGGAGAAGGATGAGGAATCCTTGCTCCTGAACTTAGAAAAACACCTTCGGAGTACTAAATGAAAATAATGTGAAAAATAAAAAAATTAGAAATATTCTACCAATTGCAGGGTAAAGCTAACTGTGGTAGGAAGAAACCAAAGTGATACAAGTGCGGAATGGAAAAAACCACTAATTGAGAAGATTCTCAATCAAAGTTCAAGTTTATATACTTGAATGATAGAGGTAATAGTGATAAAACATGAAAACAAAAGAACCATTAAAGTGTTGATGTGTTGGGGAATCTCACCAGACGGTTCACACAGGACAATTTAGAACAATTAAGCGATTCGAGTGACATAAAACAACCAGGCTCGAAATATGTCTAGACTAGCGCTGCCTTAGTAAATCAACCGACTGAAATACCAATCAACCATAATAAAAAGTTTAAGTTTTGAATTATGAACAAATTGTCGCTGATTTAATAAATTTAGGAATGAAAATCGGTTAAGTGAGTTTACAAATATTAGTAAATTGTAAACAAAATTGCAGCCAACCATGGTTATTATAGTAGCCATAGGAAGGGAGACATGCAAAAATATTGCAACAAAGGGTAAAAAGTTGAGGAATATGAAACATAATTCAAATTAAAACATTCTATCAATAGAATGATAAAATCTGTTAGTAATAAGAAGAGGTTGGAAAAATTGAAATCGAAGATATGATTGTTGAACAACCTGTTCTGTTGATAAATTCATGAGCAACTTTAAGCTATATAAGTTCCTAAATGGTGGTAAAGTGCAAATAAAATCAAAAAAAATTCAGCAAGCTTGGTTAGTTCGATTAGCTACTGGAACAAAAAGAAAAGTGACCCATAAAATACCAAAGATTGCTGTAAATTTAAATGGGTACAAAACTGAACTGAATTTAAATATTTACCTCTAGGTTCCTATGATATGTTAGTAGGAATGGACTGGTTAGAAAAACAAAAAGCAATAGTCAGTTGCTTAGATAAAACAATTCACTGTATAGATGGTGAGGGAAAACTAGTGATAGTGAAAGGAAAACCCCGACCAATATCAATCGGATAATTTTTAGCACTACGGTTGAAAATGACAACAAGGAAAGGCTGTCAAGTACATGTTGTACAAGTGGAGGAATTGGGACAACGAACCGAAAAAGAAACTATAGAATACAAGGTTCTTAACTTAAATGTCCTTATCATTAACGTCTTCATTTACATAATCAGATTCAATTTTGTTATATTCTTCCATCTTTGTACTTCATTTCCATACACTATAATACCATCTTAGCCAATGTTGTTATGTTATGATCAAATGAAGTGATTATGACTTTTAAGTCTTCCAAGCAATTTTCTTCATGTAAAGACCCCACCATCTTCTGTTCGCTCCTCCTGTCTAATCCTAGCATCAACATTCTTCATGTAAAGACCCCACCATCTTTGGTTGGTCGCTATTGGCTAATCCTAGCATCAAAAACTTGCTACTCTCCTTGCATTTACTATGATTCTCTACCACACAGACTCAAAGTTATACCTATAGTGATACCAATATAAGATGCATCAATATAGGAATATATAGATGAATAATAAATTATAAGAATCATTAGCTGTAAATGTGCCACACTTAACCTTTAACCTGAACCTTCAACCTAAGCTAGAGAAACCCTAAAAAAGGTGTGAAAAACCCTAATTGGAATGTTATAGCGGCAAATATACTTTAATGAATTCAATGATTACGACAAGAGGAATGGAGAATTTCACCACAAAAAAGGAGTGAACAACCGAAATTGGAAGTTATAGAGGCAAATATCCTTCAACGAATTCAATGATTACAACAAGAGGAAGGGAGGGTTTCACCACAACGCTAATGTCCTCTTATGAAAGCAAGCATTGCCCTTCTATAAAGATTATTCCAACATATTTGTACTTGTAATTTTCAACCATCAAATTGATGTAGGAAGACAAAAGATAGATGAAGAACCTTAACTATTTCATTGATATTCTATGAATTTGGTAATATATATAAATACGAGTTTTAAAATCTCTGAAAGTATAAGTAAAGAAATGCATTGTATGTGAAAATCATGGGTATAGCATTAGAATCTGTTGACACAAGGGCATACCGTTTCAACATCTAGCTCTCAAAGAACTCCACTATACACTTTTGGTGTTATGTTTCTGTGAGTCCTTCTTCCAATACTATGAGTTATTCCAAAACTTGTAATCATGAGTAGTTAAAACACAATTGCCACATCCAATGCATTGAGGCCTTAATGGTTTTGCATGAGAAACAGGTTGAATGATAGAGGAGGAAATAATTGGGAGCAAAGCCTAGCCTTGGAAACGTACATCATAAAAAGTGAGGACATATAACTTCTAATAATAATGAGAGAATGTCAATCACTATTATAACTTCAAATATTATATGGTTATTTTAAAAGTATGTCCATGAAGAGGTAAATCCATATCTCTTGACAAGTTAAAAAAATCTTGGCTATAGATCTCTAACCTTTCTGAAATTCTCCAACCTAAGAGGACTTAAAGTATGAATGACAAACATAAACTGCTGGCTATTCCAACTTGTCTCTATAGCTTTGGTTGGCTACTCTTGTCTAATCCTAGCATCAACAACTCGCTACTCTCCTCGTATTTACCAGTGAATTCTCTACCACATAGACTCAAAGTTCAACCTATAGTGATACCAATCTAAGATTCATCAATATAAGAATTTATAAATGAATATTGAATCATTAGCTGTAAATGTGCCATACTTAACCTTTAACCTGAGCGAGGGAAACCCTCAAAAAGGAGTGAACAACCCTAATTGGAATGTTATAGAGGCAAATATACTTTAATGAATTCAATGATTATAGCAAGAGGAATGGGGAGTTTCAACACAACGCTAATAACCCTCAAAAAGCCTGTGAACAACCCTAATTGGAATGTTATAGTGGCAAATATCCTTCAACGAATTCAATGATTACAACAAGAGGAAGGGAGGGTTTCACCACAACGCTAATGTACTCTTATTGGAGCCAGCGCTGCCCTTCTACAAAGATTATTTCAACAGATTTGTACTTGTAATTTTCAGCCATCAAATTGATCCAGGAAGACAAAATATAGATGAAGAAACTTAATTGTTTCATTGATATTCTATGAATTTGGTAATATAAATAAATATGAATTTTGAAATCTCTAAAAGTATAAGTAAAGAAATGCATAGTATGTGAAGATCATGGCTATAGAATTAGAATCCGTTGACACAAGGTTATACCATTTCAATATCCATCTCTCAAAGAACTCCACTGTACACTTCTTGTGTTAGGTTTCTATGAGTCCTTCTTCCAATGCTATGGGTTATTCCAAAACTTTTAATCATGAGCAGTTAAAACACAATTGCCACATCCAATGCATTGAGGCCTTAGTGGTTTTTCATGACACACAAGTTGAATGATGGAGGAGGAAATAACTGGGAGCAAATCCCAACCTTGGAAGTGTACATCATAAAAAGTGAGGACATACAACTTCAAATAATAATGAGAGAATGACAATCACTATTATAACTTCAAATATTACATGGTTATTTTGAATATATGTCCATCACACACAGATAAGAGAGGTAAATCCATAGCCCTTGACAAGTTAAATAACCCCTTGGCTATACATCTTTACCTTCTCGAAATGCTTCAACCCAAGAGAACTTAAAGTATGAATGACATACAAAAACTGCTAGCTATTCCAACTTGTCTCTACCTCCCTAAAATCCTCCAACCCAAGAGGACTTAAAGTATGAACGAAAAACATAAACTGCTGCCTATTCCAACTTGTCTCTACCTTCCTGAAATCCTCCAAGCCAAGAGGACTTAAAGTATGACTGACAAATAGAAACTATTAGCTGTTCCAACTTGTCTCTACCTTCTTGAATTCCTCCAACCCAAGAGGACTTAAAGTATAAATGACAAACATAAATTGTTGGTTTTTCCAACTTGTCTCTACATTCCTAAAATCCTCCAACCCAAGAGGACTTAAAGTATGAATGACAAACAAAAACTGTTGGATGTTCCAACTTGTAGACATTTGTTTGTGGGCATTGCTTATTCAATTTCTCCTCAATAGTCCCATATTCAACAAGAAGAGATGTAACCCTTTGAAATGTGAAGTTGGGTTGAAGAAAACCAACAACAAAGAATAAGTCCTCAGGAGGCTTTTAGATTATCCAATCCAACACCTTGCTGAAAAGACAAGTTAAAAATTAAATTGAAGGCCATATGAATTACATCTTATGATTTTCATTCAACATGGAAGCCTGTTACATTTATATGAAATGTGGTAAAGAAACACAAACAAAATACGTTCACAGAAACATCAACTTTATGCCTAGATTTAATATCAGACTACAAGAAACTTCAGGATACAGGAAGACAAATTTGCATTAATCATGACATGATAAGTTGGAGAGAAGAGAGATGAAGAGCATTTTTTAAAATGGTGAGCTCAAAGAAAATATCTTCATGAAGCAACCATAAGGAAAATATTTATGCTAGAATTGAGAGAAGAGATGGTGTTTCAATTGAAGAGATCAGTATATGGATTGAAGCAATACATAGACAGTGGTACTAGTGGTTTAAGAAATTTGTTGTTGGACAAGGTTGCATAAGGAGCGATGCAAATTAGTGTGTTTGCTTCAAGAAACAATATAATCACTTCATTATTCAGAGCCTATATGTTGATGACAAAAAGTTTGATTAGTCATAATAAAAAACAGTAATGAAGGAAACCAAGTCCCAATTGTCATGTAATTTTGACATGAAGAACTTAGGTGAGTTGCACTATTTCTTGGGAATTCAAAAGAAGAAATACCACCAAAATTGGAAATTGTTTATCAACAAAAGAAACTATTTGTAAAACATGCTTGAGCTTTTTAGGTCCTAAGATGGATAAGTGTAAACCATTTTACACCCGACATCAAGTGGGATTGTGTTTTTCCACTCACATGAATCCTAAGATCCAAAAAGAAGAAGAGGAGGCGACAAGAATTTCATATGTCGTGTGGTTGGTCGATGTGTATATGTAATAGCATGTAAAATACTAGATATCATTGGACAAGTGTCAAGGGGATCTTTAGGTACATATGGGGCACTAATGACTATGTCATTTGCTATGAGAAAGATGGAGGTAAAAACCTTCAGCTGCATGGGTTTGTTGATGTTGAGTGGGAAGATGATATTCACAATGGAAATTCTTTTGGTGGCTATCTATTTATCTTGTTTTGAAGGAGTTTTGAGTTGGACTAAGAGGAAATGCTTGGTTTCCCAATCAAGTATTGAGGCAGGGAACATTGCAGTTTCTTAAACAACCAAGGAAGTCCTTTGATTGAAGAAATTATGCAAAGATATTGGGTTTGAAGATGGGACCATACTTGTTTTTTGTGACAATCAAAATGCAATTTCTTTGAGAAAGAATCCCAAATTCCTTTCTTAGAAAAGCATATAAAGGGAAAATTATACTATATTAAAAGGCGATGAAGTCTAGTGATGTAACTCTACTAAAGTTTAAGGCCAACGATAATGTTGCAAATGCTTTAATGCAATGGATTGAAAGAAATTAATGGGGTAAGGTGGGGAGCCAATCTTATTTGAAGTTATTTCCAAGTGACAGATTGTTAGGATATGTGAAAAATAACTTTTTCAACGCAACAGATATGATTTTTTTGTGTGCGTGAAATGTATAGTTGGCATGGCCCTTGCTTTCAGAGCGAACAGAATTGCATAAAGCATTCAAATTTTGGGATTTTCATATAATTCTGCCTATATGTTTCACAAATTACTGTAATTCTTCAAATTTTATCCGATAAATATCAAGAAACATGATCAAAAAAGTTATTTTCTCCCACAATTATTGGAAAATGGAACCCCATACAAACACACTAGGAGTCTCAGACTCCGATTTTTTCCTTTTAGATTGCCATTCAAAATAAACTTTAATAATTGTGGAACAATATGATTTCTAGGACCATCTTCAAGAAGAAACATGAGCTAGAAGCATAAATGGTTGCTAGTAAGAACAAAATTGAAGAAAAGGAGCTAGCTTCTTAAGGAAGAGAACCTCTCAAAATAACTCAATGAGATGTCGAAAGGGTAGGAAATCTTATTCTTTCCTCCCAAATGCCATAAAAAATATTCAGAAGTGATGGAAAGAGGATTGACACATCAAAGGGACTAAAATTTTCGTTCTTTCTTAAAAAAAATTCATCACCTGAAGAACAATAAATTTAATAATTGTGGAACAATATGGTTTATGTGACTATCTTCAAGAAGAAACATGAGCTAGAAGTAGAAATGGTTGCTAGTCAGAACAAAATTGAAGAAAAGGAGCTAGTTTCTTAAGGAAGAGAGCCTCTCAAACTAACTCAATGAGCCCCATGGGAGAAATAAAATCATATGGAGACAAAATTTGAGGATTCAATTGTTGAAGGATAAAGATACGAACTCGACATTTTCCGATAAAAAAAAATCAGTAGAGAATAGCTGAAAATAAATTAAAGAATTGCAGCAATTGATTACCATATAACTTAAGGCCAGGCCCAGATCTGCACGAATGCTAAATATTTCTTCAAAACATTGTTAACTAATTATGATTCCAGATTCCACAACAACCAAGCACTCTTTTAAATAACATCTCTTCAACCATTAATGAGGAAATGAAAGAAAAATTTCTCCCTAACAAGCATAGGCGAATTACAGGGAATAACACTTGAATTTAGGAAGAATTAAAAACCCAGTTTGGATGGATTCCCTACAAAATTTTATCAAAGAATGCGGCACATAAAAATAAAACTAGTATTTTTGAAGCAGTAGAGGAGTCCAGGAAATCAAACAAAATCTAGAGTCCGCTTTCACCACTCTAATTCCAAAGAAGAAGGTGGCTCTATCCTTTGAATTCTTCAGGCCAATTTCCTTATTTTTGATAAAAAAACTCAGAATATAATAGCTGAAAATAGATTAAAGAATTGCGACACTGATTACCATGTAACTGAAGGCCAGGCCCAAATCTGCACGGATGCTAAACCTTTCTTCAAAAAATTGTTAACTAATTCTGAATCTAGATTCCCCAATAGCTAAGCACTCTTTTAAATAACATACCTTAGGCACAGGATGAGGTAAGAATGAGTTGGAACATATGGCTAGGGACTAAAACGGAAGCAAATAAATGCATAGTACCCACAACTGTTGTGTACACACCTTTGAAGCAATTGGAAGTAGTGGTGTTACCGTGTAGCCCTTTAAGATGCAGAAGTTGCCGATCAACTTTCAACCCCTTAGCAAGATCATATTTGGTGGCGAAGATATGGGTTTTCCCCTTGTGCTTCCAACGTAATCACTTACCCTGCACTATGAAACATCCATGGCATAGGACAATCTCCCATCGTAGCTCTTCCCCCAATGTACCACTGTAGAATATGAGCCCCCTTCCTTAGCCCCTTCAGTCCCTTCAGGCCCTTCAACACCCCCCTCAGCCCCCACCAATGTTTCTCTTCGTGGTGGAAACTTGCATTTTGGAGGAGGAATTTGGGTACTTGAAGACGACTCTTACGTAGGCCATAGCTCTCCTCTCCGATGGAATTTCCATGGTGGGCTTGATCACCTTAGACACTTACGTACATGTCCACGAGCTGGGCTTCACTCACATTCAAAAGTCTTATGTCTGGATAGGTTCCAACGAAGTTACCAACAAGGACCAAATTATGGATCACCTCAAATTGAAATCAGACAAAATATAAAGTCCGCTTTCACCAATCTAATTCTAAAGAAGAAGGTGGCTCTATCCCATCGATTTCTTCTGAAATAAAAGTCTGAGAACTGAATAGCCATGTTTTCATTCTCATTGACCACAAACTATGGGGCTCCCACCCCTCAACTCTATACAACGCACAACCCATAAGAATGGGCCACGGACCAGGCGGGTTCCATAGCGGTAGCGCCTACACCACTGCCATTGGAAAAGAAAGGGCTGGGAAAAATCAGAACCAGGGGAACAAGAACAGAGCCCTCCCCGAGAAAGCCATAGCTACGGAAGGTGTTATGATGGAGAGAATCCACAATTCTTAAGCAAACTAGGGGCGCCGTCCCTCCCTACCTTTTTACCATCTCTCAAGATTTAGAGGAGCAAAAGGGGCTTCAATCTCTCTCCTCTTTCTCCCCCACCCTAACCGAAACCCCTGACCTTTTTCCCTCTCAGCTGAAGCTCTTTGATTCTTAATCACCCCTTCCCAACTCCACCGAGCACCCCTTCTGGAACAAAATCTCTCAGACCAAAACCAATCTGGAACACAAAACCAAAACTTCTGAAATAAATCAAAGACCAGAATGACACGACCTCAACTCACAAGACTTACTAGACAACAAAACATAAAGGAAAAGCCAAAAACACACAGAATGCAATGAACTAAATATGAACAGAGAGAGGAACAACACTGACAACTAATCCCACAAGCATTGGCCAACGTTTGTAAACAAGTATGGCAGAGGAATATTCTGTGTCCCTAGAGATATGCAGAAACTTCTATGTAGAGATATGTAGAAATAGGGAGGTAGGGAATACTGATATGCAGAAATAGGGATTAGGGAAAACTAGGCTAAAAGAAATGTAGGGAACACTGATATGCAGAAATAGGGATTAGGGAAAACTGGGCTGAAAGAAATGTAGACAGATGGCAAAGTTGCATTGGTTGATTAGACAAATACATGTCAAAATTTAACTGGTTAGAAGGGTGACAATGAATTTCTCTCATTGGCTAGGGTGAACAGTGTTTTCTCACCCAAAGCCAACAAAGAAAATGCCTTTATGCGTAATAAAGAAATGAAGTTGGCATGTTGACACATGGAATATGTATGCATATATAGTTCCATCTTTGGTATCGTTTGGTTTATTTGGATGATGAGGAGGAATAGATGCATTCATTCCTTTGGAAGGGAAATATTATGAGACAAAGGATTCTCTCGCAATAGTACATTGATTGAGGGCTCGAGGGTGGCCAACTGTAGAAATATTATGTGCAGCTGAGCCTATGGTTGGGTAGAGTATGTATGCCTTCCTAGACTTAATAGTCAAATCATTGCGCGGAGGTGGGTCCGTTGTCCCACAAACAAGGAGGTCTCATACACCAATTTGGTGTCTGGCTTGGCTGTGACCTTAAAATTGGATAATAATAATAATAATATATAATGAGAACGAGTAGACATTTTTAGCATCATGTTGTACCTTTTATTTTGTCTTATACATGGATTTATTTATATAATTTATGTAATGCCCCGTAATAATAATAATAATAATAATATATAAGTGAATTAATAATAAACAATAAAGAAAATATAATAATAGTAAATAAATAATAAATAATAAAGAAAAGATAATACTAGTAAATAAAAGCCCCAAGAGTTAGCTCAAGTGGTCAAGTCCCCGTTGCTAAGTACTTTGCTAGTTGGGAGGTCACAGGATCAAATCTCCTTGACGCCCTTGGGTTAGGCCTCGTGTGTAAGGCCGTTGGTTAGATCCCCTCGAGAGGGTCTGTCGAGATTTTTCCGTGGACGTAGCGGGTACATATGTGTGCGGGCACATTAGATTCGTGAACCACAAGTGAAAAATAGTAAATAATGAATAAAATATAATAATAGTAAATAATAAGCTAGAGTTCTAAACAAATACATACAAAAAAACAATTAAAATAGTAAAAACAAGTAAAAATTAACAAAAAGTAAAAAAAATGAATAAATAAGAAAGAGCTAAATGAAGAGAAATATTGTATTAAGTAAAACTTAAAATAAAGAAATAAAGTTAGCATGTTTACAAATGGAATGTGTGCATGCAAATCTATTTCCATCTTTGGTACCATTTGGTCTATTTGGATGATAAGGAGGAAGAGATGCATTCATTCCTTTGGAAAAGAAATTTTGTGAGACAAAGGATTATCTGGCAATAGTACGTTGATTGAGGGCTCGGGGTGGCCAACTGTAGGGAGATTATATGCAGCTGAGCCTATGGTTGGGTGGTGAGTCGTCCCCAAAACTTTGTTGTGGTTAGCTGGATTCAAATAATATTCAACTCCTAAATCACAAATAAGGAATTTCACCGTTACAGGTAAGTCATCTCTGCTTGTGTTTTTCGAAAATTCTATGCTAATTAGTTGAATAGTTTGTGTGTTGAAAATTAATCACATGATTGATATAATTAGTTGTATATTTTAATTTTGGAGTTATTACATATGGTATCAGGGTGGGTTTCAACTCTGTGTGGCCTCTAGAAAAAAAATGATGAGAAAAATATTGAATTAAAACTTACTAAATAATTTTGCAGGAGAAAATTAGTCAAACTAGATTTGACAAATGAATACAATTTTTAACTTTTTTTTACCATAATTATTAAAGGAAAATAGGTAAATATTTTATTTAAATTATTAATTACAAACTTTGGAAACTTCTTATTTGCATGCCATTGTATGCATGCACGTGTAATCTTTAATGTACTATTACAATTATTGTATTATTTTAAAATAATTCCATTTAAATAAACTTTACACACTCGTTGTTTACATGCATGGGGGCTTTAGTTATGGATTACTTCCTGTTATAGGTAAGGTGTGGGATTTGGACAATTAACCATGGGTATCAACTATTATCAAACCAAAAACCATCTTGGATGCACAGATACTTTGTCTGGTGCAATAATGTACTCCTTATGATGTGCAATTTTGTTCATAACAAGGCTACACAACAACAAGTCTCTACCGTGAGCAAGAGATTGAAGTCGTACATGTGCTTTCCTTGAGATTGACGAGCAGTCATACATGTGCTTACAAAAATAACATTGTTTCATGTTCTTACAAAGATGGATCAAATATTTCACCAACGACTAATAGAGTTTATTCTATACCTATAGACTTTCAGGAGAGGCAAATTATGTTGTTGTGCTAGTATAAATAACTGTTGTGCTAATCAAAATGATTGTGAGAATGTACACTAAAAGCATAGGTAATTACTGCTTAACCCTGATCTCCTTGGCCTAGGAAATAAGTCAATAAGCGAGCCAGAAATATATAAATAATTAATGAAAATGAATGCCAGACAATGTCCCTTGCTTTTCGAATGAGGGCCTTCCCGATCATATATAATGTAGTATCCGAGCGAGTGTACCCGATGGTCCACCTCTGTCAGACTGATTGGATCTCCCTCGCTCTACCAATGCTATTTATTTCTGCACCACCAATGCTATTTATTTCTGCACCCAGATAATATATAAGGCTAGGTTCTGAAATGTCAATATTAATGTTTCAAAGATGTGGGAAAATGTAACTTTCGCTTAATATAACTCAATTTGGGGTACTTCTTGGACATATCATATGCAAGGAAGGATTTTTAGAGTTCCCCGCTAAGATTGCATTGATTGTAAATCTACCACCTCTCGAGAATTTTCCAATGATGCAATATACTCTGGGACACACTGAATATTACCGCAGGTTCATATGTAATTATGTCATTTTGAGAGCGCATATTGAAGAGATTCTACGTAAGGATGTTCAATTCGTTTGGACCACACACTGTGACAATGCTTTTATAGAACTTAAATAGAAAATGGTCATTGCAACAATCTTATTTTTTCCGGATTCGGACATTAACTCATTTCACAAAAAAAATGACAATCTCAATATATTGAAAACTGCGGCTTGTTGACTTGTCAATTAAAATTTCATTTACAAAATAACCGCGTGTACAACTTGTTCCAATGGTGCATGGTGCCCATGTTTTTGAATGCGGAAACATATGATTGTCGACTATGCATGTAGCGCTTGCATGCAACCCACCTGTCGTCTTTACAACAATTATATTTCCAACTTACATCAGTTTAAAACATGTTTATTGTGCTCCTTTTCCTGGTTTCCTGCATGTTGAGCAACCTTCATAAGTGTAAAACATGTTTAATGTACTCCTTTTCCTAGTTTCCTACCTGTTGAGCCCGCTTTCAACAACATTAGTGACTGGGATGCTAGGCACAGGTAATACTAACACCAAATTTGTTCGAATTTTTTTTATTCGCCTTTGGTTGCATTTGTACATAGTCTTCACACTCTAAAGCATGAAGGAAGGGGTAGCGTAAGACCAGTTCATAGAAATTTTTGTGCTCAAATAAGTTATTCTGGTCAGATTCTGGTAAGTCAAATAGGAGATAGACCTACTTGCCCGCAAAGCGGCCCTCCAACTTGCCCCTACTTCTTTCCCCTTCAATCTATCGATCATAATGACATTGATTCAGCCAATCGGTTGAAATGAAATAGATCATGAATGGACCGAATAACAGTACCCCATTAAGTAATTCATGAAGTTGATAAAACCATGACCAGGAGGGATTGCTGGTATGGAAGAAGCCCGTGCATGGAGTGAGTAAATTGAACCGTTCATTCTCTAAAGGGTTGTGAATACGCCAAGGTGGGGATGTGAAAAAAAATTGGCATTGGGTTTATTCTATCCAAACCCACTGGGTGATATCTTATATATAAACTTGATAGGAGCAACTTTACAGCTATGGATTGCATGCTGGATTACAAGGGCTCTTCCCCTTGGGGCTTCCTTTACTCCTTTCGAAAGCCAGTTATGCAGGCGATTAGTTGCATTTGAACATGGTCTTCATCGAACAAAAACACTAGTTAATTTTGCAGGTGATTCAGGAGTTGGTTCACTAGGCTAAACCTAAAGAAAACAGACTCTAGTCATGCATCCTTTAGTAAAATTCGAAAGAGAAATGAATGGAATGGTTTGATTGACATTAAGCAACTGAAGGCTTTAATACCAGAATTAATAATAGATAAAAGACTCACACTTGAGACCCAGGTTAGCAACCTGGCCGAGTTGGCTACCCAAGAACTAGGAGTGCAATATCGAGTCTAGTAAGAGACAAAACTGGAAAACACTTGAGATTGGCCTCACTCAGAATCGAAAAGATCTGTTAATATTTTATATAACAACATATAATCAGTTTGTAGGAAATGGATTCCATGTCCTAATAACATAATTTTATTTAATGAGAAATCTGATGCAGTAGAAAGCATCATAAGGGTGATGGCCTTGTCGATATTTATGGACCACCCAAGTTAACAAAGAATCAGACACATTATAATCCTCTCTACGTAATATTGGGGCTAGAAATGAGACAAATTCTGTGAATATAAGGGAAATTGTAAAGGATTAGAACCTGGAAGCGACAAGCAATTGTAACCTTTAAACCATTAAATAGTGAGAAAAATCCTCACCTGGAAAGAAAACATGTTAGCTTGTGAATTCTCTGCAATCAATACGATGGTAAGATAGTAATAAACTTTAGGGTAGGGTTATGGATTTACCTGAAGGAGACCTTCTAACAGGAACTGTTGCCTCCCATACCCTGCAAACTTGTGAATAAGGAAATAGTTAATAAGCATTGATAACTAGGTTTGAAGAATTCACAATACGCTTGAACCTTCCAATCCACGGATGGTGTGCCGAGCGCTTATGGTGTAGCTCTTCAGGAACTGTGTTCCATACAGGGTAAGCTCTCTATTGCATTGCGTAGTTGGTTTCCCTTCTCTGCCCTTTTTTCATTGCCCTTGCTAAATCCAAACTAACATAATTGTATGTATTTATTCCATGTAGAATAGGCTAACATAATTTGTGTTTGTTTCAGTTTGTTTCATATATCTCAGGCCACAATATGTAGGAGTATGCAGTGTTTGAACAAGTCACAGTATGGAGGAGTATGCAATGTTTAAAGACAGGTAGCAATGGAAGCCAAGGTAGACAAAAATTGAAGCGAAATTGAAGCCAAGCTATATGGAGAAGCCAAGCCAAGCCAACTGAAAATTGAAGAGAACAACACGCAACCATTTTGGGAAACTGGGCAACCACGTGTAGCAGTGGACTCAGGAGATCTGGGAAGTTGGGTAGCCATGTGTAGCGGTGGGCTTTCGTGATCTCGGAAGCCTTGGTCGCATACCAATAATAATGTTAAAGAGCAAAGCCTTGGTCGCAGTATCAATAATAATGTTAAGGATCAAACATAAAAATGATGTTAATAGCCAATGCTAGAATAATGCTAGCATTAGTGGATTGGGAGAAAATTTTGTGATTTTTTTTTATCACATGATGTCATTTACCCTAACTATTATGCCTCTCTGCCTCGAGAGGAGGCCAATAAGATGAAAAAGTTATTAATTGGCTAACAAAAAGCAATGTAAACATTTGTGAAGATTTAAAAGACGTAATAAGATGAAAAAGAAATTTATCATAATATTTGATTAAAACTTTAGGTTTCACGTTTTGGTTACCGTGCGATGACTAATACTAACTAGCAGAACCAATTACTATAGTCCCTACCAACCCTAAAGGCAAGAACTAATAAAGATATATTTTTGTGTACTAATAAAGATATATTTTTAATCGTAAACAAAATGGCTACAGAGATCGATCGAAAACCTATAGAATTCACCACTATAGTATATTTAGAATTGGAATAAATTGGTGATATTGTATGAATACAATATATATGGACTTGTCATTGACTATTAAAACCGATGATATTCAACAATGATATATCCATGGATCTAGCCCTAAATCAAATCCTCTTTTTTTTATTTATAATAATCTTAGTTGTCAACGTATAAATATTTGAGCATTATTTAAATGGAAAATTTAGGAAAATATTGATTAAAAATTCATGAATAATGGTTGTTGTCATACAATTTGAGCATAAATTGGTCGTTATAGTGGTTACTAATGTAAATTTAAGGAAGAGCTGTTACTCTAAAATTATACAAAAGCACGTCCTTATTTGTGTTATTGCCATAAATTTAAGTGGAAACTCATCCTTTTAGTGGTTGCTATTGCAAATTCAAGTGAAAATTTTCTTATAAGGCGGGTATCCTACTTTAAGAAATCGTCTCTTTTATGCTATATAAATTATGCCCTCCTCATGATGATGATATATTAACGGGATTTTGTCTTATGCGGCTCGAAGGTCCAAGTATTTCAAGGTATAATATTGCAAGAATTTGTACTCATACATGGTACCTGTAATTTGTTCAAGATATGCCTTTTCCATCATTATGCAAAATAAAGAAAAAGCATGCTATGGAATATAAATTTTGAATATGAGAGAATTTACATAGTAAAAATAACTTAATGAATGGAGAGTAATACAAAACAAACCCCAAAGCAATTATCATAGGCATGTGTGGCATGTTTCTTGGAAAAATTTATTATTAATCATTTCAAAGATTTTGATGTGAGTTTGTATATTTGGGAATCATAGGCATTTTTGTAATTTATGATTAATTGCTGAGCTTAATTTACAGGGGCTTCACTACGGGAGAAATACCATAACACGCGGGTTTACATTGGCGATATATAATGAGGAAAAAATGACATAATATATTGGGGATATATAAGAGGTAAAGGGTTTTTATACTGGCAGGTATAAAAAATGGAACTCACAAAGTTAGTGAAAAAAAATAAAAAGGTATAAAAAATGTTAATGAAAAAAATAGATACCTACCATATCTAGTGAAGGGAGTTGTCTAACGAGACGGAGGAATTGCCCAGACTGCCAAAATTGGTCGGAATCTGGGCCAATTTTTTTTAAGAAATCTTATAGTAACAATGTTTGAATCATGATTTTGATGGTGGAAATGGATTCAACACCATCATAAACCTCTAGGGCACCCAAAATATTAAAGTTTGATAGTTATAACGTGGATTACAAAAATCCTTGCTCGATTTTCTTAAAATCTTACGAGAATTTCCATGATTTTTAGATCGAAAAAGCAGTGTAGTTAGACTACGGCTATAGTGAAGTAGGAGATTTTTAAATTGGGAAAGTGTATTGGGTTTATATTGGTAGGGGGTTGAATAATATATTTTTTCGAAGTATTTTTCAATATGTACTCAAATTAGGGATATTGTTTAATATGTTATAATCGCACCTGATATGTTAGAAATTCAATGAGTAAAACCCTGTGACCTAATTTAATAACTTAAACAAATCCTTATGTTTAAACACCCTTGTCGCATCATTTTATTAAAAGTTTTGAATCTTACTTTGAGTTCCTAAAACAACTTACAATTCGTAATGTAGAATGAAGAACAAGAATTTTTACACCTTTGAGCTTCATAAATACTTGTTGACTTCTTTCATAATTTTTCTTGTAAGAATGGATGAGAAATAAATATAGAGTTGTTAGTTTTGATATTAACTAGCATTTGCTCCTAAGGGTGCAAAGGTACACCGAAGGAATAGAAGATTTGGGAAAATCATTTAGTCATGAAAACAACCTACTTTTAAATCCATGCACATAAGGTCGACCAAATTTACCAATGGCAGCACCATGAGATGAGTCCCCTACTCACAACCTATGTATGAGCACAAAGTATTGTCAAACCTTGCCCCACGTCTATCAGGTGTGGTTATTTGTCTTTTCTCCGTTACATGGTGACCCTAGATTGCTGTCAAGGCATGAGATTGATCTTTGTCAAGGTCCTAAAGGCGACGACTCTAATTATATTGCAGACTCTGCACGACCTTCATTCAGAGCTTAAAGTCTGCGGAGTCTACAATAATTTCATTGAGAGTTTAGAGGTGCTACCACAGTCACTCATAGATGGAAAAGTGAATGCCACATGCTAAATTTTTATTTGTTAGAGAGACTACGAAATTAGAGTGTCGCTATTAACTATAGTGAACATTGTGTTCACCTAAGCCCACAATAAAACACCTTCAGTGTAATTAAATTATTACAACAAATTAGAGTGTTGCTATTGACTTTAGTGAACAGTGTGTTCACCTAAGCTCACAATAAAACAACTTTGATGTAATTAAATTATTACAGCAATTCAGAGATCCATAGGTTTCCATTTGAATCTTAAAGAAACTTTATATTTACAATTACCAATTTTAAATTATGGAAAATTAAATACAATTCTAAAATTTTTACAACAACAAATTTTAAATCATGGAAAATTTGATGAAATATGATTGATTAATTCATTTATTTTTAATTTAAGATTTAACGAATGTTGAAAAAGTAATAAATGGCAACATGATATATACATAGCGATATCAAATCAGATTTATAAAGGTGGAAATCTGTAAAATTTCCATAATCTTATTGTTTCTAGCAATCAGTGAGCAAATTTTTGGAGAGCTCAATGACTGGGGAAACAAAGTTAATTTGTTGTTGTTCAACAAAATCAGAGTCCGACCTAAACATTCATTTTCCTTTAATGTTATCAAACCCTGACCTGCACCGCAGTAGACGTTTTCTTCTTTCTCAGTAATCTGAACTGCCAAATCACGAAGGACGTCATGTATCCTGAATCATAAAACACGCCCATCGACGTCTCTCCCAATGGGCTCGATCAAACAACGATTGGCTAAAATGTTGACATACATTCTTCCCATCTGGAATGGGTCGTAACTACTGCGTTGATCTTGCAACTTCTTCATTGTAGTCCTTCTGTAATGCACAACGGGATTGCCTCATCCACCTGAACAATATTGTCTTCTAAGAAGGCAGCTAAGTAGACGAAACACATTTGCAGCTTAACGTCATATAAACTGCCCAATGCATCATAACTCAACCGTAGGCAATGATGGAGAGCTTCTTTGTCTTGGCTAGGGAGCCTTTGGGCTGCCAAGTGCCACTCATATTCACTAGTAACCCTTGCCATCGCTCTCCCTATTGCTTTGATTAAAAGAGGCAACCCTCCACACTCGACACACACAATCTTGGTCGTTCTTTTATGGATGTTTGGATGCGTCTTGGTTGTCGACGGAGAATCATAATAAGCAAACAACTGCCAGCTATCATCCGCTATCAAATCCTCCATTGTGATTATGTACTTCTCTTCAACTCCTATTTCTAACAGTTTTCTGCGATTCCTTGTACTCACAATAACTGTGGAGATGCAAGAGTCGGTTAGTCGGAGTAGACCCAATTCCTCAAGCAATTTTGCACCCTCTTCCCATACATAATTCATTATCAAGACAAACCTCTTTCCCTGCAATCTCTCATACAAGCATATTTTTACAGCTTCTTGGTTAAGATTTTTACCATGATCTACGTTTGCTTGCATGTCTATTTGTGCAGAGAGCTTGTTTTGAAGACTTGGAAATGACGGACACTAAGAAACAGTAAGCCAAAGCAATATTCCATCACTAAAATCATCTCTTAGCTTTTTATCGTTGAAGAGTGTCTTCAGAAGCAGAGTTTTGCCACCTGAACCACCCTTTCCTACCACGCCAACACGCTGCTTCATCGATCACTAACTTTTCCAGTCTTGCATAAGCAATTTATTGTCCCACGATAAGGGGTTTGTTAATGAATAATCCCGCTGATGTAATTAGAGACTGGGAAGTGTTTGCAGATGTACTCGCTGAAGAAGAAGCCAAGGATTAGATGTTTTCCCTAATCTACCCAAGTTCCTCTTTTAGCACTGGAGTTTGTCCTGCAGTTTGAGCTAAGTTAACCAAAGGAGTGAGTTGGAGATGGTACCACAGTCACTGACATATGAAAAGGTCAATGCCACGTGCTAAATTTGTATGTGTTAGAGGGACAACGAAATTAGAGTGTTGCTATTGGCTATAGTGAACAGTGTGTTCACCAAAAACCCCACAATAAAACACCTTCGGTGTAATTACATGACAACATTAATTTTAAAAGATTGAATATTAACTCCAAGTCCACCTCGATGCCACGTGTCATGGGAGTTTTACTCAAATCAAGTCAGGCTATTGGGAGACGGCCCTTGTCGTTCCGTCCCATCTCCTCTCATCCTATCGAGTGACTACCTGCCACCTGCATTCGTTTTCGCTTCACGTGATGAGTTTTGAGTGTGGGATCAACCCTCTGGATTATCGTAATATAAACGGTTTGACATTTTCTGGGTAGATTTTCTCGTTACGTATTTTCAAATTTGATCATATGGACTGTAATTGTAATTTTAATTAAATTTGATGAGATATGGTTATATTGTAATATGGTTGTAATTGTAATTCTAATTCAGTTTATTTAATTAAAATATTTTGACATTTTACATGTTGAATTTGTTTACAAAAAATCTCATTTATATGTAAAATTATAATTTTGGATGGTATAATTTACAAAATCTAAATATTATATAATTTTTTCTATATTATTTTGTAAATTGAATTGAATTATATAACATATTAGTTGTAACTTTAACCTCTTAAGTCTTTTCATTTTAAATATGTTTTTTATTTTATTTTCTCAAAAATTCTTTAAATTTAGATGGTATAATGTGTCATAAAGGTTTATGTTTTTTCTTGTTAAAGAAGAAGCAAAAAAATTCACATTACTAAAATCAACGAATCTAATTTCCATATAATAACTCAACGTTTAGAGTGACCCTGTAATTTAGTTCGGTTTTCGTTAGTGTGCGTAGGTGGATCATAACCCAAAAGTCAAACGTTTACAATCAACCTCTTATTTCGTTCAGTTTTGTTTTGGCTCTTCTCAATATTTCAAAGCAGTTCCTTGAATCTTGAAGCAGTAGAGGAGTCCGGGAAATCAGACAAAATCTAGAGTCCGCTTTCACCACTCTAATTCCAAAGAAGAAGGTGGATCTATCCTTTGACTTCTTCAGGCCAATTTCCTTATTTTCGATCAAAAAACTCAGAATATAATAGCTAAAAATAGATTAAAGAATTGCGACATTGATTACCATGTAAATGAAGGCCAGGCCCAAATTTGCACGGACGTTAAACCTTCCTTCAAAAAATTGTTAACTAATTCTGATTCTAGATTCCCCAATAGCCAAGCATTCTTTTAAATAACATCCCTTAGGCGCAGGATGGGGTAAGAATGAGTTGGAACATATGGCTAGGGACTAAAACGGAAGCAAATAAATGCATAGTACCCACAACTGTTGTGTACACACCTTTGAAGCAATTGGAAGTAGTGGTGTTACCGTGTAGCCTTTTGAGATGCAGAAGCTGCCGATCAACCTTCAACCCCTTAGCAAGATCAGATTTGGTGGCGAAGATATGGGTTTTCCCCTTGTGCTTCCAACGTAATCACTTACCCTGCACTATGCAGCATCCCTGGCATAGGACAATCTCCCATCGTAGCTCTTCCCCCAATGTACCACTGTAGAATATGAGCCCCCTTCCTTAGCCCCTTCAGCCCCTTCAGGCCCTTCAACACCCCCCTCAGCCCCCACCAATGTTTCTCTTCGTGGTGGAAACTTGCATTTTGGAGGAGGAATTTGGGTACTTGAAGACGACTATTACGTAGGCCATAACTCTCCTCTCCTATGGAATTTCCATGGTGGGCTTGATCACCTTCGACAATTACGTACATGTCCACGAGCTGGGCTTCACTCACATTCCAAAGTCTTATGTCTGGATAGGTTCCAACGAAGTTACCAACAAGGACCAAATTATGAATCACCTCAAATTGAAATCAAACAAAATATAAAGTCCGCTTTCACCAATCTAATTCTAAAGAAGAAGGTGGCTCTATCCCATCGATTTATTTTGAAAGAAAAGTCTGAGAACTAAATAGCCATGTTCCCATTCTCATTGACCACAAAATATGGGGTTCCCACCCCTCAACTCTATACAACACACAACCCATAAGAATGGGCCACGGACCAGGCGGCTTCCACAGCGGTAGCGCCTACACCACTGCCATTGGAAAAGAAAGGGTTGGGAAAAATCAGAACCAGGGGAACACGAACAGAGCCCTCCCCGGGAAAGCCATAGCTACGGAAGGTGTTATGATGGAGAGACTCCACAACGCCTAAGCAAACCAGGGGCGCCATCCCTCCCTGCCTTTTTACTGTCTCTCAAGATTGAGAGGAGCAAAAGGGGCTTCAACGTCTCTCCTCTTTCTCCCCCACCCTAACCGAAACCCCTGACCTTTTTCCCTCTCAGCTGAAGCTCTTTGATTCTTAATCACCCCTTCCCAACTCCACCGGGCACCCCTTATGGAACAAAATATCTCAGACCAAAACCAATCTGGAACACAAAACCAAAACTTCTGAAACAAATCAAAGACCATAATGACACGACCTCAACTCACAACACTTATTAGACAAAAAAACAGAAAGGAAAAGCCAAAAACACATAGAATGCAATGAACTAAATATGAACAAAGAAAGGAACAACACTGACAACTAATCCCACAAGAATTGGCCAACGTTTGCAAACAAGTATGGCGGAGGAATATTCTGTGTCCCTAGAGACATGTAGAGATATGCAGAAGCTTCTATGTAGAGATATGTAGAAACAGGGAGGTAGGGAATACTGATATGCAGAAACAAGGATTAGGGAAAACTAGGCTAAAAGCAATGTAGGGAACACTAATATGCAGAAATAGGGATTAGGGAAAACTGGGCTGAAAGCAATGCAAACAGATGGAAAAGTTGCATTGGTTGAATAGACAAATACATGTCAAAATTTAACTAGTTAGAAGGGTGATAATGAAGTTCTCTCCTTAGCTAGGGTGAACAGTGTTTTCTCACCCAAAGCCAACAACGAAAACGCCTTTATGCGTAATAAAGAAATGAAGTTGGCATGTTGACACATGGAATGTGCATGCATATATATTTCCATCTTTGGTACCGTTTGGTTTATTTGGATGATGAGGAGGAATAGATGCATTCATTCCTTTGGAAGGGAAATATTATGAGACAAAGGATTCTCTCGCAATAGTACATTGATTGAGGGCTCGAGGGTGGCCAACTGTAGAAATATTATGTGCAGCTGAGCCTATGGTTGGGTAGAGTATGTATGCCTTCGTAGACTTAGTAGTCAAATCATTGCGTGGAGGTGGGTCCCTTGTCCCACAAACAAGGGGGTCTCATACACCAATTTGGTGTTTGGCTTGGTTGTGACCTTAAAATTGGATAATAATAATAATAATATATAATGAGAATGAGTATACATTTTTAGCATCACGTTGTACCTTTTATTTTGTCTTATACATGGATTTATTTATATAATTTATGTAATGCCCCGTAATAATAATAATAATATTATTATTATAACATTAATATATAAGTGAATAAATAATAAACAATAAAGAAAATATAATAATAGTAAATAAATAATAAATAATAAAGAAAAGATAATACTAGTAAATAAAAGCCCCAAGAGTTAGCTCAAGTGGTCGAGTCCCCGTTGCTAAGTACTTTGCTAGTTGGGAGGTCACAGGATCAAATCTCCTTGATGCCCTTGGGTTAGGCCTCGTGTGTAAGGCCGTCAGTTAGATCCCCTCGAGAGGGTCTGTCGAGATTTTTCCGTGGACGTAGCGGGTACATATGTGTGCGGGCACATCGGATTCGTGAACCATAAGTGAAAAATAGTAAATAATGAATAAATTATAATAATAGTAAATAATAAGCTAGAGTTCTAAACAAATACATACAAAAAACTATTAAAATAGTAAAAACAAGAAAAAATTAACAAAAAGTAAAAAAAATGAATAAATAAGAAAGAGCTAAATGAAGAGAAATATTGTATTAAGTAAAACTTCAAATAAAGAAATAAAGTTAGCATGTTTACAAATGGAATGTGTACATGCAAATCTATTTCCATCTTTGGTACCATTTAGTCTATTTGGATGATAAGGAGGAAGAGATGCATTCATTCATTTGGAAAAGAAATTTTGCGAGACAAAGGATTATCTGGCAATAGTATGTTGATTGAGGGCTCGGGGTGGCCAACTGTAGGGATATTATATGCGGTTGAGCCTATGGTTCGGTGGTGAGTCGTCCCCAAAACTTTGTTGTAGTTAGCTGGATTCAAATAACATTCAACTCCTAAATCACAAATAAGGAATTTCGTCGTTACAGGTAAGTCATCTCTGCTTGTGTTTTTCGAAAATTCTATGCTAATTCGCTGAATAGTTTGTGTGTTGACAATTAATCGCATGATTGATATAATTAGTTATATATTTTAATTTTGGGATTATTACATATGGTATCAGAGTGGGTTTCAACTCTGTGTGGCCTCTACAAAAAAAATTATGAGAAAATACTGAATTAAAACTTACTAAATAATTTTGCAGGAGAAAATTAGTCAAATTAGATTTGACAAATGAATACAATTTTTAACTTTTTTTACCATAATTATTAAAGGAAAATAGGTAAACTATTTTATTTAAATTATTAATTACAAACTTTGGAAACTTCTTATTTGCATGCCATTGTATGCATGCACGTGTAATCTTTAATGTACTATTACAATTATTTTATTATTTTAAAATAATTATATTTAAATAAACTTTACACACTCGTTGTTTACATGCATGGGGGCTTTAGTTATGGCTTATTACCTGTTATAGGTAAGGTGTGGGATTTGGACAATTAACCATGGGTATCAACTATTATCAAACCAAAAACCATCTCGGATGCAAAGATACTTTATCTGGTGCAATAATGTACTCCTTATGATGTGCAATTTTGTTCATAACAAAGAGAGCTACACGACAACAAGTCTCTGCCATGAGCAAGAGCTTGAAGTCGTACATGTGCTTTCCATGAGATTGATGAGCAGTCATACATGTGCTTACAAAAATAACATTGTTTCATGTTATTACAAAAATGGATCAAATATGTCACCAACGACTAATAGAGTTTATTCTATACCTATAGACTTTCAGCAGAGGCAAATTATGTTGTTGTGCTAGTCTAAATAACTGTTGTGCTAATCAAAATGATTGTGAGAAGGTACACTAAAAGCGTAAGTAATTACTACTTAACCCTGATCTCCTTGGCCTAGGAAATAAGTCAAGAAGCGAGCCAAAAATATATAAATAATTAACGAAAACGAATGCCAGACAATGTCCCTTGCTTTCCGAATGAGGGCCTTCCCGATCATATATAATGCAGTATCCGAGCGAGCGTACTCGATGGTCCACCTCTGTCAGACTGATTGGATTTCCCTCGCTCTACCAATGCTATTTATTCCCACACCCAGATAATATACAAGGCTAGATTTTGAAATGTCAATATTAATGTTTCAAAGATGTGGGAAAATGCAACTTTCGCTGAATATAACTCAATTTGGGGTACTTCTTGGACATATCGTATGCAAGGAAGGATTTTTAGTGTTCCCCGCTAAGATCGCATTGATTGTAAATCTACCACCTCCCGAGAATGTTCCAATGATGCAATATACTCTGGGACACACTGAATATTACCGCAGGTTCATCTGCAATTATGTCAATTTGAGAGCGCATATTGAAGAGATTCTACGGAAGGATGTTCAATTCGTTTGGATTGCACACTGTGACAATGATTTTATAGAACTTAAATAGAAAATGGTCATTGCAACAATCTTAGTTTTTCCGGATTCGGACATTAACTCATTTAACAAAAAAAATGAAAATCTCAATATATTGAAAACTGTGGCTTGTTGACTTGTCAATTAAAATTTCATTTAAAAAATACATTGTGTACAAAATAACCGTGTGTACAACCTGTTCCAATGGTGCATGGTGCCCATGTTTTTGAATGCGGAAACATTTGATCGTCGACTATGCATGTCGCGCTTGCATGCAACCCACCTGCCGTCTTTACAACAATCATACTTCCAACTTACATCAGTTTAAAACATGTTTACTGTGCTCCTTTTCCTGGTTTCCTGCATGTTGAGCAACCTTCATAAGTGTAAAACATGTTTAATGTACTCCTTTTCCTGGTTTCCTTCCTGTTGAGCTTGCTCTCAACAACATTAGTGACTGGGATGCTAGGCACAGGTAATACTAACACCAAATTTGTTCAAACTTTTTTTATTGGCCTTTGGTTGCATTTGTACATAGTCTTCACACTCTAAAGCATGAAGGAAAGGGTAGCATAGACCAGTTCATAGAAATTTTTGTGCTCAAATAAGTTATTCTGGTTAGATTCTGGTAAGTCAAATAGGAGATAGACCTACTTGACCGCAAAGCAGCCCTCCAACTTGCCCCTACTTCTTTCCCCTTCAATCAATCGATCAGAATGACACCGATTCAGCTAATTCGTCGAAATGAAATTGATCATGAATGGACCGAATAGTAGTACCCCATTAAGTAATTCATGAAGTTGATAAAACCATGACCAGGAGGGATTGTTGGTATGGAAGAAGCCCGTGCATGGAGTGAGTAAATTAAACTGTTTGTTCTCTAAAGGGTTGTGAATACACCAAGGTGGGGATGTGAAAACCATTGGCATTGGGTTTATTCTATCCTAACCCACTGGGTGATATCTTATATATAAACTTGACAGGAGCAACTTTACAGCTATGGATTGCATACCGGATTACAAGGGCTCTTCCCCTTGGGGCTTCCTTTACTCCTTTCGAAAGCCAGTTATGCAGGCAATTAGTTGCATTTGAACATGGTCTTCACCGAACAAAAACACTAGTTAATTTTGCAGGTGATTCAAGAGTTGGTTCACTAGGCTAAACCTAAAGAAAACAAACTCTAATCATGCATCCTTTAGTGAAATGCGAAAGAGAAACGAATGGAATGGTTTGATTGACATTAAGCAACTGAAGGCTTTAATACCGGAATTAATAATAGATAAAAGACTCACACTTGAGACCCAGGTTAGCAACCTGGCCGAGTTGGCTACCCAACAACTAGGAGTGCAATACCAAGTCTAGTAAGAGACAAAACTGGAAAACACTTGAGATTGGCCTCACTTAGAATAAAAAAGATCTGTTAATATTTTATATAACAACATATAATCAGTTTGTAGGAAATGGATTCCATGTCCTAATAACTTAATTTTATTTAATGAGAAATCTGATGCAGTAGAAAGCATGATAAGGGTGATGGCCTTGTCGATAGTTATGGACCACCCAAGTTGACAAAGAATTAGACACATTATAATCCTCTCTGTGTAATATTGGGGCTATAAATGAGACAAATCCTGTGAATATAAGGGAAACCGTAAAAGATTAGAACCTGGAAGCGACAAGCAATTGTAACCTTTAAACTATTAAATAGTGAGAAAAATCCTCACTTGGAAAGAAACATGTTAGCTTGTGAATTCTTTGTAATCAATACGATGGTAAGATAGTAATAAACTTTAGGGTAGGGTTATGGATTTACCTGAAGGAGACCTTCTGACAGGAACTGTTGACTCCCATACCCTGCAAACTTGTGGATAAGGAAATAGTTAATAAGCATTGATAACTAGGTTTGAAGAATTCAGAGTACACTTGAACCTTTCAATCCGCGGATGGTGTGTCGAGTGCTTATGGTGCAGCTCTTCAGGAACTGTGTTCCATACAGGGTAAGCTCTCTATTGCATTGCGTAGTTGGTTTCCCTTCTTTGCCCTTTTTTCATTGCCCTTGCTAAATCCAAACTAACATAATTGTATGTATTTATTCCCTGTAGAATAGGCTAACATAATTTGTGTTTGTTTCAGTTTGTTTCATATATCTCATGCCAAAATATGTAGGAGTATGCAGTGTTTGAACAAGCCGCAATATGCAAAAGTATGCACTGTTTGAACAAGTCGCAGTATGTAGGAGTATGCAGTGTTTAAAGACAGGTAGCAATGGAAGCCAAGGTAGACAAAAATTGAAGCGAAATTGAAGCCAAGCCAGATGGAGAAGCCAAGCCAAGCCAGCTGAAAATTGAAGAGAACAACATGCAACCATTTTGGGAAACTAGGCAACCATATGTAGCAGTGGACTTAGGAGTTCTGGGAAGTTGGGTAGCCATGTGTAGCAGTGGGCTCTCGTGATCTCGGAAGCTTTGGTCGCATATCGATATTAATGTTAAATAGCAAAGCCTTGGTCGCAGTATCAATAATAATGTTAAAGAGAAAACATACAAATGATGTTAATAGCCAATGCTAGAATAATGCTAGCATTAGTGGATTGGGAGAAAATTTTGCGAATTTTTTTATCACATGATGTCATTTACCCTAACTATTATGCCTCTCTGCCTCGAGAAGAGGCCAATAAGATGAAAAAGTTATTAATTGGCTAAAAAAAGCAATGTGAACATTTGTGAAGATTTAATAAGGTGTAATAAGATGAAAAAGAAATTTATCATAATATTTGGTTAAAACTTTAGGTTTCACGTTTTGATTACTTTGCGATGACTAATACTAACTAGCAGAACCAATTACTATAGTTACCAACTCTGAAGGCAACGACTAATAAAGATATATTTTTAATCGTACACAAATTGGCTATAGAGATCGATCGAAAACCTATAGAATTCACCACTATAATATATTTAGAATTGGAATAAATTGGTGATATTGTATGCATACAATATATATGGACTTGTCATTGACTATTAAAAATGATGATATTCAACGATGGTATATCCATGGATCTAGCCATAAATCAAATCCTCTTTGTTTTTTATAATATTCTTAGTTGTCAGCGTATGAATATTTGAGCATTATTTAAATGGAAAATTTAGGAAAAGATCGATTAAATATTCATGAATAATGGTTGTTGTCATACAATTTGAGCATAAATTGGTCGTTATAGTGCTTACTGATGTAAATTTAAGGAAGAGCTATTACTCTAAAATTAAACAAAAGCACGTCCTTATTTGTGTTATTGCCATAAATTTAAGTGGAAACTCATCCTTTTAGTGGTTGCTATTGCAAATTCAAGTGAAAATTTTATTATAAGGCGGGTATCCTACTTTAAGAAATCATCTCTTTTATGCTATAGAAATTATGCCCTCCTCATGATGATGATATATTAACGGGATTTTGTATTATGCGGCTCGAAGGTCCAAGTATTTCAAGGTATAATATTGCAAGAATTTGTACTCATACATGGTACCTGTAATTTGTTCAAGAAATGCCTTTTCCATCATTATGCAAAATAAAGAAAAAGCATGCTATGGAATATACATTTCGAATATGAGAGAATTTACATAGTAAAAATAACTAAATGAATGGAGAGTAATACAAAACAAACCCCAAAGCATGAATGGAGAGTAATACAAAACAAACCCCAAAGCAATTATCATAGGCATGTGTGGCATGCTTATTGGAAAAATCTATTGTTAATCATTTTAAAGATTGTGATGTGAGCTTGTATATTTGGGAATCATAGGCATTTTTGTAATTTATGATCAATTGTTGAGCTTAATTTACAGGGGCTTCACTATGGGAGCAATACCATAACACGTGGGTTCACGTTGAGGAAATATAATGAGGAAAAAATGACATAATATATTAGGGATATATAAGAGGTAAAGGGTTTTTATAATGGTAGGTATAAAAAATGGAACTCACAAAGTTAGTGAAAAAAAATAAAAAAGTATAAAAAATGTTAATGAAAAAATAGATACCTACCATATATAGTGAAGGGAGTTGTCTAACGAGACAAAGGAATTGCCCAGATTGCCAAAATTGGCCAGAATCTGGGCCAAAAAAATTTAAGAAATCTTATAGTAATAGTGTTTGAATCATGATTTTGTGAGAATAATCTAGAAATAGATTTAGTTTTGGTTTGTTGTACGGGAGTGTGCATTTAGAAATCAGTTCCATCTATTCAGGGTTGTTTCCTCTTCTTCAGGAAGATTAGGTGAGTGAGTTTCTTATTTAAGGATGATGTAATTGAGCAATTAGATGTATTGTGTTGAGTGAGCTTGTCTCACGTTTGCTGGTTTTTGCTGTGCGTTTGTTTCTTGTAATTTGGTATCAGAGGTGAGCGCAGATCTGTTGGGTATTGGAGTAATTCCACTATCTACACCTGCAGATCTGGCACACCAGGTTAACGCAGTTGTTGAGGTGCAGCTGTTGAGGTCGAAGAGTTAGCTGATGTGCGTTGGAGTGGACCTCCGTTGCCAGCATCAGTTCAAGCTCACGGAGTTTGTGACAGCGGTTTTAATTGACATACGTTGTCTGCGCAGGAGCTTACGTTGCCAGTAATGTTCCAGGTCGAGCACATTCAATTGCGGTGCGGTTCTGTGAGAATGTGGAGCGATAAGATCTGCGTTTACGCCTGAAAGCTGCCCTTATCACTGCAATTTATTTGTTTGCACATCCAGCAATATATTTAATTGCGTGGAGTTTGCTGTTCATATTTGTTTTTCAGTTTGAAGCCGAACAGTGAACGGTTTCATGTGGCAGCATTTGCTGTTTGATTACATTCAAAACAACAAAAAGGCAGTTGAAACAATTTTGTGTGGCAGCGAATTCTCAAAGTTTTTTTTTTGTTGTGCATTGGAGCATAGCAAAATATTAAAGGTTTTTTTTTATTGGTTTTTGCTTGACAGTTGAACAAATTCATATTTGTTCTCATCATTTTTTTTTTGTAACAAGAGGGGAGCAATTTTGCAAGATTTGTTTGAAGTTTTTTTTTTTTTTTTTAAAAAAAAAAACATCAAACTAAATAGAGTGTGTAAGAAAGCTTGCAATTTGGTGGAGAAATGGCTAATCCCCTTGCAGATACATATTTAAATGAGTCTTCAAAACTTGATGGAGAAAATTATGTAAACTGGAAATTTAAGCTCATAACTGTACTGGAGGCATACAATCTCTGGACGATTGTCAAAGGTGACGAGCCCAAGCCTCAACCTCCTGCTGCCACTCAATATTGGGAGAAGCGTGAAATGAAAGCAAGGGTGCTGCTACGCATGTCAGTGAAGGACAATATTATTCCTCACATTCGGGACTGTGAAACTTCCAAGGCGACTTGGGACACGCTTAAAGGTTTGTATGAAACTACTAATGCAAACCGTATTTTATTTTTAAAAACAAAGCTGCTATCTATTAAAATGGAAGCCAATGAGAGCATTAGCAATTTTGTTTCCCGAATTAAAGACCTCAGTGATAAGCTTGGTGATATTGGTGAAAAAGTGTCCAGTACAGACTTGGTAACTGTTGCTTTGAAGGGGTTAGTTCCAGACTATAAAGTCTTTATTTCAGCTCTCTCAGCTAGACCGACACCTCCTACATTTGACGAATTGGCTGGAATCCTTCTTCAAGAAGAAGAGCGCATGAAAAATTTTGACCTAGAGTCAAATGGTTCTGATTTGGCTTTGACTGCAAGAGGCAAAAGACCATTCCGAGGGAGACCATGGGACAAGAACAGAGGTCGTTTTCAAGCAAAGCAGAAAGGTATGGCACCTCCTGATTCTTATGTTAAGAGGAACATTGAATGTGATTATTGTGGAAAACCTGGACATCTGGCTAAAGATTGCTATAGGAAAAAGAATAATGAATCAAATCAAAGACATAGAAGGCATAATGGAAATTACATAAACAGAGACACCTCAGTGAATGATGGATTTAAAAATCTTAAGTTATTTCTTTCTGATGCTGCAGTGTCTGCTGAAACTGATGATGAGAATGCATGGTTCATCGATTCTGGTGCATCTGCACACATGACTTGTAATAAAGAATGGTATGATAAATATTATGAGAAATCTGATGGTACACACATTTACCTAGGAGATGATAGGTCACTTAAAGTGCAAGGCTATGGCATAATAAATGTGTACTTACCTAATGGACAAATGCGACAGATTCATAATGTGATGTATGTCCCTGCTCTCAAAAAGAATTTGATATCTGTTTCCACTATCACTGATAATCATTTAAAAGTTGAATTTGGTAAATTGGGGTGTATAGTGAAAGATGTTCAGGACCACTACAAGGTTGTTTCTACAGGTACCAGGGTTGGAGGATTATACAGATTGGATGTGACAGTGAAGCGCCATGTTGCATTGACATCCAAAGAGACATCGACAACATAATTATGGCATCACAGGTATGGGCACCTAAATTACAATGATTTATCGTTGTTGCAAAAAAAATCAATGGTTGAAGGTCTTCCTGTTATGAAGTGTGAACATTTACCATGTGAAGCTTGTGCACTTGGTAAGCAGCATAGAGAAGAGTTTCCGGTTCATACTGAGAAACGAAAGTATGATATACTTGAATTAATTCACATTGATGTATGTGGACCTATGCAAACTAGGTCTCTTGGTGGTGCTTCATACTTTGTTATTTTTATTGATGATAGATCTAGGTATACCTGGGTCTATTTCATTAGAAGGAAAAGTGACATATTTGAGTATTTTAAAGAGTTTCGAACTATGGTGGAAAAACAAACAGGAAAGTGCATTAAAATACTCAGATCTGATCAAGGGGGTGAATATAAGTCAAAAGCATTTAACACTTATTGTAAATCTAATGGAATTCAACAACAGTTCACAGTGCCACATACACCTCAGCAAAATGGTGTTGCTGAGCGATGGAATAGAACCTTGGTGGAATCTGCTCGTAGTATGCTGCAAGGTAAGAACATCTCTAATGGTTTCTGGGCAGAAGCCATTAAAACTGCTGTTTATCTGAAGAATCGATGTCCCACTAAGCAATTAGTTTTTCAAACTCCTTTTGAGGTTCTTCATGGTTATAAACCTGATGTGAGTCATTTCAAAGTCTTTGGATGTACTGCTTTTGCTCATATTCCTAAGGCTAACAGAAGAAAACTTGATGCCAAGTCAATCAAGTGTGTTTTCATTGGATATTGTACGGATCAGAAGGCCTATAAATTGTTTGATCCAAGTTCCCATAAACTATTTGCAAGTCGTGATGTGTTGTTTCATGAGAAGGCTGATAAAAGTAATACAAAGAATGATGCATGGCATATATCTAATGATGCACATGTCAAACTTGATACTTTGATTAAGCAGGAACAGGAACAGGTACAGGTACAGGTACAGGATCAGGATGAGAGCAGCGGTATGAGCACATCTAGCAGCAGTGAGTCATCACAAGGGGGTGATTCACCTCAAAGCCGACGAATCATGGATGGAACACCCACAGGCATTGAAGCACCAAGAAGATCGTCCCAACAGACTCAGCTTCCTGCAAGGTATAGAGACTATGCCTTAATGTCTAACATAATGAATGTTGAAGAACCAATTGATTATGAGCAGGCTAAACAACATGAACCATGGATTAATGCTATGAATGATGAGTATGCTTCTCTTATGAAAAATCAAACATGGGAATTAGTGGAACTTCTTGAAAATAAAGTTCCAATTGGAAGCAAATGGTTGTACAAATTGAAATTTAAAGCAGATGGTACAATTGATAAATTTAAGGCAAGATTAGTAGCAAAAGGATATGCTCAAAAGGAGGGAATTGATTATGAAGACACTTTTGCACCAGTAGCTAAGTTGAATACAATTAGATTACTTATTGCCTTAGCCACAAAACATAATTGGAATATACATCAATTGGATGTCAAATCTGCTTTTCTAAATGGTGATTTAAAGGAAGAAGTTTATTTGGTTCAACCTGAAGGGTTTGTCAAACAGGGACAGGAGCATCTGGCTTGCAGGTTAAGAAAGGCATTGTATGGTTTGAAACAGGCGCCGAGATCATGGTATGTAAAGATTGATACCTTCTTTCTTCAGAATGGATTTGTGAAAAGCAAAAATGATCCTAACTTGTATGTTAAGAAAGATGAAAAAGGAAATGTTGCTTTAATATCTTTGTATGTGGATGATCTCATAATCACAGGGAGTGCTCACAAGTTAATTGAAGAAATTAAAGTTCAGTTGTCACAGGAATTTGAAATGAAAGATTTGGGTGAATTGAATTACTGTTTAGGAATTGAGGTATGGAGAGAGCCTGGTAAAACTTTGATCACTCAAAGCAAATATACTAAGGAGATTCTTAAAAAGTTCAATATGACAGATTGCAAAGCTATGTCAACTCCCTTAGAACAGAATGCAAAGTTGTACAAAGAAGATGGATCGAAAGAGGCAAATGGAACATTATATCGTCAGTTAGTGGGAAGTTTGAACTATCTCACCACTACCAGACCAGACATTGCATATTCAGTCAGTATCCTTAGTCAATTCATGGCTAAGCCTTCAGGAAATCACTGGAATGCTGCAAAGAAAGTTCTCCGATACTTAAAGGGAACAGTGAATCTTGGTATTATGTACACTGATGAATCTGATGTTGCACTGACAGGTTTTTCTGATTCAGATTGGGCAGGAAATCCAGATGACAGGCGATCTACCTCTGGCTATGCATTTCATATTGGATCAGGGGTCGTATCTTGGAGTAGTAAGAAACAGCCAACTGTTTCTTTATCATCAACAGAATCAGAGTACAAAGCTTTGACCAATGCCACCTGTGAAGCTATTTGGTTACGGAGAATTCTTGCAGATCTTGAAGAGGCGCAAAGTGGTTCAACATGTATCAATTGTGATAATCAGAGTGCTATCAAATTAGCACATAATCCAGTTTACCATGCTAGAACAAAACATGTTGAGTTACAGTACCACTTTGTACGTGAGAAAATTGAGTCGAATGAAATTGAATTGATATTTTGTAATACCAAGGATAATGTGGCTGATATATTTACTAAGCCCCTTGGTAAAATCAAATTTGAAGTTTTTAGAAGTCAGTTAGGTATTGTAGAAAATCCATTTCTCCATTAAGGGAGGATGTGAGAATAATCTAGAAATAGATTTAGTTTTGGTTTGTTGTACGAGAGTGTGCATTTAGAAATCAGTTCCATCTATTCAGGGTTGTTTCCTCTTCTTCAGGAAGATTAGGTGAGTGAGTTTCTTATTTAAGGATGATGTAATTGAGCAATTAGATGTATTGTGTTGAGTGAGCTTGTCTCACGTTTGCTGGTTTTTGCTGTGCGTTTGTTTCTTGTAATTGATTTTGATGGTGGAAATGGATTCAACACCATCATAAACCTCTAGGGCACCCAAAATATTAAAGTTTGATAGTTATAACATGGATTACAAAAATCCATGCTCGATTTTCTTAAAATCTTATGAGAATTTCCATGATTTTAAGAGCGAAAAAGCAGTGTAGTTAGACTACGGCTATAGTGAAGTAGGAGGATTTTAAATTGGGAAAGTGTATTGGGTTTATATTGGTAGGGGGTTGAATAATATGATTTTTTGAAGTATTTTTCAATATGTACTCAAATTAGGGATATTGTTTAATATGTTATAATCAAACCTGATATGTTAGAAATTCAATGAGTAAAACCTCGTGACCTAATTTAACAACTCAAACAAATCCTTATGTTTAAACACCCTTGCCGCATCATTTTATTCAAAGTTTTGAATCTTACTTTGAGTTCCTAAAACAACTTACAATTCACAATGTAGAATGAAGAACAAGAATTTTTACACCTTTGAGCTTCATAAATACTTGTTGACTTCTTTCATAATTTTGCTTGTAAGAATGGATGAGAAATAAATATAGAGTTGTTATTTTTGATATTAACTAGCATTTGCTCCTAAGGGTGCAAAGGTACATCGAAGGAATAAAAGATTTGGGAAAATCATTTAGTCACGAAAACAACCTACTTTTAAATCCATGCACATAAGGTCGACCAAATTTACCAATGGCAGCACCATGAGATGAGTCCCCTACTCACAACCTATGTATGAGCACAAAGTATTGTCAAACCTTTCCCCACGTCTATCAGGCGTGGTTATTTGTCTTTTCTTCGTTACATGGTGACCCTAGATTGCTATCAAGGCATGAGATTGATCTTCGTCAAGGTCCTAAAGGCGATGACTCTAATTATATTGCGGACTCTGCACGACCTTCATTCAGAGCTTAAATTCTGCGAAGTCTGCAAGAATTTCATTGAGAGTTTAGAGGTGCTACCACAGTCACTCATAGATGGAAAAGTGAATGCCACATGCTAAATTTTTATTTGTTAGAGAGACGACGAAATTAGAGTGTCGCTATTGACTATAGTGAACATTGTGTTCACCTAAGCCCACAATAAAACACCTTCGGTGTAATTAAATTATTACAACAAATTAGAGTGTTGTTATTGACTATAGTGAACAATGTGTTCGCCTAAGCTCACAATAAAACAACTTTGATGTAATTAAATTATTACAACAATCCGGAGATCCATAGGTTGCCATTTGAAGCTTAAAGAAACTTTATATTTACAATTACCAATTTTAAATTATGGAAAATTAAATACAATTCTTTAATATTTACAACAACAAATTTTAAACCATGAAAAATTTGATGACATATGATTGATTAATTCATTTATTTTTAATTTCATATTTAACGAATGTTGAAAAAGTAATAAATGGCAACATGATATATACATAGCGATATCAAATCAAATTTATAAAGGTGGAAATCTATAAAATTTCCATAATATTATTGTTTCCAGCAATCAATGAGCAATTTTTTGGAGAGCTCAATGACTGGGGAAACAAAGTTAATTTGTTGTTATTCAACAAAATCCGAGTCCGACCTGAACATTCATTTTCCTTTAATGTTGTCAAACCCTGACCTGCACCGCAGTAGAAGTTTTCTTCTTTCTCAGCAATCTGAACTGCCAAATCACGAAGGACGTCGTGTATCCTGAATCATAAAACGTGCCCATCGACGTCTCTCCCAATGGGCTCGATCAAACAACGATCGGCTAAAATGTTGACATACATTCTTCCCATCTGGAATAGGTAGTAACTACCACGTTGATCTTGCAACTTCTTCGTTGCAAGTAGTCCTTCTGCAATCCACAACGGGATTGCCTCATCCACCTGAACAATATAGTCTTCTAAGAAGGCAGCTAAGTAGAGGAAACAAATTTGCAGATTAACGTCATATAAATTGCCTAGTGCATCATAACTCAATCGTAGGCAATGATGGAGAGCTTCTTTGTCTTGGCTAGGGAGCCTTTGGGCTGCCAAGTGCCACTCATATTCACTAGTAATCCCTGCCATCGCTCTCCCTACTGCTTTGATTAAAAGAGGCAACCCTCTACACTTGGCACACACAATCCTGATCATTCCTTCATGGATGTTTGGATGCGTCTTGGTTGTCGATGGAGAATCATAATAAGCAAACAACTGCCAGCTATCATCCGCTATCAAATCCTCCATTGTGATTATGTACTTCTCTTCAACTCCTATTTCTAACAGTACTCTGCGATTCCTTGTACTCACAATAACTGTGGAGATGCAAGAGTTGGTTAGCCAGAGTAGACCCAATTCCTCAAGCAATTTTGCACCCTCTTCCCATACATCATCCAATATCAAGACAAACCTCTTTCCCTACAATCTCTCATACAACCATATTTTTACAGCTTCTTGGTTAAGATTTTTACCACGATCTACGTTTGCTTGCATGTCTATTTGTGCAGAGAGCTTGTTTCGAAGACTTGGAAATGACGGACACTAAGAAACAGTAAGCCAAAGCAATAATCCATCACTAAAATTATCTCTTAGCTTTTTATTGTTGAAGAGTGTCTTCAGAAGCAGAGTTTTGCCACCTGAACCACCCTTTCCTACCACGCCAACGTGCCGCTTCATCTATCACTAACTTTTCCAGTCTTGCATAAGCAATTTATTGTCCCACGATAAGGGGTTCGTTGATGAATAATCCCGCTGATGTAATTAGAGTCTGGGAAGTGTTTACAGATGTACTCAATAAAGAAGAAGCCAAGGATTAGATGTTTTCCCTAATATACCCAAGTTCCTCTTTCAGCATTGGAGTTTGTCCTGCAGTTTGAGCTAAGTTAACCAAAGGAGCGAGTTGGAGATGGTACCACAGCCACTGACATATGAAAAGGTCAATGCCACGTGCTAAATTTTTATTTGTTAGAGGGACGAGGAAATTAGAGTGTTGCTATTGGCTATAGTGAACAATGTGTTCACCAAAAACCCCACAATAAAACACCTTCGATGTAATTACACGACAACATTAATTTTAAAAGATTGAATATTAACTCCAGGTCCACCTCGATGCCACGTGTCATGGGATTTTTACTCAAATCAAGTTAGGCTATTGGCAGACGGCCCTTGTCGTTCCGTCCCATCTCCTCTCATCCCATCTAGTCACTACTTGCCACCTGCATTCGTTTTGGCTTCACGTGATGAGTTTTGAGTGTGGGATCAACCCTCTGGATTATCGTAATATAAACGGTTTGACATTTTCTAGGTAGATTTTCTCATTACGTATTTTCAAATTCGATCATATGGGTTGTAATTATAATTTTAATTAAATTTGATGAGATCTCGTTATATTGTAATATGGTTGTAATTGTAATTCTAGTTCAATTTATTTAATTAAAATCTTTTGAGATTTTACATGTTGAATTTGTTTAGAAAAAATCTCATTTATATGTAAAATTATAAATTTACATGATATAATTTACAAAATCTAAATATTATATAATTTTTTTTTATATAATTTTGTAAATTTAATTGAATTATATAACATATTAGTTGTAATTTTAACATCTTAAGTCTTTTCATTTTAAATATGTTTTTTATTTTATTTTCTCTAAAAATTCTTTAAATTTAGATGGTATAATGTGTCATAAAGGTTTATGTTTATTCTTGTTAAAGAAGAAGCAAAAAAATTCACATTACTAAAATCAACGAATCTAATTTCCATATAATAACTCAACGTTTAGAGTGGATCATAACCCAAAAGTCAAACGTTTACAATCAACCTCTTATTTCGTTCAGTTTTGCTTTGGCTCTTCTCAATATTTCAAAGCAGTTCCTTGAATCTTGAAATTGCGAGGGAAATTTCACGATGAGGAAGGCTGTGAAGGAGTAGTTTCATTACTATTAACTGCTTATACCTCGTCTGCCATCTCTGCTTATAATCACGCTCGCAATCCTCCCCATTTTAACTTGTCTGCCATCTCTGAGTGCTCTCTCCCCCGCCCTAAGGTTCTTTTCTTCTGCAAACCTATCGGTCAGATATAATATCATTTATCTGCCAACGCTGAGTTTCCATAATATATTTTATTTCTATGGTTTGTTTGGTAATACTAATCAAATTTAAGATGAGGAGCAGTCTAATAGCGGCGCTAGCTCTGATCCCTCTCCTGCTCCTTGCAATCAGTTGCTGCAGTACCTGTTGTTGGAAATTTACTGCCCAGCCAATCCCTCGGCCTTTGATCCCAATCTCAATTCCATTGCCAACGGTCACATGGAGAAGGATGCCGTGGAATATGATGAAGAGAATAGCCACTGGGTCAGCTCTTCGGCCGCCTCCTCGAAAAATTCCAAGAACGAGATCAGCGAGTTGTCGTTCAAGCTTAATGCGACTATTCAAAATATAAACAAGGCCGACGAATCACCCTTATGGAACAAAGTAAATGGCGTATTAAATTTAATGACGAAAGGCGTTCCCAGGCCGACGAATCACGCTTATGGAACAAAGTAAAAGGCGTCATAAATTTAATGACGAAAGGCGCGGTCAGTCTTCAAGTAAAATCGATGCAGAGACTGGGAAGTGGTTGCAGATGTACTCGCTGAAGTAGTAGTTTCCCTAATCTGCCCAAGTTCCTCTTTCAGCACTGGAGTTTGTCCGGCAGTTTGAACTAAGTTAACCAAAGGAAAGAGTTGGATATGAAAAGGTCAATGCCACGTGCTAATTACACTGAAAGTGTTTTCTTTGCTAGTTTTGGCTGGGAAACCTTGTTCATCTCAACCAATCTCAACAATCCACATCTACTCAAGATTTGACGGTTGGCAGACATCCTACCGCCTACTGTCCAATCCTTCGCTTGCCCATGCTACTGTCATCTCGTTTGCTCACACCGACATGCCTTCGGTGTCGTTCTGCTCTTTTTAATGAGCAAGTACTAGTTTGTATTTGTTAGAAAGACGAAATTAGAGTGTTGCTAGTGTATTCACAAAAACTCCATAATAAAACACTTTTGGTGTAATAAACATAACAGTGAAATAACACTTCACGGAAGTAGTTGAGCCCCACAAAAAATTTGAGATCCTTTTTGCTATGTTGTCGTGGATAAATTTTATAGGTTTAGTAATATTCTTTGTTGATTCATTTTTATGTTTCTTGGATTGTAATATAATAACAAGTGTACAAAATCATGCAAATGCTTAAGATGTGATTATAAGATACTTTCCATGCACTTATGTAATAGCACTTTAGTACTACAAATACTAAAGACAAGTTTCATATATTATACTTTCCATGGACTTATGTAATAGCACTTTAGTATTACAAATATTAAAAGACAAAGTTTCACATATTTTGGAATTGTTTTATTATACAATGATAGAAATGTTTCAAGATATAAGTGAGATATACTGGAGTTCTAGAAGCCATATTTGGAAAGTGTTTATATATATATATATATATATATATATATATATATATTTTCAGGCCAGCAACATATATGATATTTAGATATTAGCTTTTGAAAATCTCATTTACATTTAGTAATAAAAATATTAAGAAGTGAGATAACTGAATTATTATATATGTATATATAAGTTAGGTTGTTTTTTTAATTATTTATAATATTTTTTTATTATCAAGGATAATTTATCAATATTAAATTCTAACTTTGATTTTAGTTTATAAGTTTAAATTATTATCTTATTTATTAAAATAAGAGATTTTAAAAAGGGATAAAATATGAGATACAACATAGTTGTAGATAAAGTGTATTTTAGAAAGAAAATAAATAAATAAATAAATGTAGAATTAGTTATTTTATTTGATATTATTAGAGGTAATTGATATCAATCAAGTTAATATTTTGTGATTCAAATTAGTCTTTACATTGTTTAATAAAGGATTTTCAATTGATTATGATTTGAAATGGTTAACAAATTATTATAATTATTATTTATAATGATGCATTTTAAGAAGTGAAAAAGGGATAAATTAGTATCAATCATGATTTTGTGGTATAATTTCAACAAATTATATAAAATGAGAACAATAGGATTTTGGATGAGAATAGGTATACTAGTATTTGCACCCAGAGGTGCAAAGGGAGGCCCATAAGAGTAGTGGGGAATATGGAAGGCAATAATAAAGTGAAATTTATGGACACTGAAATACAAGGCAAGAGGTGCATGTTTTTGACAAAGAAGAGGACTAATATAGGAGATTGTGTGGGATTTAGAATTTGTTGAATGTGTGTGATAATTACTAATTTTTTCTGGCTTGATTTAGAGGGGGTTTGAACCTTAAATTTCATGGTTTATATAATACTTTATAAGAGGGAAATTGTCAATTAACTGTCTCCTTAAATTGACAAACAATATTTTCTATAATTCTCGATTCATTTCATGATATGATTTCATTTTAAAGATTTAATTTTTTTATTCAAAAAAACTATATATAGTAGCATAGTCCCCAGTTTCATAGTCTCTAAAGCTGGGGAAGGGAGCATTGAAGAGGAAGAGGTTAAATTTTGATTATTGTTTTTTTTTTAATTATTATATGTAAATATATAGAATCCAAAATTAACTTGTTGAAGGGCAAGCTAATAAGTACTTGTTGAAGGGCAAGTTAATAGTGTCACTCAAGGTAGGAATTATGCTTGAAAAAAATTGCATAAAACATTATAACTTGCATTGGTCAATGCTAAATTAATAGTAGTTAATAGACAACTTGAATCCCATAGTCTTGATTCTTGCATTGATCAATGCTAAATTAATAGTGGTTAATAGACAACTTGAATCCCATATTCTCAATTCTTGCATTGGTCAATGCTAAATTAATAGTGGTTAATAGACAACTTGAATCCTATAGTCTTGATTTGGCAAGAACTAATAAATTGAGATGTCTAACATTTACAATTTTACTTCTACATAAATGATGGTGGGAACTATTGGTAAGTATATTTATTTACATCTTATTTTTGTCTTTTTTTGTGTGCAAAAACTTGGTTAAATTATGATGGGAAGTAAGTCATATATGTATATATTTTCAAATTTATATTTAAATATTGTTTTTAATATTCAATAGTGTTTTGCTTAAAAATTTTAATTATAAAAAATCTCTCTATTATTACAAAATCTATTAATCAATAATTAATGACTATGAAATTATTAAATAGATTTATTAAGAATTTAATTATAAAACATCCACATACATGGTGGTAAATCTATTTATTAAAATTTTAATTATGAAAAATCCACCTATGAGAGAACATTTACAATTTTACTTCTACATAAATATTGGTGGGAAGTAGCTATAGGTAAGTATATTTATTTAAATCTTATTTTTTTCTTTTTGCAAAAACTTGGTTAAATTATGGTGGGAAGTAAGTCATATATATAATTTTTCAAATTTACATTTAAATATTGTTTTTAATATCCAATAATGTTTAGCTTAATGTAGATAGACATTGATAGAATTTCAAAGGTGATGAAAACACATCTTTAAAAAAAATAATGAGTGTCTCTAACTAAGTAGAGATAAAGTAAAGTGCATTATAACTTATTAATTAAAAATAATAATTTTTTTTTTTTAACTTGAAATTATATTTTTAAAAATATTATCATCATATTAGGAATTTGGCTTCTGTGATCCATAATATTGGTATAAAATATTTCGGCAAAAATCACATTCCAACAGATTTTTGTCTATTTAGACTGTGTCTTACATCAGATTTCTTATCTTGTCCTGATGATGAACCACAATCGCTGGTTCGAAACGCGTCGACAAAATCTGTTGGAATGTGATTTTTTCTGAAATATTTTATACCAATATTATCATCATATTAATTAATAAATGTTTTTTTTTTTCCTACATATATATATGACACATTAATTTCAGGGGATTAGTGGCCTCTTAGGAATAGGCCAATTTAAAAGAATGAAAAAAAATGTTGTTTATTTGAAAATTGAGAAGTTGTTATAATCTTGATGCCTTTATTTAAAGCACCACAGAGGCTAAAATTTGTTTAAAGCCTGGAATCTAGAAAGAAAAAACCTTGTAGACCTTGTAAACTACATTAGGGGCTTGCTATTTGTAAGGTATTAAATCCATAAACATTAAATGGATACAAATTCGGTCTTCCCAAGATATAGTTGGTTTTCCAAAGTACAAATGAAGAACTAAAAAGAAATACATTTACTACTCCTCAAAAACCATTAAACAAATTAAAAAAAATAAAATTAAAAAGAAAGTCGTAGTCTAACTAGATTGCTTTTTAGCTCTGAAAATCATGAAAATTTCAGTAAGATTTTAAGAAAATCCGGCAGGGATTTTTGTAAATCCACGTTATAACTATCAAACTTTAATATTTTGGATGCCATAGAGGTTTTTGATGGCACTGAATCCATTTCCACCATCAAAATTATGATTCAAACATTGTTACTGTAAGATTTCTTAAAATTTTTTGACCCAAATTTCGGCCAATTTTGACCATCCGGGCAATTCCTCCGTCTCGTTAGACAACTCCAAAAAGAAATCCATATGCGAACCCCTCAAAAACCATGAAAACAAGATTATGCACAAAATACCATTTCAACACCAATTTGTACAGTTTTAAGGTGTACCAAATTGAAATGCTTACCTGGAGTAACAATGATGGTGAAAAGTTGTTGCCAATTTTTATTATTTCAACAGTCAAACAAATATGAAACAACTACATTATTGATGATGATTTTAAAAATTTTCATATTTTTTTCCAACCATTGCCCTTTCAAATTCATTTAAATAAATTTGAACCGAATGAACTTGTAAGTCAAAGTTTGTAAAATAAATTTGAAAACAAAATGAGTTAGGTGGTCTAGCCTTGGTAAACCTGGGCAATGTTATCACATAAATTTTTTTGTTAAAAATTATTTATATGAGCAATTTTTTTTGGTGTTTAAGGTTGCAGTTGCTCTCGGTATTTTATACAGGATTATTATTATGATGGTTTGAAAATATCCAATTATCTCCCACCTCCATGTCTCCTTCCGCCTCCATGTAATTACTTCGTTTCATGGTCAGTTAAAACTATGTTTTTCCCTATACATCACAATAATTTTAAACATGGTTTACAAACAACTGAGAACGAATTTTCAAAAACTGAGAGAGGCTTATCTCAAAAAAATCTTCATATACAATAACCTTTTTCACTTTTATATATATATCTTGGATTGAGATATTCAAAGGGATAACTGGACCCTATGTTTCAGAAATTCAGGAGGAAAAAGCTCAAAGACAGTTAGTGACTTGAAGGCCACCTCATCAAATAAGAGCTGCTATCAAATTCGAATTACTCTTATTTATCACCAGCAATCCACAAAGATAGTGCCAAGTAGATTCATTAGTTTTAAATGTCCTATATTTTAGTTCTATTTGTGTAACACTGTTAGAGATATTTGTAATGAATCTTGATATTTTTTAAGATATTTTAGTTTCAAAATTGTATAAATACTTCATCATTTGAAGTAATAGAGGTTGGAACATTGGACATTGAACTAGTGTATTCTATCTTGATCAAGTAACACAGTGAATACAGAGAAAAGTTGCAGCTTAAATTTAGGGATTCATGTAATAAGCTTGTATGACTATGTTTCTCTTTAGCATGTCACTCCATTGAATAATTTATCTCTCCATTACATATCTGTTTCTTTCACTCATTGTATTTACAGTTCTTTAAGCATGATTCATGAGTAATGCTTGCCCTGTTTTGATGAGATGATGATGTTGTGTTTATTTTCTTCTTAAGGAATGAATTCATACTTATATGCTTGTTCCCGATCTCTCTTTTCATCCTACACCATAACCATACAACCTAAAGGGTCACTCAAGCTTTCTTACCTTGCCCCTTTATTCCCCTAAAATTTTTGCTTTTGTAACCCTAAAAGAGTTTCAAGCCTAGTTTCTAAAGGTCCAATCTCATCTAGCACAAAAATTACAATCAATCAAACCATAATATGCATATCTAGCCTAAAATTTCCATGATCCAGTCAAATTGGCTGTGAATTTCATTGAGAGAGGCCTCTCATCCTAGTAGGGTTAGCTACTAGGTCAAAGTGGTATGTGGTTACCTTTGCTAGTCTCCTTCTCAGCCTTCAGAGATCCGATGGAGTGCTAAAAGGCAACACGATAACATGGTTGAATATGAAATGAAAGTCGAACCTTGGGAATAACCAATTTTTAGGTATGAAATTTAAATTTAAATACGGAACTAAATAGATACAAGTAAATTGATGTGTATATGTTAAAAAATTGAATTGCACAACTTTAAAGGAGCCTTACCAGAAGATTTCTTTCATCTAAGCTCACAAAAACACTTGAATCTCATGGCAGGAATGAAGTAGTTGCTGGACTCTTTAGGTAACTTCACAAATCTTCAACATATTGATTTGTCTTCTTGCAAGGATTTGCAAATGCTGTTGCTTTCCTTTGACAATCTGAGGAAGCTTCAACATATTAGTTTGTCTGGTTGCATACATTTGCAAACGCTGCCACCATCCTTTGGAAATTTAAGGTACCTTCAAAATGTTAAGTTAATGGCGTGTGAGCCCTAGCATATTAAACGCCTTAAAACACTATTATTTCAAAAGTAAACCATTCCTGAGGTACGGGGTATTGAAGTTTGCAACAATAAATGGTGAAATTGGCATCTAGAAACAACATGACAACACCTACACTAAGTGTGGGACGAGGAGGTCCAAGCCACACCTACACTAGGGTGGGACCAGGAGGTCCAAGTAGCAACTACACCAGGGTGGGGCCAGGAGGCCCAAGAAACACCTACACTAGTGCGGGACCACAGGTCCTAGCAACACCTACACTGGTTTGGGCTAAATTTGGTGCAGTGTCTATTTTAATTATCCCTTAATTAAATTGGAGAATAAAATGTAATCTTATCTCATAATCACTTGTAATAGTTAACTGCGTGTGATAAACTCAGTTAGCTCATGAATTTCAAGTTGAGGGTAGTTGGTGAGGCACGCAGAGTAATTCTAGTTGTAACAGAGTTCGAAGTGCAGTGGTGCATTAGTTTAATGCATGAGTAATCAGTTGACTTAGTTAGGTGAGTTAAAGTCAGTTGTGCTAGTTGTAAATGTTTGTTCCACTAGTGAGAGATCAAGTGAATTAAATATTATTTAAGTCACAATCAGTGATATGCCATGCAACTGATGATTTACTATTAATAGCTGCATGCATGTCAATTCCAGTGGAGACCCAGTTGAGACAAAGGTTAAAGGGAAGTTAACTATCAGTTGTGATATTAGCAGGCTGCCCAGATGCAGTTAAAACACCACACGATGCCCATGATACTCAGCGCAGTTGAGAAAGGCTGAAATTCTTAAGGAATAGGGATTGCATTCCTCATGAATTGCGTGAGCAAGACAAGCTAAAGATAGGCTGAGAATTGGATAAGTGTTGGCCTAGTTTTTTCTAGATCAATGTGAGATGATTAACAGAGTGCAGGAGACTCTTGTGAGAAGAGTGCATTGTAATTGTTTCATGATTCCTTGTGGAATATACAATATATGATAGAGGGGTTTTGAGCAGAAATCTTTCCCCAGGAAATTATCTATGTTGTCATTTGATTGATTCTTATTTGCTTCATGTGATTGGCGATTGTGTTTAAATTTCCGCAATTGATTTGTAGAAGTGATTCAGTATCTAACTTTAGGACATTGTTAGATCAGATTGAATCCATGATATACATATTGTTTGCATAATTTATACATGGTATAAGAGCACATGAAATCATAATAGTTGAGGAGGAGTTGAGTTTGTGACTGAATAGAATTCGAATTTGTAGAAGACTTTCTCGGTGCTACTGGTGTTTCAGGATCGAAATGGCTTTCAATGGCTTGAGATTGGAGTATGCACTCGAGGGCAGATCTAACTATATTGCTTGGAAATATAGGATGGAGGCAGTATTGGAGGACAATGGATTGAAGTAATTCATTGACAATGATGTTCCCAAATCCATTGTGACAGATGCTGCAAATCTTGATGCATGGCAAAAGAAAATTGCAAGGGCAAGGAGGATCTTACTGGAGGGAGTACGAGACCACATTGTCTCAAGTCTCCATGGAAAAGTGACTCCATATGCAATGTGGAAGGCTTTGACAGATCTATTTCAGAGCAACAGTGATCATAGGAAATTGGCACTGAAAGTTAAACTTAGGAAGGTTAAGATGGGGAAGAACGACACTATTCCGGTATACTTAAAAATGTTTGTCCAATGTCAAGATGAGCTTGGGAGTGTAGGAATTATTGTTGTGGATGATGACTTGGTGAGCCTAGCTCTTCTAGGACTTCCCAAGAGTTGGCATAGATATAAGGATTCTGTTAAAGCGAGGGAGAAGCTGCCAGATTGGGAACGAATTTGGTCGAATTTGGTGCAAGAAGAGTTTAGACGGAATACCAGAGATGGATATTCATTTAGGAATTAAGATGAAGAAGATTGTGCTGTGGCTACCAAGGCAAAGAAGGGGAAAGGAAATAAATTCCATTCCAAATCTGATACCGGTGAAGAAGGCAAGGAGCGCGACATGTCTAGAGTGAAGTGTTTTCACTGTCACGAGCATGGACATTATGCCACTAATTGTCCACAAAAGAAGAAGAACAAGAAGGCTTATGGATTTTCATCTGGTGAGACTTTGGCCTCACAATTTGAGCTTTAATTATCATTGATCGCATGCATGGTGTCTAGTGTGATGGGATCAGGGTGGTACTTGGATAGTGGTGCATCTTTCCACATGACGGGAAACAAAGAACTTTTTAGTAGCTTGGAGGAGAAGGATTGCTAGATGCATATCGAAATGGGTGATGATGGAAGGTATAACGCTACTAGGATTGGTGCAGTTACTTTTTAGAGACAGTTAGGTAAACCATTTTTTTAAAAGATGTAATGCATGTACTAGGCTTGAAGAAAAATTTAGTTTTAGTTGCAATGTTGGAGGATAGAGGTTATGATGTTGTTTTCAGTGAAGGAAAAGTTTTCCTTCGACACAAAGCAATAGTACAAGCCAAGAAGATTTGGATTCGTATGAAGAATATCTATAAACTTGATGTAGATGCAATTTCTACAGAGATTCCAACCATTGGGAAGTGTGAGAAAGCCATGAAATTGACCCTTGAGAGGGAGCTTGATTTGCATGCAGATGAGGAACTATTGGTTCCAAAGAATGAAACTCAAGATGTGGAGGAGCCACGTGCAGAGGATCATGGAGTGGCAGAAGCCACTCAAGTAGAGAAATTTCTAGCCAGATGGGCAGAGCGAGTACATGTAGCTATACCTCCAGGTGTGAGGTGGGGTGACGTGAAAAATTAATCCCAAGAAGAAATTTGGGCAGGGTCCTAGAGATGGTGTGTCTCATGCATCGAAACTGACTACAAGGAGCCCGTAATCCAACAGTAGAAGGATCACTTATATTGATGCAGTCAGATGTTAGGAGGACAGAAATTAGAGTGACAAGTGTCGAATACTAGAGCGCAGATCATAGTTGGCAGTAGTGCAGAGTGCATGGATGCAGATGTCAACAACACAGAGAGTACAATAGACATGTGCATTACCTAGAAAAAGTCAGAAGACTTTGATGACAAATGCATTATACTGATTTAGTTGTTTGGAGGCTATTCAGTTTCAGAAGTGTTGCATGCAAAGGTTGCATGTGCGAGAAACACTAAAGAAGTGTTGCATGTCACATGTAAGGACATTCATTTCTTGTTGAGAGGGAGTGTTGAAGTTTGCAACAAGAAACAATGAAATTGGCATCTAGAAACAACATGACAACACCTACACTAAGTGTGAGACCAGGAGGTACAATCAGCACTAACACTAGGGTGGGACTAGGAGGTCTAAGCAACACCTACACTACGGTGGGACCAGGAGGTCCAAGCAACACCTAAACTAGGGTGGGACCAGGAGGTCCAAGCAACACCTACACTAGTGTGGGACCATAGGCCCTAGCAGCACCTACACTGGTGTGGGCTAAATTTGGTGTAGTGTATAGTTTAATTATCCCTTAATTAGTTTGGACAATAAAATGTAATATTATCTCATAGTCACTTGTAATAGTTAACTGAGTGTGATAAATTCAGTTAGCTCATGAATTTCGAGTTGAGGGTAGTTGGTGAGGCATGCAAAATAATTCTAGTTGTAAAAGAGCTCAAATTGCAATGGTGCATTAGTTTAATGCATGAGTAATCAGTTAACTTAGTTAGGTGAGTTAAAGTCAGTTGTGCTAGTTGTAACTGTTTGTTGCACTAGCGAGAGATCAAGTGAATTAAATGTTATTTAATTCACAATCAATGATTTGCCATTTAACTCATGATTTACTATTAATAGCTGCATGCATGTCAGTTCCAGTGGAGACCCATTTGAGACAAAGGTTAAAGGGAAGTTAACTATTAGTTGTGATATTAGCAGGCTGCCCAGATGCAGTTAAAACACCACAAGATGCCCATGATACTTAGCACAGTTGAGAAAGGCTGAAATTCCTAAGGAATAGGGATTGCATTACTCATGAATTGTGTGAGCAAGGTAGGCTGAAGACAGGCTGAGAATTGGCTAAATGTTGGCCCAATTTTGTTTGGATCAGTGTGAGACGATTAGCAGAGTGCAAGAGACTCTTGTGAGAAGAGTGCATTGTAATTGTTTCATGAGTCTTTGTGGAATATACAATATATGATAGAGGGGTTTTGAGAAGCAAGCTTTCCACATGAAATTATCTGTGTTGTGGTTTGATTGATTCTTCTTTGCTTCATGTGATTGGCAATTGTGTTTAAAATTCTGCAATTGATTTGTATAAGTGATTCAATATCTAGCTTTAGTACATTTTTAGATCGGATTGAATCCATGATATACATATTGTTTGTATAATTTCTACATGGTATTAGAGGTCAGGAAATCACAACAGTGGAGGAGAAGCTAATTTTGTGACTGAATAGAATTCAAATTTGCAGAAGACTTTCATGGTGCTATAGGTGATTCAGGATCGAAATGGCTTTCAATGGCTTGAGATTGGATTATGAACTCGAGAGAAGATCTAGCTATATTGCTTGTAAAGATAGGATGGAGACAGTACTGGAGGAAAATGGAGGGAAGGAATCCATTGACAATGATGTTCCTAAACCCGTTGTGACAGATGCTGCAAATCTTGATGCATGGAAAAAGAAAGTTGCAAGGGCAAGAAGGATCTTACTAGAGGGAGTACGAGACCACATTGTCTCAAGTCTCCATGGAAAAGGGACTCCATATGCAATGTGGAAGGCTTTGACAGATCTATTTTAGAGCAACAATGATCATAGGAAATTGGCACTAAAAGATAAACTTAGGAAGATCAGGATGGAGAAGAACGACACTATTCAGGATGAGCTTGGGAGTGTAGGAATTATTGTCGTGAATGATGACTTGGTGAGCCTAGCTCTTCTAGAAATTCCTAAGAGTTGGCATAGTTATGAGGACATTGTCAATGGGAGGGAGATGTTGCCCGATTAGGAACGAATTTGGTCAGATTTGGTGCAAGAAGTGTTCATACGGAATACCAGAGATGGATCTTCATATAAGAATGAAGATGAAGAAGATTGTGCTTTGGCTTCCAAGGAAAAGAAGGGAAAGGAAAGAAATTCCATTCCAAGTGTGAGACCGGTGAAGAAGGAAAGGAGTGCGACATGTCCAGAGTGAAGTATTTTCACTGTCACGAGCATGGACATTATGTCACTAATTGCTCACAAAAGAAGAAGAACAAGAAGGCTTCAAGGTCTGCAGCTGGTGAGGCTTTGGCCTCGCAATTTGTGCTTGACTTCTCACTGATCGCATGCATGGTGTCAAGTGTGACGGGATAAGGGTGGTACTTGGATAGTGGTGCATCTTTCCACATGTTGAGAAACAAAGAAATTTTCAGTAGCTTGGAGGAGAAGGTTCTCCAGATGCATATCAAAATGGGTGACGATGGAAGGTATAGCGTTAAAGGGATTGGTACAATTAATTTATAGAGAGATTCAGGTAAACCAATTTTATTAAAAGATGTAATGCATGTATCAGGCTTGAAGAAAAATTTAGTTTCAATTGCAAATTTGGAGGATTGAGGCTATGATGTTGTTTTGAGTGAAGGAAAAGTTTTCCTTCGACACAAAGCAACATTAAAAGCCAAGAAGATTGGGATTCGTATGAAGAATCTCTATAGACTTGATGTAGATGCGATTTCTACAAAGCTTCCAACCATTGGGAAGTGTGAGAAAGCCATGCAATTGACCCTTTAGAGGGAGCTTGATTTGCATGCAGATGAGGAACTCTTGGTTCCAAAGAATGAACCTCAAGATGTGGAGCAACCACATGCAGAGGATCATGGAGTGGTAGAAACCACTCAAGCAGAGAAATTTTGAGCCAGATGGGCGGAGGGAGTGCATGCATCTATACCTCCAGGTGTGAGGTGGGGCGATGTGCAAAATTAATCCCAAGAAGAAATTTGGTCAGGGTATTAGAGATGGTGCATCTCATGGATCAAACCTGGCTATGAGGAGCCCACAGTAGAGCAGTAGCAGGATCAGTAAGATTGATGCAGCTAGATGTCAGGAGGATAGAAATTAGAGTGACAGGTGTCAGATACTGGAGCGCAGATCAGAGTTGGTAGCAGTGCAAAGTGCATGGATGTAGATTTCAACAATGTAGAGAATACAGTAGACATGTGCAGTATCGAGCAGCAGTCAGAAGACTCTGATGACGTATGCATTATACTGATTTAGTTGTTTGGAGGCTATTCAGTTTTAGAAGTGTTGCAATGCAAAGGTTGCACGTGCGAGAAACATTAGAGAAGTGTTGCATGAAAGAGTTGCATGTCGCATGCAGAGACATTCCTTTCTTGTTGAGAGGTAGTGTTGAAGTTTGCAACAAAACAATGAAATTGGCATCAGGAAACAACATGACAACACCTACACTAAGTGTGGGACCAGGAGGTACAAATAGCACCTACATTAGGGTGGGACCAAGAGGTCCAAGCAACACCTATACTAGGGTGGGACTAGGAGGTCCAAGCAACACCTATGCTAGGGTGGGACCACGAGGTCCAAGTAGCACCTACACTAGTGCAGAACTATAGGTTCTAGCAACACCTACAATGGTGTGGGCTAAATTTGGTGCAGTGTATATTTTAATTATCCCTTAATTAATTTGGACAATAAAATGTAATATTATGTCATAATCACTAGTAATAGTTAACTTAGTGTGATAAACTCAGTTAGCTCATGAATTTCGAGTTGAGGGTATTTGGTGAGGCATGCAGAGTAATTCTAGTTGTAACAGAGTTCAAAGTGCAATGGTGCATTATTTTAATGCATGAGTAATCAGTTAACTCAGTTAGGTGAGTTAAAGTCAGTTGTGCTAGTTGTAACTGTTTGTTGCACTAGTGAGAGATCGAGTGAATTAAATATTATTTAATTCACATTCAATGATCTGCCATGCAACTCATAGCTACATGCATGTTAGTTCCAGTGGAGACCCAGTTGAGACAAAGGTTAAAGGGAAGTTAACTATCAGTTGTGATATTAGCAGGCTGCCCAGATGCAGTTAAAACACCACAGGATGCCCATGATACTTAGCGCAATTGAGAAAGGCTGAAATTCATAAGGAATAGGTATTGCATTCCTCATGAATTACATGAGCAAGGCAGTTTGAAGACAAGTTGAGAATTGGCTGAGTGTTGGCGAAATTTTGTTTGGATTAGTGTGAGAAAATTATCATAGTGCAAGAGACTCTTGTGAGAAGAGTGCATTGTAATTGTTTCATGATTCCTTATGGAATATAAAATATATGATAGAGGGGTTTTGAGCAGCAAGCTTTCCCTGGGAAATTATTTGTGTTGTGGTTTGATTGATTCTTCTTTGCTTCATGTGATTGGCGATTGTGTTTAAAATTCCACAATTGATTTGTAGAAGTGATTGAATATCTAGCTTTAGTACATTATTAGATCGGGTTGAATCCATGATATACACATTATTTGTATAATTTTTACATGGTATCAGAGCACAGGAAATCACAATAGTGAAGGAGGAGCTAATTTTGTGACTGAATATAATTCAAATTTGCAGAAGACTGTCTTGGTGCTACAGGTGATTCATGATCGAAATGGCTTTCAATGGCTTGAGATTGGAGTATGCACTCGAGGGAAGCTCTAACTATATTGCTTGGAAATATACGATGGAGGTAGTAGTGGATGACAATGGATTGAAGGAATTCATTGACAATGATGTTCCCAAACCTGCTGTGACATATGCTGCAAATATTGATGCATGGCAAAATAAAGTTGCAAGGGTGAGGAGGATCTTACTAGAGGGAGTATGAGACCACATTGTCTCAAGTTTCCATGGAAAAGAGACTCCATATGAAATGTGGAGGGCTTTGACAAATATATTTCAGAGCTGCAATGATCATAGGAAATTGGCACTGAAAGATGAACTTAGTCAGATCAAGATGGAGAAGAACGACACTATTCCGGTATACTTAACAAAGCCTTTCTAATGTCGAGATGAGCTTGGGAGTGTAGGAATTACTGTCACGGATGATGACTTGGTGAGCCTAGCTCTTCTAGGACTTACCAAGAGTTGGCATAGTTATGAGGACTCTATCAATGGGAGGGAGAAGCTGCCATATTGAGAACTACTTTGGTCGCATTTGGTGAAAGAAGAGTTCAGACGAAATACCAGAGATGGATCTTCATCTAAGAATGAAGATGAAGAAAATTGTGCATTGGCTTCCAAGGCGAAGAAGAGGAAAGGAAAGAAATTCCATTCCAAATCTAAGATCAGTGAAGAAGGCAAGGAGCGTGACATGTCCAGAGTGAATTATTTTCACTTTGACGAGCATGGACATTATGCCACTAATTTTCTACAAAAGAAGAAGAACAAGAAGGCTTCAGGATCTGCAACAGGTGAGGCTTTGGCCTTGTAATTTGAGCTTGAATTCTCACTGATCGCATGCTTGGTGTCAAGTTTCATGGGATCAGGGTGGTACTTGGATAATGGTGCATATTTCCACATGATGGGAAACAAAGAACTTTTCATTAGCTTGGAGGAGAAGGATCTCTAGATGCATATCGAAATGTGTGACGATGAAAGGTGTAGCGCCATCAGGATTGGTACAGTTAATTTTTAGAGACAGTAAGGTAAACCATTTTTATTAAAAGATGTAATGCATGTACCAGGCTTGAAGAAAAAATTAGTTTCAGTTGCAATGTTGGAGGATAGAGGCAATGATGTTGTTTCCAGTGAAGGAAAAGTTTTCCTTCGACACAAAGCAATAGTACAAGCCAAGGAGATTGGGATTTGTATGAATAATCTCTATAGAATTGATGTAGATGCAATTTCTACGTAGCTTCCAACCATTGGGAAGTGTGAGAAAGCCATGCAATTGACCCTTTGAGAGGGAGCTTGATTTGCATGCAGATGAGGAACTCTTGGTTCCAAAGAATGAACCTCAAGATGTGGAGCAACCACATGCGAAGGATCATGGAGTGGAAAAAACCACTCAAGAAGAGAAATTTCGAGCCATATGAGCAGAGGGAGTACATGCAACTATACCTCTAGGTGTGAGGTGGGGTGATGTGCAAAATTAATCCCAAGAAGAAATTTGGATAAGGTCCTAGAGATGGTGCGTCTCATGGATCGAACCTAGCTACGAGGAGCCCACAATACAATAGTAGCAGGATCAATTATATTGATGCAATCAGATGTCAAGAGGATAGAAATCAGAGTGATAAGTGTCGGATACAGGAGTGTAGATCAGAGTTAGTAGCAGTGCAGAGTGCATGGATGCATATGTCAACAACGCATAGAATCCAGTAGACATGTGCGGTAGGAATTAGTAATTAGAAGACTCTGATGACAGATGCATTATAATGATTCAGTTGTTTGGAGGCTATTCAGTTTCGAAAGTGTTGCATGCAAAGGTTGCATGTGCGATAAACACTAGAGAAGTGTTGCATGCAAGGACATTCCTTTCTCGTGGAGAGGGAGTGTTGAAGTTGACAACAAGAAATAGTGAAATCGACATCCAGAAACAACATAACAGCACCTACACTAAGTGTGGGACTAAGAGGTCCAAGAAACACCTACACTAAGGTGGGACCAGGAGGTCCAAGCAACACCTACACTAGGGTGGGACCAGGAGGTCCAAGCAACACCTACACTAGGGTGGGACAAGGAGGTCCAAGCAGCACCTGCACTAGGGTGGGATAAAGAGGTCCAAGCGGCACCTACACTAGGGTGGGACTAGGAGGTCCAAGCAGCACCTATGCTAGTGTGGGAACACATGTCCTAGGAGAAAAGTGCATTGTAATTGTTTCATGATTCCTTGTGGAACATACAATATATGATAGAGGGGTTTTGAGCTACAAGCTTTCCCCAGGAAATTATCTGTGTTGTGGTTTGATTGATTCTTCTTTGCTTCATGTGATTGGCGATTGTGTTTAAATTTCTGTAGATGATTTGTAGAAGTGATTCAATATCTAGCTTTAGATATTGTTAGATCGGAATGAATCCAAGATATACATATTGTTTGTATAATTTCTACATGGTCTCAGAGCACATGAAATCACAATAGTGGAGGAGGAGCTAAGTTTGTGACTGAATAAAATTTTAATTTGTAGAAGACTTTCTTGGTGCTACAGATGATTCAGGATCGAAATGGATATAAATGGCTTGAAATTGGAGTATGCAATCAAGGGCAGCTCTAACTATATTGCTTGGAAGGACAGGATGGAGGCAGTACTGAGGACAATGGATTGAAGGAATTCATTGACAATGATGTTCCCAAACCCGCTGTGACAGATGCTGCAAATCTTGATGCATGGAAAAATAAAGTTGCAAGGGCGAGGAGGATCTTACCAGAGGGAGTAAGAGACCACATTGTCTCAAGTCTCCATGGAAAAGAGACTCCATATGCAATGTGGAAGGCTTTGACAGATCTGTTTCAGAGCAGCAGTGATCATAGGAAAATTGGCACTGAAAGATAAACTCAGGAAGAGCAAGATGGAGAAGAACGACACTATTCCGGTATACTTAACAAAGTTTTTCCAATTGGTGAGCCTGGATCTTCTAAGACTTTCCAAGCGTTGGCATAGTTATCAGGACTCTGTCAATGGGAGGGAGAAGCTGCCAGATTGGGAACGAATTTGGTCGGATTTGGTGCAAGAAGAGTTCAGACGAAATACCAGAGATGGATCTTCATCTAAGAATGAAGATGAAGAAGATTGTGGTTTGGCTTCCAAGGCGAAGAAGGGGAAAGGAAAGAAATTCCATTCCAAATATGAGACCGGTGAAGAAGGCAAGGAGCGCGACATGTCCAGAGTGAAGTGTTTTCACTATCATGAGCATGGACATTATGTCATTAATTGTCCACAAAATAAGAAGAATAAGAAAAATCTAGTATCTGCAGCTGGTGAGGCTCTGGCCTCGCAATTTGAGCTTGACTTCTCATTGATCTCATGCATGGTGTCAAGTGCGATGGGATTAGGTTGGATAGTGGTGCATCTTTCCACATGACGGGAAACAAAGAACTTTTCAGTAGCTTGGAGGAGAAGGATCTCTAGATCCATATCGAAATGGGTGACGATGAAAGGTATAATGTTATAGGGATTGGTACAGTTACTTTTCAGAGAGAGTTATGTAAATCATTTTTATTAAAATATGTAATGCATGTACCAGGCTTGAAGAAAGATTTAGTTTCAGTTGCAATGTTGGAGGATAGAGACTATGATGTTGTTTTCAGTGAAGGAAAAGTTTTCCTTCGACACAAAGCAACAAGACAAGCCAAGAAGATTGAAATTCGTATGAAGAATCTCTATAGAATTGATGTAGATGCAATTTCTACAGATCTTCCAATCATTGGGAAGTGTGAGAAAGCCATGCAATTGACCCTTGAGAGGGAGCTTGATTTGCATGCAGATGAGGAACTCTTGGTTCCAAAGAATGAACCTTAAGATGTGGAGCAACCACATGCGGAGGATCATGGAGTGGAAAAAACCACTCAAGCGGAGAAATTTCAAGCTAGATGGGCAGAGGGAGTACATGCAGCTATACCTCCAGGTGTGAGGTGGGGTGATGTGCAAAAATAATCCCAAGAAGAAATTTGGGCAGGGTCCTAGAGATGGTGCATCTCATGGATCGAACTCGGCGACAAGGAGCCCACAATACAATAGTAGCAGGATCATTTAGATTGATGTAGTCAGATGTGAGGAGGAAAAAAATTAGAGTGACAGGTGTCGAATACTGGAGCGGAGATCAGAGTTGGCAGCAGTGCAGAGTGCATGGATGCAGATGTCAACAACGCAGAGAATCTAGTAGACATGTGTAGTAGCTAGCAGTAGTCATAAGGCTTTGATGATAGATGCATTATATTTATTTAGTTGTTTGGAGGCTATTTAGTTTAAGAAGTGTCACATGGAAAGGTTACATGTGTGAGAAACACTAGATAAGTAGTTGCATTTCACATGCAAGGACATTCCTTTCTTGTTGAGAAGGAGTGTTGAAGTTGGCAACAAGAAATAGTGAAATTGGCATCCGAAAACAACATGACAACACCTACACTAAGTGTGGGACCAGGAGGTCCAAGCAACATCTACACTAGGGTGGGACAGGGAGGTCCAAGTAGCACCTACACTAGGGTGGGACAGGGAGTTCCAAGCAACACCTACACTAGGGTGGGATCACGAGGTCCAAGCAACACCTACACTAAGGTGGGAAAGGGAGGTCCAATCAGCACCTACACTAGGGTGGGAACACAGGTCCTAGCAGCACCTACACTGGTGTGGGCTAAATTTGATGCAGTGTCTATTTTAATTTTCCCTTAATTAATTTGGAAAATAAAATGTAATCTTATCTCATAATCACTTGTAATAGTTAACTGAATGTGATAAACTCAGTCAACTCATGAATTTAGAGTTGAGGGTATTTGGTGAGGCATGTAGAGTAATTCTAGTTGTAACAGTGTTCAAAGTGTAGTTGTGCATTAGTTTAATGCATGAGTAATCGGTTAGCTCAATTAGGTGAGTTAAAGTCTGTTGTGCTAATTGTAACTGTTTGTTGCATTAGTGAGAGATAAAGTGAATTAAATATTATTTAATTCATAATCAGTGATCTGCCATGCAACTCATGATTTACTATTAATAGCTACATGCATGTCAATTCCAGTGGAGACGAGTTGAGACAAAGGTTAAAGGGAAGTTAACTATCAGTTGTGATATTAGCAGGCTGCCCAGATGCAGTTAAAACACCACAGGATGCCCATGATACTCAACACAGTTGAGAAAGGTTGAAATTCCTAAGGAATAGGGATTGCATTCCTCATGAATTGCATGAGCAAGGCAGGCTGAATATAGGCTGAGAATTGGCTAAGTGTTGGCCCAATTTTGTTTGGATTAGTGTGAGATGATTAGAAAAGTCCAGGAGACTCTTGTGAGAAGAGTGCATTGTAATTGTTTGATGAGTCCTTGTGGAATATACAATATATGATAGATGGGTTTTGAGCAGCAAGCTTTCCCCGAGAAATTATCTGTGTTGTGGTTTGATTGATTCTTCTTTGCTTCATGTGATTGGCGATTGTGTTTAATTTCTGAAATTGATTTGTAGAAGTGATTCGGTATCTAGCTTTAGTACATTGTTAGATTAGATTGAATCCATGATATACATATTGTTTGTATAATTTCTACAGTATGCACCCAAATAGTCGTCACCTTCAACAATAAGTCCGGGAAATCAAATAAGTTTCAAACATATTTTTCCATATAGCAAAAATGTCAATCTAAATGATTTATTATTACCCGTCAAGTCTCTAATTGCGCCACTCACCTTCCTTTTAAAACATGATATGATAACTGAACCCAATTTACATTTGAAAGCGAAATTCTATATTTAATTTTGGTATAGCCATGCTGACATTTCCTTTTGGTAAAACAATAATCATATGTATATACATAAATGACTTAATCTCCTCTTAAAGAAATAAAAAAATATAAAGATGTCAATATATATATACTTTTTAACTGTAATGGGTATGGTTTTATTTATTTGGAGAGAAAGTTTGGACTTACGCCGTGGCTGCCATCATTACATTGCATCTGTTTCTGTTCCTTGTTACAAAAAAAACTTTCTTAAGGGTTGCAGAGTTGGAATGAGCTATCACCATTTATGAGGAGTTGTCCTTTTCCAAGAGTGCAACCTTTGTTCGCCATAAGATCTGCTTCACTATTCAAGTTTCTGAGGATGTGGAGGAATTTGTAGGAGTCGAAATCTAACAGGACTCTCTTCAATCTGCTTAGTGTTTTGTTGAGGCTTGCATTGGTGAACAAATTTTCTGTATTTAATTTTTTTATTAAGATCTCTGAATCTCCAAAAACTTGGATTTCTTTGTCCCCTTTGTCTCTGGCTATTTGACAAGCTTTGAGGAGGCCTAGGATCTCTGCTTGGTTGTTGGTTTTCTGCCCGATGCCCCAGCAGAATCTGTCCCTTCTTGTATCGTCTGGGGCGTATATAACCCCTCCAGCTCCTGCTGCCCCGGGGTTTCCTTTGGAGGCTCCATCGAAGAAAATTGTAGTTGTTTTTTGTTTTCGCCACCATTCATTGAAGGTGGCTTCAGAATCTCTTTTGCGCCAATCTGGGTTCAATGAATGAGGGGCAGATAACTACTTCCGGGGATGTGGGGAGAGGGGGCCCAGCCACCTCTCTTCTTCAGGGAGGAGCAAGGGATCTTCAGAAGAATATTGTTGTTGAGCAGCTTCCAGGAGGAAGGATTTGGCCTTTACAGCTACCGAGAAGGGATCTTGCACCTTTTCATTGAATATCGGATCGTTCCGAGCCAACCAAATCTGCCAGCACACAAATTTGGGGATAGCGTTCCAGACTTTCCTCCAAAAGGATTTACTGGGAATTTTATTGGGATAACATTGATTCCATGAGTCAAATAGATCAGCTACTGAGTTAAATGGGGGGACTGTAGTGTGAAGCTCTTGGAGAATGAGTCCCCACACATCTCTAGCGAACTTGCAGTCCATGAAAAGGTGCTTGGCAGATTCTGAGCTGCTTCTACACAACTCGCATCTGTGTGGCCCAACTATATTTCTTTTCATCAGGTTGTCTCCAGTTAACAGCTTATTGTGGACCAGCGTCCAAAAGAAGAAATTTACTTTAGGAAGAGCAAGCAGTTCCCATACTTTCTTCCAGAAATCCGGGGTTTTGCTGCTGTTCCTAATGGGTTGAAGGGCGTTATAAGCTGCTGCTGTTGTGTAATGTCTAGATTTCCCCCATCCCCAGCTGTCCTTTGCTTTTCTGTTCACTGGAGCCGCTTCATCCAGCAATTCTTCGAGGGAGAGCTTCTGCTGGTTTAAACGGTCAGGGACTCCAAAGAAATCCCAAACTTGCCAATCGCCATGTCCATCCCATTTGGAGAGATCATAAATGCTATTTATCCCTGCGCGTTCCAACCAATTTTTTAACTCAACGATTTCTTCAACTTCTGAGAGTGGGTCTCAGTCCATTATTCTATCATACCACAGGTTTGTTTGCTTACCGTTGCCTGGGATCTTGTACACCTTGCCTTTGAAAAAGTTTAAACTTTTGTTGCATAGTTTCCAGACTTGTGAATAGTTGTTTGTTTGACTTACCTGCAGGTTTCTGAGCGTCACCTTGTGGGCGTATTTCAGTTTCAGCGTTTCGTAGACTGGTTGCTTGGGGTCCTTGAAGAGATTCCACAAAATTTTTCCTCCCATCGCCAAATTGACAAGAGTTGGATCACGAAGTTGCAGACCTCCCTCAGGGATAGAGCGTTTGACCACGTCCCATTTCACTAATTGCATTTTCTGTTGGTTTCCCTTCCCCCCCTGCCACAAGAAGTCTCGAAGAATTTTGGAGATTTTTTCCGTCACGCTTTTAGGGGCGAGAAGGAATGCTGCTTGGTAAATAGGAAGAGCTGATAACACGGACTTGATCAGGATGACCCTGCCACCTGTTGTGAGCCAGTATCCTCCCCAGGCAGAGATTTTTGACTTGATTTTGCTGATAATTTCGGACCACAACGACCTCTTATTGAAACCATTTGTGATGGGAAGGCCGAGATATTTTATCTTCTCCCAGTGGGCTTGACTGTTGAAACCAAGAAAATTAGATATACTTGTAAGCTCTTGTTGCTCGATGTTCTAGCCATAGACTTCGCTTTTTCTTTCATTGATAGAAGCTCTCGAAACCCTACAGTAGCCTTTGAGGACAACATCAAAGGCTTTGGCAATTCTTGCAGAGGCGCCTCCAAGGAGAAGGGAGTCATCTGCAAAAAGAGCGTGGTTCTGAGCTAGGGAAAGATTGGAGGATTTGAGACCAGGAAGGGAACCTGCCACTTTTTCGGATGAAAGCTTTCTACTGAGGGAATCCACCATCAGGATATACAGAAAGGGAGAAAGCGGGCATCCCTGCCTGAGGCCTCTCTGGGCTTGGAAAAAAGAGGTAGGGCGATCGTTGACAAGAGGGGCAATCCAGGGGTTGTCAGTGCAGGCCATGATGAGATTGAAAAAGTGGGAGGAAAATCCAAAGGCATTGAGAACTTTGTAGAGGAAGGAGCGATTGACACGGTTAAAAGCATTAGCCATGTCAAGTTTTATCAGCATCCCTTTTTCTTTTCGCTGATTTCTTGAGTGAATTGTCTCCTGGACTTGAATGACATTATCCAGGATGTGCCTGCCTTCTACGAAGCCACCTTGACTGCTAGAGATCAGCCTATTTAACAGGGGCTTAATCCTATTTTCTAGGAGTTTTTCCAGAATTTTGTAAGAGGTGTTACAAAGCGATATCGGCCTAAATCTAGCGAAGGTTTCGGGATTGGATTCTTTGGGAATAAGGGCGAGGTAGGTGGAATTTGTTCCTCCTCCTACCTTGGCTTTTTTCATGAAGCCTTTTATCATCTTTAAGAGGTCCACTTTGATGATATCCCAGCATGTCTTGTAGAAGTGTATGGTGAATCCGTCAGGCCCAGGTGCCTTATCCGAATCCATAGACCAGATAACTTTGATGATTTCTTCTTCAGTGATTGGGCTGGTGAGAGCGGAATTGTCTTTAGGGCTGACCAGAAGAGGGATGGTGGAGAGGAACTCTGCAGTTTCCTCCTCGTTGCCTTGGTTTCCTGCTGTGTAGAGCTGTCTGTAGTGGCTTTCAGCAGCCTCTTTTATCTGACTGAACCCTTTACAGATCTGCCCCTCTGTTGTTGTAATTTCGGAGATATGGTTTCTGGAGAGTCTTGCTCTGTATTAACGATGGAAGAAAGAGGTATTCCGGTCGCCCGCCTTTAGCCAAAAACTTCGTGACTTGATTCTCCAGTACTCCTCCTCTGTTCGGAAAGATCTGAATGTTGAGCATTGGGTTTTTACTTCTTTGTCAAGCAGTGCTGGTGTGATTTCTTCGCTATCCATCTCGACTTGCAGTGCCTCTAATGACTGCACTATTTCTTTTCTGTGGCTGGTAGGGTTTGGGGGAGGTTTCCTTATCCACTCCTTCAGTGCTTGGTTTGTAGCTTTGAGCTTTTGTTCCCACACATAGCTAGAGGACCCTGAGAAGATTTTGGCCCATGCTGTTTTCACTATGTCGATGAAATCGTCCCTTTCGATCCAGAGAGGGCTGAATCGAAAGGGGATTGGACCCAAATCTTCTTCGTCTTCCAAAATGAGCTGAATTGGTTTGTGATCAGAAGTCAGTTTGGGAAGAATTTTTGTGGTGATTATCTTCTTGTTCATCAGCAGAGCACCTTGAACCAGGAATCGATCTAAACGGGCTGAAATATGGTCCTCTCCCACTCTGTTGTTGGACCATGTGTAAAGCCCTTTAACCGGAATGAAATCTAGAAGATCCCACTGCTGAATGAGATCTTCCACCAGGGGAAGAATGGGGTCTCTGCTACTGATACCTCCCCTTTTTTCTTTTAATTTTAAAACAATGTTTAGATCCCCAGCAAGAATGATGTTGCTTGGAGAGTGCTGCTCTAGAAATTCGATGAGGGAGTTCCAACAGTCTCTATTTTCTGAGTATAGAACAGGAACATAAAGATTAAAAAGGGAGATAGTCAACTTACTTGTGAGATGCATTAGTTCCGTGTAGATCCAGTGTTGTGTCTCATGGGATTTGTCCAGCTGAAAGAGATCTTCAGTCCAAAGAGTTGCAAGCCCTCCGGATGAGCCTCTTGAGTTGACTGCTCTTCCTTCATTTTTTTTCCATTTCGTCTTGCTGATATCTAGTAGGGCTTTCCCCTCTATCTTAGTCTCTTGGAGCATGAGAATGTTTGAGGGTTCTATTTTGAGTAGATCTTTGACTGCTTCTGCTTTCGAGGGATTACCCAGACCTCTACAGTTCCAAGAGACGAGACGCATTATTTACCAGGGGTGGGGTGGGAGCCTCCCTTGGGGGGACTGGTCCTGGAGTTTCTCCCTATGGACATCTCTATAGTGGGCTGGCTTCCTTGGGTTTTAAGCATTTTGGCCTCCTCTTCCCTTTCTTCTCTGCGAGTTTTCCTGCCAACTTTTTTTGTGGGCTGCTCGTAGGTTTCATCCTCCGAGGAACTGGTGCTATCACCTAGCTTTTTCCTTGTGACATCTGCATATGAGGGATTGGGCGGACTTCCTTGGGAGGCTTCCAGGTGAGCCGTCTCCCCATCCTCTTTGTTGGAAGTAGTTGGTCCAGTCTGTTCCGGGTTTTCAGGGACTGTTGTGGTGATCTGACTGCTTTCTTTTCCATTTGAGTTTTTTTCTTGGTTGTGGTTTGAGCTACTTGGTGCCTCATTCGGAGTACCTTTCCCATTGCCTCTTTTGTGATTAGAGGTTTTTTGTACTAGGGTCCATTTCTCACCATTTTGATTGTCTGGTTGTTCTTCTGCCTTTTTCTTGCAGTGTTTGGCAAAGTGCCTGTAGCCGTGACAATGTCTGCATTTAAATGGGAGTTGTTCATAGTCCAGCTCTTGGACATGCGTCCATCATACGACTGTAAGTTTGATGGCTTCCGGTAAGCCCTCCTCCAGATCGACTTCGACGCAGATGTGAGCACATGAATATTGATCTTTCCTTGGAGCTTGGTCTATGTATTTTCCTAGGGCGTTGCCGATGATCTGAAGAGACTTTTGGTTCCAGCAGTGGAGGGGGAGATGGGGAAGCTGCACCCACACCGGTACAACAGATGGAACGTCCTGAGCTGGGTCGAAATCTGGCGACCATTTGTTGAGGTATAGTCCTTGCGGGCCCATAAAATAAGGTCTGTTCTTGAAGATTAAGCTTCAATCCTCTGCACTTTCGAAGACGAAAACGAAAAAGCCTTTCCCAACAAAGTAGCTTTTTACTCCGTCTTTGATTAACGACGACCAATTCCGTTGAGTCCAATCCTCCACCGACTTGGGAGAGGGCCAAAGGCCCGTGAACTAACCTATGAGGCCTCTCTCAGCGAGGTTCAAAGCTGCTTTGCAGGTTTCTTCTTCATGAAGAGCTACAGAGGGAATGGATTCCATCTTCTTGACAAACTTCTGTTGACTAGCTGAGGGCGAGCGCTTATTACTTGAGGCAATCATAGCTTTGAAGGCCATAACCTCCGCGGGGGGGGGGGGGGGGGGCAGATCCGGGCCCCCAGAGGACTCCATGGCTGGGCGTAGCAGAACCAGGGCCGGGGTAGAGCAACCCCACGGGCGCGCAGGGGCGCAGAAACCCTAGCACGAAAGATCTCCAGAGACTGCTCCGCTCAGCAGCAGCGCGACGAGTTGAATCTGAATGGCATTTTCATTTTTATTCAAAGATGTCAATATATTTGACCAACGAAAAAATCAATGAATTCTTTTGTAATTTATTTTTTACATTAAAAGATAAGTATTGATGGAATTTAGAAAATTCACAACAAGTTTACCAAGGAATGCTTAAAAAACAGGAGCAACATGCTTTCACCATTGTATTTTTGATAAAATTTAATAAAATTGTTCGGCAGAGAAGATATTCCGTAAGTCGATGGCATAGTATAGCCATAGGTGTATATTTTGAAATCAAATAGAATACTTGTCGATGGCATAGTCTAACAATAGGTGTATATTTTGAGATCAAACATGATATTTCGTGTGCCCACGATTCCTAGCTAGAATATTTTATAACACCTGTGAGGAGAGAGAAGATGAAAGGTGTCGAAAATGAAAAAGGAGGAAACTACCTAGTGAAATTTCTAGGGAAGGAGGCAGCCTCTTCTAGCGTTGTGAAGAGATGACAGGGGGAATTCAAACAATTACCATGCTCAACTAAATTCATAAATAACCATAGGTTGCTAAGTAATTTAGCCAATTAAAATAGTTATTTTACCAATAATTGTGTAATCCAATTTTAAAAATAATTAAAGGGAGAAACAAGTGTAATCCAATTTTTAAAATAGTTAAGGGGAGAAAGAAAAGAACTTGACAATAACTATTATTATTATTCAACAAAACATAAGCCTTCTTTCTCACTGCCTTTGTACAACGAGAGCAAAGAACGTCTTCCCCAAGGTGCCAGTAGCTAAAATTAGTATCCAGACCCATTGCTCAACCTCAATGATTGACATTGCTGCTACTTAGTGTTTAGCACTCATTCACAACCGATGTTGACATTATTTTTTTCTATTGCAACAACTCTGAGTAAATGGATACAACTATTCAACTGATAGATCCAACTTGTTCCGCCACTCTAGAACGATGGCGGAAGAAGAGGTTAGTACCCTGCTTGATCCCATAAAGCAGATGTTGCCAAAAAGTTCCTCAATCTTTGCGTTGTTGGCTCTCTCTACTAGTGAAACCCACAGGAAGAATATTTCCACTGCTGGAGCATGTCACTATATGTAAAAGGTCGCAAAGATGTGAACAACATGTGCTTTTCTTCTCAACATCAGCACATCCAAAGTGTTACCACTAAATTCAATTTTGGATATTTATCGAGTTTAAATTTCAATGTTGATTTGAAAATGGAACTATTTGTAAATGCTATGCAAAGTATCCATTTCCATTTAATTTAGTGTGCAAAGTGTTCTCATTGTCTTGTAGGTTAAAAAAAGTAGTTTCTGAGTTTTATGTGTAAGGATTTGTTATTTAAATTTACTATTTAATATATCACAGTAGAAATACACATCAAGTAAACTTCAACATACCATAACACAACAAAATGATGAGGCAATTCACCCCTCCTGGGCTACATCTGCTGGTCCAAGGCTCCCCAATGGCATGTCCTTGCTCTATTAATTTTCTCAAAATGGTTACATAGTGAAAAATATGCCTAAACAGGCAAAAAAAGTTGTGAATTTGACTTCAGAAGACAAAAATAAGCTAAAAATGGCTTTTGTTTCACCTCAAACAGTGAAGTACAACCCAATACAGCTCCATCTCCCTGGTGGCCCTGATGGATATTTCCTCTTCCCTAAAGAAAAAATGGCTGAATAACACCTCTGTTCGCTCTTCAACCTGTCCCAAACTCTCCAGAAGGCCGAATAAATCCAAAATTGACTAAAATTTAATCTTGTTTGGTCGAAAATTGAGAAAGTTATGACCCAAACAAGATTTTGCCCAGTGGCACTAGAAAACCTCCTCCGAAACTGGAGGAACTCCAGTTAGCTCCACAAAATTTTTCGGATGGGTGGACTTGGTGGAACCGTGCTCTAGAATAGGGATAACATTAAATTTGACTGCTAGTTATGGGCGTGTTCACATGCGGTTTTTCTGGAAAATTGTTTGTTGGCGAATAAGGTTTGGAGACTGCGCCCTTGGTCACGAGTCAGAGGTCATGTGGAGTCCGGGCTAGCTCTGAGGGCTAGCCCCCTTAACTTTCCACTGGATCAAATCTGAAGCCAAAGGTTTCAAACGGGAGGTCACATTGTGAAACAGGCTGGCTCCTGAGGGCTTAACCCAACTTCCTCTGCCCGTTCAACACACGACCCGAGCCTCCGTTCACACCGCCCGAATCTTCGTTCGACCGCCCGAATTTGCGTTACCGATGACCCAACTTGCCCACATTTCAACACAGTTTCCTCTGCCGTGCCGGTCGGGTCGACCTTGCCTGTGTAGTCGGGTCAGGGTTCGAATCCCATGCCCTCAACAAACTTTTCATTGACCTTTCAACCATTGGTTTGGGCCCACGTGGCAGCCTTCGGGCAAGCCACGTGGCACCCTATGATAGGCCTATATAAAATTAATAAAAATTAATTTTTTCCATATATATATATATATTTTACAAATTGACAATATCATAGTCAAAAAGTCATGTTTTGAAGGTCACTAGACGAATTCAAACCTCAGTAACTTTCACATATGACATCGGATTTAAGTCCCGTTCATGGTGCTAGAATCGCAACGACGAGGCCTTTCTGGTCATTCAGACTGCAACCATTTCTGAGCATTTCCATTTTTGAGCATTTTTTACACTTGGACATGATCTCCTGATCACACCTCCCCATTGGGAATCTTTTGGACCCTAAAAGCCTTCAGTTACCTGTTAAGAAGCTGAGGGTACAGACCCCTCACCTTTTCCACCTCCATCCATTTTTCCTTACTCGGTTTGCTACCTTTAAGACCAATCCGAAGGTAATCAACACTTCCCCTCCTCGAATTGCGTGTCCTTTTTGTCAAGGATAGCATCCTTTTTCAGCTCATCCAAAAATTCTGGCGAGAAATCCTCTATGGATGGCCGCTGAATGTCACTTTCATGATAAAAAATTAAAGGAGGTTCATACAAATGTAAATTTTCCACATTCCCAACGGAATACATTTGCATATGTGAAGGCAAATCTAGTTGAAAAACATTATTTCCAACTTGTTTAAGAACCTTGAATGGACCATAATGAATAGGCTTCAGCTTTTTACCTTCTCCTTGCATTATTTCCTTACTAATATGCAGCCATAACTCATCTCCTTCTTGAAACTTATGATCAATTATGTGTTTGTCATGCCTCTCCTTGTACTTGCCTTGACTTTTTTCAAGTTGTTCTTGAACCTGCTGATGTATTAGCTGAATTATTTCAATGAACATGTGAGCTTGGTCAATGTCACTATGCCCATCAATGGCAACATCCTTCTCAAGAATGAAATCTAAAGGTGACTTAGGCAAATACCCAAAAAAAGCTTCAAAAGGTGAAGTATTTGTAGAAGAGTGCTTGGCCCGGTTGTAAGCATGCTGAATGTAATGCAAATACTCATCCCAAAGCTTGGGATGCTTGCTGCAATAACCTCTCAAAAGATGTACAATCGTTTTGCTCACTACCTCTGTTTGGCCATATGTTTGCGGATGGAAAGCAGTACTCTTCTTCAACTTGGTGTCCATCATCTTCCATAAATTGGACCAAAAATTCCCAACAAATCTGGAATCCCTGTCACTAACAATAGAAGTAGACAAGCCATAATGAACCCATACATGTTGAAAATATAAATCAACAGTATGTTCAGCAGTTATAGATTTCTTACATGGCATAATAATACACATCTTGTTGAATCTATCAACTACTACATAAAGATAATCATACTGCTTTCTAGACAATGGTAGACCTCCAACAAAATCCATAGAAACACTTTCCCATGGTATAGAAGGTACTGGAAATGGCATATATAAATCAAGCTTCCCATTGCTAGGCTTGCTTGTAGCACATAATGAACAACCTCTAATGAAATGTGAAACACTATCTACCATGTGAGGCCAATAAAAATACCTCTGTAAATGTGCCACCGTTTTGCTTACCTCGAAATGTACAACAATAAGAGAAGAATGAGCTTCTCTCATGACACTTAGGCTCTCCCCTTGTGGTATACATAACTTGCCCATATGAAAAAACAAATTATTATGCAAGTGATAATTATTCTCCTCAACATGATTCCCTTCACTCAAGTTAGCATACACATCCTTAAAATAACATCTGATGCATACTGTTCTATGTAGCTCTCATGTACAATAGAACCATTCTTAAGTAAAGTAGAGTGAAATTTTTGTAGGAAACCCATCCATCTGAAATGTCATGACTGCTGTAATTTACTTTGCGACTGCAAGTACTGTAAAGGCTGATGGTCGGTATGAACAACTATTTCTTTGCCCATAAAATAGTGTTTCCACTTTTTGACGCTTTGTACTAACGCATACAACTCCTTATCATATGTAGGACAGTTCACAACATCACCATTAAATGTCTCAGAATGAAATGCGATAGGCTTACCACGCTGTAAGAGAACTGCACCCATGGTGTAATCACTAGCATTGGTCTGAATCTCAAATGGCTGTCTCAAGTCTGGTAATGTAAGGACTGGAGCTGAACTTATCTTCTCTTTCAAAGACTCGAAATATTTCTGTTTCTTGCCTCCCCATTGGAAAGCACACTTCACACTTGTCACTGCATGCATAGGAGCTGCTATGTCAGAGAAGTTAGAAATAAACTTCCTCTAATACTGAGTTGCACCCAAAAAACTTCTTACCTATGTAATGGATTCGGGAGTAGGCCAATTCACAATGGCTTCTACTTTAGAAGGATTAATTCTCAAATTACCTCCTCCTACTATGTGTCCCAAATAAACCAAAGAAGTCTTTCCAAATTCACACTTTGACATTTTAAGAAACAACTGATTTTTCTTCAAAACATCAAGTACTTTCTTAACATGCATGACATGCTCTTCTCTAGTCTTGTTGAAAAATTAAGATGTCATCTAAGTATACAATAACGAAATCATCAAGAAAAGGACGCAAGACATCATCCATTACCCGCATGAAAGTTGCAGGTGCATTGCCTAAACCAAACGGCATAACAAGCCACTCAAAGAGTCCCTGTTTGGTTTTAAATGTTGTCTTCCAAATGTCACTTTCTGCAATTCTAACTTGATGATAACCACTACGTAAGTCTAACTTAGTGAAATATTTAGCATCTTTCAGCTGATCTAATAAATCATCTATCCTTGGGAGTGGGTAATGATTCTTTACCGTTATCTTGTTCAATGCCCTGAAGTCCACACACATGCGCCAAGTTCCATATTTCTTTGGAATCAACACTATCGGTGACCCACATGGCAAAGTGCTTGGTCTTATGAAACCTTTTTCCAACAAGTCCTTAATTTTCCTCTTTATTTCAGCATTCTCCATGATAGACATGTGGTACATGCTTATGTTAGGAAGAGGACAATCTTGTTGCAACTGTATTTCATGTTGAATCTCCCTTTTAGGAGGCAAACCTGTCGGTTCCTGAAACATCTCATGATGTGCATCAACTACATCATATAAATATGATTTTAACTTGGAATCAAAATTTTCAAATGACTCATGATTCACATCAACCTTAGGCTTAACCATAATAAGTACAAAAATCTTACTAGAATTCACTAGCCTTTTTACCTGTCCCGCATTTACCATCGCTATATTTGTCTTCTTGTGATGTGCTTTGACAATAAAATCCTTGCCATCTTTAAAGAGATGATACTTATTTTCATGGTGATGGAAGATCTCTTTCCTGTCAAATAAGTAAGGACTTCCCAAAACAATTCCTGATATATCAGGCGGTACTACATCAAGTTCAAATGTGTCAATAAAGTGTGCAGTAATTGCAAAACGCAATATGCACTTTCTTGAGACTTGTAAGTTTTCATCCCTTCATATCCACGCAAGTGGATATTGCTTTGGATGTGGAATCGTCTCAAGTTTAAGCTGTTTGGCCAAGTTTTCTGATATAAGATTTTCTTGTGACCCACTGTCAAACAGTGTGTCAATTTTTTTTATGTTTTGAGACTACCCTCACATGGAACAATTCAATTCTTTCTTCCTCATTTGGAGCTTGTACATGACAGTTTGAAGTACTAGTGCTTGGCTTAGTTTTAGTTTCCTTTCTCTTCATACACTTCAAACCCATGGCTGCAATTTTGGTTTCGTCACCTGAATCATCACCTAAGTCTTGCGGCGTAGTTGTAGTAGCTGCAGTTTTTATTTTTTATTTTTTATCAGGATGAAGTTTCCAACAATTTTTCTCTTCATGGCCTTCTCTTGAATAGTGTTGACATATCACTTTAGCACCCTCCTGTTTTATAGATGCATTATTTTTTCCTTTTCCCTTAGAGTTTTTATCTCTGTTTTTCCCCTTAAAAGGCTTGTTTCTACCCTCATCAAAAGTGTTTTTCCCTCTAGCCTCTAAATGCGTAGCTTGTACACAAACTTCGTCTAGACTAGTTGGATTGAACATAAGGATAGTATGTCTAAGGTAGTTGTGCAAACCACCTATATATTTCAACAAAGTATCTTGACTTTGTAAGTCTACCCCTAATAAGAGTGCTCTTCTCCTAAACTCTTGGGTGTAGTCTTGTACATTTTTTCCCTTAAGTTGTCTGAAGTTTTGCCAGTTCATGATAGCCTTTTGTAAATGAGCTAATGGATAAAATTGCTTTTTAATTGCAGTAATAAATTCAGCCCATGATAAAGTGATTTTACCATGTTTTTTAATTTCATCCTTGGTCTTGGCTTCCCACCATACCAATGCTACTCCATCCATTCTCAAAGAGGCTAATTGTATCTTGGTGTCGTCATCATGAAGGTTTTGTATCCTTAAATAAAATTCCAACTGTCTTATCCAATTGTCAAGTTTCTCTACATTGACCTCACCATTAAACATAGGCAACTCAAATTTAACATCAAGATTTAAAAATGGAATTTTACCAGAGGTTTTAGACTTGTGAGATTGATTCACCGAATTAGAGGATGATGATGTAGAGGAAGAGGATGAAGATGGGGATGGTGGATCACCATTTCCTCCCTATCCTTTCTTTGACTTGTCATTACTTTTCTTTCCTCCTGAAGAACCCTCTCCTTCTTTCTGATGTCTAGATCCTTCTCCTACAAGCCTGTCATTCCTTTCTTGGTAGAGTATCCTCACCATCTTCGTCATGTCCAAGAAAGCCTTTCGAAACACCCGTTCCTCTTCTTTGGGATCAATGTCTTCAAGAGCTTCTCCTTCTCTTGAAGATATGCTTGAGACTTCTTCAATGGCTCTTGGAGGTGTCTCTCTGGCCCTTCTTAGTTGAGGATTGCTTTGTGCACTAACCAAGTGTCCTTCCCCTCTCTTGAGTTCAAGCCTAGTAAGCATCAAAACTTGCAAACAGTCAACTATATCTTTGCACAAGAACAAATGCAGAGTAAAACTCTAGCTCTGATGCCATCTGATCTGAAAATGGAACTATTTGTAAATGCTATGCAAAGTATCAATTTCCATTTAATTTAGTGTGCAAAGTGTTCTCATTGTCTTGCAGGTTAAACAAAGTAGTTTTGGTAATGTTTCTGAGTTTTATGTGTGAGGATTTGTTATTTAAATTTACTGTTTAATATATCACAACAAGTAAACTTCACCATATCATAACACAACAAAATGATGAGGCAGTTCAACCCTCCTGGGCTACATCTGTCGGTCCAAGGCTCCCCAGTGGCATGTCCTTACTCTATTAATTTTCTAAAAATGGTTACATAGTGAAAAATATGCCTAAATAGGCAGAAAAAGCTGTGAATTTGACTTCAAAAGACATAAATAAGCTAAAAATGGCTTTTGTTTCACCTCAAACAGTGAAGTACAACCCAATACAGCTCCATCTCCCTGATGGCCCTAATGGTTCTTTCCTCTTCCCTGAAGAAAAAATGGCTGAAGAACACCTCTTTTTGCTCTACAACCTGTCCCAAACTCTCTAGAAGGTTGAAGAAAGCCAAAATTGACTAAAATTTCATCTTGTTTGGTCGAAAATTGAGAAAGTTATGACCCAAACAAGATTTTGCCCAGTGGCACTAGAAAACCTCCTCCAAAACTGGAGGAACTCCAGTTAAATCCACCAAATTTGTCGGATGAGAAGACTTGGCGGAACTGCACTCCAGAATAGGGATAACATTAAATTTGACTGCCAGTTATTGGTGCGTTCACATGCGGTTTTTCCGGAAAACTGTTTGTTGGTGGATAAGGTTTGGAGACGGCGCCCTTGATCACGGGTCTGAAGCCTAGCCCCGTTAAATTTCTACCGGATCAAATCTGAAGCCTAGGGTTTCAAATGAGAGGTCACATTGCGAAAGGGGCTGGCTCCTGAGGGCTTAACCCAACTTCCTCTGCCTGTTCAACACACGACCCGAGCCTCCGTTCACACCGCCTGACTCTTCGTTCAACCGCCCGACTCTCTTTTTACCGACGACCTGACTCGCCCACATTTCAACATAGTTTCCTCTGCTGTGCTGGTCGGGTCAACCCTACCCGTGTAGTCGGGTCAAGGTTCGAATCCCATGCCCTCAACAAACTTTTCATTGACGTTTCAACCATTGGCCTGGGGCCACGTGGCAGCCTCTGGGCAGGCCACGTGGGACCCTTTGATAGGCCTATATAAAATTAATAAAAATCAATTTTTGCCATATAAATTTTTTATTTTATTTATTTATTTATTTATTTTTACAAATTGACAAAATCATAGTAAAAAAGTCCTGTTTTGGAGGTCACTGGACGAATTTAAACCTCAGTAACTTTCACATACGAGATCGGATTTGAGACCCATTCATGGCGTCAGAATTGCAGCGACGAGGCCTTTCTGGTCGTTCAGGCTGCAACCATTTCTGAGCATTTCCATTTTGAGCATTTTTTACACTTGGACATGATCTCCTGATCAAATGGCCACTTGTTTGTGCGATTCAATTTCAATTTTAAATTTGAAAGCCACCATTTTTTTTGCCATTCAAGTTAAAATTTGAAGTCCTGCCTTTTTACGTTCATGGATTCCATGAATACATAGCATGAAAAATTCATGGATGTCATCGAATTAACATATTGATAAGAAACGAAGGAGGGCGGACGAAGGAAAGCAACATAAAGAGGTTGGTAGGCATATGCCACAGTTTAGAATCATTTTCTCAAGCCTTCTAAATCCATTATGTCAGAGCATGATACTAAATTTCTTTCATCTCTCTTATACAGTGGTAGAAGAACATGACAATTATTTGCTTTTTTCTGGTTACCGTTTTTCGATTTTGATCAGAAATTGGGACAACTTTTATTTGAAATTGAGAAAATTATTATATAATCCAAATTCTAAAATATTTCCATAAAAATACCAAATCTAGCTTTAAATTCAAAATAGAAAATTAGAGAACATTATGTAGAAATTTAATAGAAAATATGTATTTCCTGGATTTTCCCGATCTAACAATTATATGCCACTGTTAAATATAGAATCTCTTCTACAAAATATTTGCGGAATTTAAAATACAATCGCCAATAACGATATCATGAAGAAAGATCAATCACACATAACACAGATAATTTACCCGGGGAAAGCATATAGCTAAAAACCCCGCTATCTTCTATTATGTATTATATCATGGATCATGAAACAATTACATATAAAGCTCCAAACCAAGAGCTCTTAGTACAATAGCTAACTGTCTCACACTGTCATAAAAAAATTGGCAAGTTCCTTAGCCAATTTACTGTCTCTAGACAACCTGCCTCCACAACGCAATACCAGCTGATAGAAATCCCTGAATGAATGGGATCCTACTTGCCTTGACTGCGCAATCCTCATGGGCACATCCAATGTGTGTGTGGTTGGATGTGTGCAACCGATAATGTCATAGCTGATAGTCAACTGTCCCTTTCACCTACATCTCAATTGGGTCTCCACTAGATCTGACATGCATGCAGTTAATAGTAGTAAACCTTCAGTTGCATGTCAGGCCACTGATTGTGAATTAATTAATAATTAATTCACTTGATCTCTCACTACTGTACCTTTAGCTACAACTAGCACAACCGAGTTTAACTCACTTAAATGAGTTAAACTACTTTACAACTTTCATAACTACACTTCCAGTTACTCTGTTACAACTTCGAATCACTCAGTTACAACTAGTCCACTTGCATGTCCCACCAACCAACCACTCAACTCAAAATTCCTATAGCTAACTGATTTTCCACTTCAATTAACTATTTCCAAGTGCTCATTGACAGTATATTATTTTTTATTGTCTAACTAATATCAAGGGATAATAATAGTCGACATGCATCTATAAATAGACATGCAATCTATAAATAGAACTTGCACATACATCTATAAATAGACTTCATCTATAAATAGAATTTTCTCATGCATCTATAAATGTACATCCACCTAAAAATATCCTAAGGCTCCATCCTAGTGTAGGTGCATAATTTTCACTAGGATCTTCTTGTTGAATCTCAACACTCCCTCTCAACAAGAAAGGGATTATCCTTCACCCCGATCATGTCTTTATGGTATTCGAATTTTCTCTTGGTGAGCGCCTTCGTGAGAATATCTTCATCTTGATATTCTGTAGGAATGTACTGAAGCAACATGATCTTCCTCTACACAAAATTTATGATATGATGATACCAGATATCTATATTCTTAGATCAATCATGAAACACAAGATTAATCGAGAGTTTAATGCAACTTTGATTATCACAATGAATCACTGTCGGATCTAAATGAGAACCAAAAAAACCAACCAAGATCTTTCTCATCCAGATAGCCTCACATGAAGCTTGAATTGCTGCCATGTATTCCGCTTCCGCTGAACTGAGTGCCACAGATCTATGCTTCCTACTGTACCAAGAAACAACTATAGATCCAATGCTAAAGATCCCCCTTGATGTGCTCTTTCTGTCCAATGGGCTGCTTGCGCAATCTGCATTCGTGAAGCCATGAAACTTCACCTCATCAGTCTATCTATACCATAAACCATACTCAGATGTGCCCCTCATGTATCTCAAGACATGCTTGCTCGCCTTCCGAAAGAGCTTGGTAGGCTTAACCATAACTTGACTCAGCTGGTTAACCGCATAGCAAATGTCTGGTCTCGTGTTCAATAGATACATTTGATCCAAATTTATGCAAGAACGCAACTAAATACACATATAACCATAAATACAAATATGCAACATAAATAACACTTCATTTTATTAATATCAAAGAACTGAAATTTGCTTACAGACAAAATGGAAATAAACTAGCTAGGGCGCTGGTAGCTTATCTCTAAGAAGATATGTGGCGGCTACATGCCTCTGAAATCTGTGTTACAATGAGGCTCGAAGGCCTATATATTATTGAGAAACAATGGAAAACCATAAACATCCAAAAACCTAACCCAAGGAGATGAAACACCAGAATATGGGCCTCGTCGGGGTAAATTGGCACATCAATTTCCCGGGGTCGTAACTTTGACATACTATCTCCGTTTGACACACATGATACATCGTTAGGAAGATATATCTGAGGACTACAATTTCTAATCATGAATTTATATTTTAGAATAGGATTAGAATCACCGGAGAAGCAATGCCCAAAAAATGTTGTTTAGGGCTTCAAAACGGCTCCGGAAGTTCAGGACCCGAAAAACTACTAAAAATAGTAAGTTATGCCGAAACTTAAAAAATGAAAGAGAAAATGGTGGGGCCCCAACTGGAATAGGCAGGCGGCCAAAAATATCCACCTGGATCATTCCTCCCCCCTTAGGAAGTAATGGTCCCCATTGCATTGAGTTCCTCCATGAGATGAGGAAACTTCTGCTCAACTTGGTCCTTGGTGAACCACTGCCTTGGTGCAGGAGTTGGCCAGCTTTGACAACCCGATAAATTTGAATATTTTTTTGGTGAGTGTTCTTGATTTTCATGTCCATGATACAATCTGTGTTGGCGTGTTCCATGTAGTCTGGGTTTAACTCTATTGGTGTGAGTTGTTCTGTAATGTCATAGGTGTCCAATAGAGGTGGGAAGTAGGGATGAAGGCGGTCCACATTGAATAATGGGTTTAGACCAAGGAATGGTGGAATACTGAGCTCGAGGTCATTGTTCCCTACATCCTTCGTGATGGTGTGCGACCCATATCGGAGTGGGCGAAGCTTGTGCTGGGGTCTAGTGAGGCGCTCCTTCTGCAAATGTAGCCACACTTTGTCGCCCACCTAGAAGTTGTGAGCACCCGATGTTGATCATGCCGTTGCCTATACTTAGCATTGGCTTTGTCCAATATGTCATGAAACTGTTGGAGGATGTGCTGAATGCGCTCGATGAAGTTGTTCAGTTTGTCAGCTTCAGACTGGACATGATCCGATTCAACTTGAGTAGCTGCAAACGGCATGGCTACGTCAATGGGACATAATGGTTGGAATCCCAAGCCCACCTGAAAGGGGCTGTGGCTAGTTGAGTTGTGGAGAGCTCGGTTATAATTGTGTTGTACATAGGGAGGTTCTCATCCCATGTGAATGGATGCACAAAATGTGTACAATCATCCTGTTGACGACCTTTGTCTGGCCATGAGTTTGGGGATGGAAAGTTGTGGACTTGGTGAGCTTGGTGTCCAACATTGACCAGAGGCTGGACCAAAATGTGCTAAGGAATTTTTTGTCCCGATCTGAGATGATAGACTGTAGGATCCCAAAGTGCACCCACACTCGTTCAAAGAATATTTTAGCAGTGGCTTCTACTGTGATATTCTTCTGGCAGGCAGCCATAAATGCCATCTTCGAGAATCTGTCGACGACCACGAAAACGTAGTCATTTCCATGCTTAGTAGAAGGAAGGCCTGACATGTAATCCATGGAGATGGATTCCCAAGGTCGAATAGGGGTAGGTAGCGGAGTATAAAGGCTTTTCTTCTTGATGGTCAGTTTGGCAATGGCGCAAGCAGTGCATGATCTGATGTATTTCCTGACATCCTATTGAAGGTTCGGCTAATAGAAATAATTATGCAGTACTGCCACTATTTTCTCGACCCTGAAATGCCCAACAACTCAACTCTAGTGTGCTTCCCATATCATCTCGGCACGCTCACTTGAAGGAACACAAAGGTGTCCCAGGTGACATAAAAATGCATCTTGGAGGTGAAAATTTAGAACTTGCTTACCCCCAAGAGTGCCTTGTATGTGTGACTGAATTCTGGATCAGTCTTGTAGAGAAGCGACCAATCAAAATTCTCGTGCCCACAAGATTTGAGAATGGTGGTTAGCACCACGATCGGTGGTCGGATGAGGCAGTCTGCAACATTATTGGTGCTACTTTTCTTGTACTTGATGTTCAAATGAAACTATTGCAGATATGTGGACCACTTCTAATAGTGATCATTTTGCAACTTCTCTTGTGTCTATATGAACTATAGGGTCGGTGGTCTGTGTGGATGATTGTTTCCTTCCCCAAAATGTAATGTTTCCATTGTCGACAAGCCTGCATAATGAAATACATTTATTTTTCATAAGTGGGATAGTTGCAGACTGTGTCGGACAAAGTTTCTCTATGATATGCCACTGGATGCCCCTATTGATTAAGAACTACCCCAATAGCATAGTGAGAGGCATCCATCTCAATCTCAAATGGTTGTTTCCAGTCTGGTAATGTGAGCACTGGGGCAGAACATAGGCGATGTTTCAATTCTACGAACGCCTTCTGTTGAGATTTCGACCAAAAGAATTTTTCTTTCGCTCCTCCCTTGGTGACTTGAATTAAGGGCCAAGTGATATGAGAGAATCCCAACACGAACCTGCAGTAGAAATTAGCAAGACCCAGAAAGTTGCAAAGCTCTGTTAGAGTGGTTGTGGCTAGCCAATCCTGAATGACTTGGATCTTGGTTCAATCCACATGCACCCACCTTTCATCAATAATGTATCCCAAATATTGAACCTGGGTCATGCCAAAAGTGCACTTCTCCAAATTGGCACACAACTTGTGTTGCCGCAGTGTTTGGAGGACTTGTTGGATGTGGTGGAGGTGTTCTTCTCAAGTGTGGCTGAAGATCAGAATGTCATCCAATTACACCACTAAAAATGAGTTGGTGAATGGCCGCAAGATGTCATCCATCAACCTCATGAAGGTTGCGAGAGCATTCGTCAACCCGAAAGGCATGACCATCCATTCGAACAGGCCCTCCTTTGCTTTTAAGGAAGTCTTCCACACATCAGAGGGTTCAATTAGTACCTGGTGATACCTAGAATTCAAGTCAATCTTGCTAAAATATTTCACCCCTTTGAGTTGGTTTAGAGGGTCATCAATTCGTGGGATTGGGTACCTATTCTGGACAGTGATCTTGTTCAGCGCCCGATAGTCAATACAAAGTCTCCGAGTCCCATCCTTCTTTTGTACCAACACGATCGGGCTCCTAGAGGGTGATGAACTTGGACGAATGTGACCTTTCTGCAACAACTCTTGAATCTTCCCCTTGATTTCATCGTTATCCATAACAGAGCACTGATAGATCGGTCCATTGGGTAGTGGCATACCTGGGGTCAGATCAAGGGGTGCTTGACCTGACAGTGCAGAGGTACCCCTGTGGGTGAGGTGAAGATGTCATTGTACTCCTCCACAACCTTGTCCATTTGTTGTTTTCGTGTAGAGGATCCCTATATGGAGGTCATAGCCATAGTCTTCTTCTTGCCCTCAGGGTGGATCAATAGGAAAACAAATTTCCTTGTTTTCGAAATGAGCTTACTGCATTTTCTTTCAGTAACCAAAGAGATAGTGGCAGGCGGTGGTACCTCTGGTATCCTGTACAACTTATTTCCCAAAGTAACAATAATAGCGTGACGTTGGGACTCATACACAACATGTCGCTTCCAGAAGTATGGTTGGCCTAATAATATATCACAAACATAAAGAGGATCAATGTCACATAATACCTCATCCGTGAAGGGCTTGATGCTATAGGGAAGGTGACAGTACTAGCTGATACGAAGATCCTGTCCTTGGTGAAGCCACCCGATGGTGTATGGATGTGGGTGTGCTGTGGTCGGCAAGCCCAACCACAATGTCTGCTAAAATGAGGTTATTTTGGCTCCCATTGTCAAAAATGAACTGTAGTGGGGAACCCTTTACCCACATCTGGGAGTGGAAGAGACACTCCTCCTCCTCTGAATCTTCTGGTTCCTCCTTCTGGATCTTCGCAGTGGCAAAAATGGTGTTGGGCTCCGCATCAATAATATGTTTCCCTTTGTCATTCCCCTTGTCATGTTTTGATTCAGAGTCGGAGCATGCATCTGATTCAAAAGCCCTCATCTTGGCCACCAATGACTGCTTGGCTCGACACTCACTTATGTTGTGAGTGGATTTCTTATGGAACTCACACCACTTTCCCGTGTCCTTCTTTGGCTTCACGGTGATGTTCTTTGCTTTCGGATTCAACATGTTGTCTTGGGCCGCCATGCCTTAGATTTTTCCTTTGTTATACGGTTTGGGGCACCTTTCCCTTGATTTTGATTCACAGATCCAAACTCTCACTTTGTTTGAATTTCTGCTCAATCTTGGCAGCATATCGGTATGCCATACAAAGCGAGGAGATGTCGAGGAACTCCATTTCCTCCTGAATGTATCTATGCAGAAAACTACGATACTTTAGCACCAAATTTTTCTCTGAATCTTTGATACCCAAATTTGTGCGTAGGGTATGGAACAAATTCGTTAGCTCATGCACATCTTGAGCCCTTTGTTGCCTCAACGTGGTCCATTGTATTTACTTGTCTTCATAGCTCCCCACGGGATAGTATTGTTCCTTGATGGCGTCTTAGAAATAATTCCAAGTGGGTACGACTGAGAACATAGAGGGAATATTTAAAGAGGGAATATAAACCACTCTAGATACATCTTAACTCGAAATAAAGCAAGTGTTGAGAGGTATCCCTCTCGAAACTTGGTTTTATTAGTGAGTAATGTTGAATTTATATAAGGATTTAGTTTGAAGTTATAACATCATTTTGAGGAAGTAATAAAGATTATATTAAAAGATATCATGAGCCATTCACATATAAGTGGATCAACTTTCACCCCCATGTTTTTCAATTTTAATGGCCCATTATGGATAACACTACTCATTGGAACTAATGGTGTTAATGTAGCCACTTCTCCTCACATCTTAACTAAAACACTTCATATAATTTATGTATTATCATATTACGCCAAAAAAAAGATAGTGAAAACAATATGATGCAATCTTTAATAATATAGATAAGTAAGTTGATCTAATTAGTTATTTTTATTTTTACATAAAAAAATATCACTCAAAACAATAATAAAGTTTGATGTATAATTTTATTCAAATTTGACTTGACATGTGTTTCTTTTTTAAATAAAAAATAAAATATTATTTTGTTGGAATCTTTCATTTTTTTTTTTTAGTAAAACCTTGATTTGTATTAAAGGTGGTAGGAGGAACAGGGACTATTCACAATCTCAAATGAAAAATAGTAATTAGGAAGGAAAAAAAAACAATTAAAAAGAATTCTACAGCTCTATATGGACCTCATTCTAGCACTCCAACAAAACATTAAAGACATCACTATCATAAAGGAATCCTTCTTAATAATCAGATAATTAAGAACTAATTATCATCCTAAAAATAATGCACTAAACCAGATCCCTTTAGCATGCTAAGAGCCCCCTCTCATATGTTTCCAACTCCCCATCTTTCCATGTTCTTATATCTCTTAATGCTGATGGTGACTCAATGGCCAATAGTGGTTGTATCTTAGAAGAAGGGAAAATTGATGTGATTAAGGTCTTGGGGCCTTATAGTGTTCCTTGATGATGGTGTACATGCCAATATTTTTCTGTCTCCCACTCCTTATATTAGTTCCTTTGCGCCTTACTCGTATCGTTACCCCCTCCTAATGACCCCTCTAACCCTTTTTTCCCAACCCCACTTGACCCCCTCCCTCTCCCCTCTGCTTCTCATCATTTCATCCATTTGTTCTTTCCTCGGTAGATGGTAGAATGTGGCAATGTTTTGGCACTGCATGTAATAAGGTGTGTGGGTATTAATTAATATCAAGGTGTTTAAGGTTATAATCATGCAAGATCAGTTAAAAATTCTTCAGAAACCATTAGCCAACGTGTGTCATTTAATTACCATGTTGACGAGTAGATAGGGAATTCACTATATTAACCGTTCATCCAAGGAAGAGGCCATCTCAGGTAGCAGGTTCATGATGGAAAAACCTTGTGATCAAGGCATAGTAGTTGCAATCCTAGAATTTTGCACGAGCTCCAGGGATTTGGATCGGCATAAATTAGTGCTCTACTTTTCTCTTAGTGCACTGGTTCTCCAGCTCATTTTTGGCCTTAATCCACTAGACGTTCGAAGTATGCTTTCTTGGCTCCTCTTGGCAGTCTCTCTTTAAGGGACTGCGTAATTTTACAGGAGGAAATTCTGCGACGAAAAGGATAAGCTTTCCTATACTACTCTAAGTCTCCAGTTCACATAGTTATTAGTTTCCATTCTCAAGGCTCATTATGTCACCTCCTTCTCCGTGGATATTTCTAAGCGTCAAAAAATTTGCGACTTCTCTGATTCTCACTTATTTATCTTGTGCATCTGTGGTTGGATTTTTGATTCAATTATGGAGTTTCGATTATGGGGCTGTCCACACCTCCACTCAAGGAGAGTAGCTCGGAAACCTAGTAAGTGAAATGCCTCTGCAAGTAATTTCTCCAGTGTCGAAGCCATGGTTCCCTCATGTGAGTTGCAAATAAATTGCAGAAGTAAGAGCTGATGTTTATGGCCTCCAAGTTTTGCTTCATCCGCAGAGCTTCGCTGAAAACTCCACGTTGGACACCATAGAGAGCCAACGACAAATGATTTCTTAGCTTGATGATGAAGTGGTTTTTATTGTCTATATAGTACTGGAGAACTCGAGAAATAAGGGTACTGTCATATATTATAATTGTTTACTATGCTTGGACTAGCTGAAAAAAATCTCTCATGGCCAATATGATGCTTGAGAAACACTATCCAATGTAACTCACCTAGGTATTTATGCGTGAGAACACATGGATTTAATATAAACAATACTCATTCTTGTTTAAAAAAAAATAAAAAATTGATGTGTGGTTTAAAATGAGTTTTTTATTATATATAGATTAGTTGCTCTATAAAACTCATGGAGAACTTAAGTGGTTGAGGGTTTACAAATCATACATATAATCACAGCAAAATTTTTTGTTAAATTTTGGATAAATAAATTGAAAAATATGAAAAAAACTTCCAAAATGTATAACATATACAATAAGGAAAAAATAAATCCCTTAATAGATATTTTTCCGAACCCTAATGTTTGGCAACATTTTATGTTAAGTGTCTTTGTGTCCTTCAGCACATGTTTCAAAACTACCTTCATGTAAACTCACACCCTACCCTATCTTGACCGAGATGAGATCTAGTTTACATATCATAATTCACCATATATTTCTTGCAAAACTTCAAATTTCATCTAGGTAAACCCTTACATTCACTGGAATGTGAGACACATGAAAGAGAAGTTTCAACCCACTGTTCTCGCCAATTATGAGTTGTAGGTTAAGTCTTTTTTTTCTTTTTTCTCCACGATGTTCAATATGTGTCATGTCATGGATAACAATTCCAGGCTTGGATGGAAAATTCAAGTCAACTTTCCCTTGACCATTTGAATTGGAAGATGTTGGGACATCATAAATATGATTTACTTCTCTACGGATTGATGATTTTGTATGATTGAGGAAGAAATACCCTGTTTGCAAGCCTGCAGCTTATACTCAATCATCAGATCATAGAGTAGTAAATCCTTCCAGTGGCATCTCAGCCTCTTCCAATTTAAATTATGTAGAGTTGGTTAATTTAAACTTTTCATCTAGGCTTGCAAACGTTATTCATGACATGAAATGAAGCATATTGAGAACCCTTCACTAAAAAGAGTGAAGACTAAACCTACATTTCAAAACCTCGCACAACAATTATTGAAACTTCTGTGTCTTGTGTGTCAAATTCAAGTGGGATGCCAATGTTTACCCAAATGCAATTTCATGTTTAATAGTAATGTGTGATGAAGTTGAATGTGTCAAAGTGGATCCTATCTTGCTGAACATAGAAAAGGTTATGTGTTTATAAAAAGTAGTTATGAAACATATAGTGAAGGACACAAAGACACGTATTTGAATTTAGACAGTTAGAGTACCCACACATGAGGGCACCCAATTATTGCTGAGGTTATGAAATATTTGTGAAGATAATTTCCTATGCAAGTAAAGTAAGAACATCATGAACCGAGGGAAGAAACTATAACATAGAATCTTACCCTTAGATTAACAATATTTTCCCACCTTATGGAAAGTCAAAGAACACAACAAAACAAAACACAACTACAACTATCAAATTAGAAACAAATTTAAAAAATGGAAAGTGGGATATTTGAATCTATTTGTGCATCTATATTTATACAAATTTTCAAGTAAATTAAATAGATATAAAAATCAAATTTTCCTCTTCATATTGTGGCAATGGATACCCCTTCGAATATCGACAAGTTGAGATGGTGTTGCGGTGAGAAAGTGAAGTTTTTGCTGAGGCGATGGAGGTGATGTTGCCCAGTTAAATAATTATCTCTAAAAATATTTAGCCAACAAAAAATTATTTGATTCTTACATGAAACTGCTGTTACACTCAAAATCACTGATATAATAAAATGTTATTACACCGTACATACTACTATATTCATCCTCCGATATTTTTACTATGAGTTCTGAACCATTCTTTTATGAAGGGTTTCATAAATATGTATGCAAACAACTCTTCTAATTTACATAATGATATATAAATTTCATTATTGTTTACTACTTCTCTGATGAAGTGATATCTTGTATCAAAATTCTTATTTTTATTATAAAATGCATTATTATTTGATAATGCAATAGAATATTTTTTTGTCATAGAAAAAATTGAGTTGCTTCTTTCTATTCATGTCGATATTTTTTTTAATAGAAAAAATTGAGTTGCTTCCTTCTATTCACGTTGATATTTATTTTAATAGAAAAAAATGAGTTGCTTCTTTCTGTTCATGCAACATCTCACTTAAAATTATTCTCATCCATAGAATTTGACATGGAAAAATTCTTTTCCTCAACTAATGATAAAGTCACAATGGATTACATACCGATGTTATTGTACCTCATAAAAAAACCAAACACATACCTAGATGTTCTCCTTATGTCATTGGTATTTCTCGAAAAACCATTATCTATTTATCTAGATTGTTTAAAATATAAATATGATGTATAGGAGATATAATTATTTTTTGTTCCAACCATATATCTTAGGATAATTTTTCCAACCAACCAATGGGTACTCTTGGGAGAATCCATGAATATGGAAAATAAACTTAAAACAAACATTATATCAAGCCTTGTTGTAGTCAAATACATGATACTTCAAACCAATTTACTATACAAGTTTGGATCAAAATTTGGACCTTGACCATTCTTACTCAAATTTCTACCATGTGCAATTGGTGTTACTCATGGCTTACAATTCTACATCCTCGACCTTTTCAATATATCCTTTACATACTTGGATTGATAAATAAAAAATAACATCTTGAGATTAAGTTAGTTCAATACCAAGAGAATATTTCATTAACCCTAAATCATTCATCTCTAATTATGTTTACATGGTTGTCTTAAAATCATCTATTGAAAGATCTCCATTGAAAAGTAGATCATCAACATGCAAGCAAAGAATTAAAATTTTATCTCTCTCGTTTAGCTTTGCACATAGATCTATCTAACTAGACTCTTGTTGAATCCTTTGTTACTCAAATAGTCATCATTTCAACTATATCATACTCGGGGTCCTTGTTTCAATACATATATATAATGCTTTATTGACCTTGTAAACTTTATCTTCTTTCCCATCAATTTCATATCCTCAAGGTTGTTTAACATAAACCTCTTCTTCCAAAACACCATATACAAGTGAAAAATTAACATCTATATGATAAATTTTGCTATTATTTTGTGTAGCAGTAGATAATACCATCCTTATTGTGTAAAGTATAGCTACATATCCAAAAGTATCATTCTAACCAATTTCAGGTTGCTAATTGAACCCATGACCTAGAATCCTTTCTTTACGTTTCTCAATTTCACCTCTATAATTCAATCTATACTTATAAATCCATTTAAAACATATACTATTTTTACCTTCAAGAAGATCTAAAAGCTCCCAAATATTTTTCCTTTCTATGGAACAAATCTCTCATCCATAGCCTTTAGCTAAACTTCTTTTTATCTAGGTGGATATTGGTGGCCACTTGCCTATTCCACTTGGACCCCAAAATTGTTTCCTATCAATTTTGTCCTTTTCAACATAGTCTCCTATTATGGTTGTTTTCTAGTTTTGAGATTTTTTGGGTCATGAACTTCTGAAGCTAATTTGAGGCCCTAAAAAACATTTTTTTTGGGAAATGGGAAAATGTAAGTTAAAGACTATATTTTAGTTGAAATTTTTTATCCTATGATAGAAATTTCTAATGGTATATCATGTGCACCAAATAGAGATCATATGCCAAATTTATGACTACAGGAAGTTGGCATTCTAACTAACCACATTAGGGCCCATAATCTTTCGGTGCTTCATGTCCGATGGTTAATTTTTTGGATGCTTAGGGTTTATTGTCGTTTCTTCATGAAAAAAAGGCCTCGCAACCCCATTGTAAAACGATCTAGAAGACATGTAGCTACCAAATCTCTTATTAGAGATAAGCTACCATTGCCTCTGCTAGTTTGATTTCATTATGCAAGTAAATATTTTTCAACATTTGTTATTTATTCATTGAATTTCAGTTTCAATGTATCTATATGTTTTTGTTTAAATTTATATTTCGTTTTGTTCCTTTATAAATTTGGATCAGTGATATAAGAGTGATCTTCTGTTTCTCTGTTCTTATCTGCATGTTCCCAATGAGGTGCGGGTATAAAGAGTTGGGACTCAAACTACTTGAACCCTTGCAAGATCGTCCTCTTTGACCCCGATGGCCTCGAATGAGAGAAGGAAAGAAATATGATGCAGAAAGAGATTCTATAAAATTGTTGCTTAAATAATCCCTCGAGAAATAGAGGAAGGAAACGATGGAAAAATGTTTCTAGTTCCTTCAGCGATTACCAATAGGAAATGCATCCTTATCCAATATTCACTTCAAAGGCACAAACCCCTTTAAGGTAGAAGTGAAATTCGATATTATTATATTCGAAGGCCAAATAGATGTAGATGATCTAGATAAATGGTTAAATATGTTGGAGGGATATTTTTCAATTCCATGAATTTTCTGATAGAGAAAAACATACTTTTTCACTACTTAAATACACCCCCCACATCACGGACTGCTCAGAAACTCACTATGAGAAAAGGGCTAGAGAGGAGTCTACACTATTTTCAGTCGTACCCTATTGGAACGATTTTAAAGATATTGTTAAGGAACAATATTACCCTATTGGAAGCTATAAATATAAATATATAAAATGGACCATGTTATGGATATAAAGGGAACAAGATATGCCAGATTTCATGAGTTTATTTCATACTTTATGCACGAATTTTGGTATCAAGAACTATGAGCAACATTTGGTGCTCAAGTATTGTTTTTTTCTACACAAATAAATATAGACAAACATGGAATTCCTAGACATCTCCTCGCTTGGTGCAAAATACTAATATGTTACCCAGATCAAGAAAAAATTTAAATGGAAAAAAAAATACTTTCATTGTGTGAAGAAAAATCAGGGAAAGGTCACCACTAAACCTCATAAAAAAGGAAAAAACCAAGGTGGAACAAGTCAGGACAACTCACTGAAACTGCAAGATACAAATCACAATGGTAACGTGAAGAAGGACAGGGGAAAGTGGTATGAGTTCCACAAGAGCCCACTCATAACAAAAAAGTGTTGTGAAATGAAACCATTGTTGGCTAAAATAAAATATTCAGATTCATATGGAGGTTTTGACTCTGAGTTAGACCCCAAAAATGGAAAATGGATCATTTATGCAGAACACAATGCCACCATTACCACCAGCAAGGTCTAACACAAGGATCTCAAAGATCTAGAGGAAGGTGAGCATCTCTTCCACTACCAGATGTGGGTAAATGGGACTCTGTTGCATTTCATTGATGATGGAAGGAGTCAAAAGAGCCTTATCTTAGCTGATACCATTAATTAATTGGGCCTCCTAAAAACACCACACTTGCAACCATACACTATAAGGTGGATCCCCTAAGGCTGGGATCTCGATGTCATCCAACAATGTTGCCTTCCATATAACATCAAGCGTTTCACAAACGAGGTACTATGTGGTGTTTCTCCCTTTGAAGGTTTTGATGTTCCATTGGGCCAACCATGCTTATGGGAGCATCATGTTGTGTATGAGTCCAAAAATTTTATTTTTATTATTACTTTGGGTAGAAAATTGTATAGGATACTAGAAGTAGCCTTTCGTACTACTATTTATGTGATATCTACTAAGAAATGCAGTATGATCATCTCCAAGACTGGGAATGTTTTATTCTTCTTGATTCACTCTCAAATTAAGGGGAATATCATGACCACATTCATATACTCCACACAAGGATCCTCTATGCAGTAGAGGAAAATGGGTAAGGTCATGGAAGAATACAAGTACATCTACTACTAAAACATATGTGTACCTTTTCATTTCCAGGTCAAGCATTCAATCAATATAACCCTTAACGCACCTCTACCCAATTGACCAATGTACAACTTCTATCTTCTAGAAAATGAGGAAATCAACTGGTAGATCCACGAGTTGCTACAAAAGGGTACATCTGACCAATTTACTCACCCATTGAAAATCCAATTGTATTTTACACAAGAAGGATATGACCTGAAGGTTATGCATTAATAATGGATACCTGAACAAAATCATAGTCAAGAGCATGTACAAATTACACAAATTGATAACCTTTTGTATTAGCTCAAAGGGGACAAATACTTTATAAATATTGATTTGAAGTCTTGCTATTACCAAGTTCTTATAGAACCCACATAGTTTTGGAAGACTGCAATCAAATCGAACTAGGGGTTTTTTGAGTGGTTGGTCATCCCATTTCTTTTAAGGAATTCCCCTACAAATTTCATGAGGCTGATGGATGACATATTACGATGTTTCAACAACTCATTCATGGTTGTATATATCGATTATGTCTTCAACATTAGCAATACTTGGGAAGAGCACTTGCAACATATTATATAGGCCTTGGTTACTTTAGAGTAGCACAAGATATGTGTAAACTTGGAAAAATTATCCTTTGGCATGGAAAAGGTACAATATATAGGTTACATTATTGATAAGAAAGGTGTGCATGTGGATCTAGCTAAAATCCAAGTCATTCAAGATTAAATCACGCCGATGAGTCTCACAAAGCTTCACAATTTATTTAGCCTTGATAATTTATACCATGGATCCATGTTGGGATTATCTCGTATCACTTGGCCCTTAAGTCAAGTTACTAAGGGTAGAGTGAAAGCAAGTTTTTTGTTGTTGGAGTTGCAACAAAAGGCATTCGTTGAGCTAAAATAATCCCTTTACTCTGCACTAGTTCTCACATTGCCAAACCTGTAGTAGCCATTTGAGATTGAGAGAAATCCCTCCAACTATGCTATTGTTGCATTGCTCACTCAAAAAGGGAATCCAATGGCCTATCATAGTTAGACACTCTAATATTATTCATAGATGCCCCACCTATTATAAGGAGACAAATTTCATCATGTAGGTTTATCGGCAAAGGAAACATTAAATTTTGGGAAAGTAGATAATCATGCACACATATCAGTCACATCATCAATTTATGCAGACACAGGGAAAGTTACAAAACGACCGCCATAAAAAATGGTCCACATATCTGCAACAATTCCATTTGAAAATTAAATACAATAAGGGTAGCATCAATCATGTTGTAAATTTCCTTAGTCGCCCCCCGTTGTGACTCAAACCACTTTTCTCAACTGTTGCAGACAAAAGACATTGAGATGGTTGAAGTTATACAAAATTGATCCAAAATTCACCACCAAATAATAGATACTGATGGATGACAAGAAGGTTCTCGACTTGCACCTCTAAGATGCATTGTTGTGCTACCTAGGGAACCTTTATGTTCCTTCTAGTGAGTGTCACAAGCTCATATGTGAGGTACATTATATTCAACTAACAAGAAACGTAATCATGGAGAGGAAAGTGATGGTACTATAGAAATAATTTTATTGGCTAAAAATCTAATCAGATGTTTGCAAATATATTATATCATTCACTACCTGTGCCAATGTCAATCCAATCATTAAGAAGAAAGGATTGTACACCCATCTATATAATCCCATATAACCTTGAGAATCCATATCCATGGAATATATGTTTCTCCTTCCTTCTACCGAGCATGGTAATTATTGTTTGTTTTCAATCATTGGTAGATTTTATAAAATGGCCATATTGGATTCCTGCAAGAAGAGTATTACATTAGAAGCCACCACCAAGCTCTTTGAACAAGTGTGGGTACATTTTGTGATTACACGGACCATGATAAAATTTTTGGATAACATGTTCCTAAGAAATTTTTTGAATCTCTCGTTATTATTTGACACCAATATAAGGATGTCAATTTCCTTCCATCCCTAGACTAATGGCTAAAGAGAGGTCATCAGCATAATGATAGTGTGCATAATGCGCATGTACAATAAAATGAATCCACAAAAATGTGATGAGATTCTTCTCTATGCTAAATATAGCTACAACAAATCTCTTCAGAGCTCAAATTTACGTCTTAACTTTTAGGTGGGCGTGGGATTTCAATAATCGTGTTCCATTGATATTGCAATGCCTCTTGCAAATACACAGGTAGAATATACACTATTCAATTTGAAGTTGATAAATCCATCAAGCTTATTGAACACATTCAATACATCCACCAAGAGTTTAATGACACCATGGGTAATGGAAATACTAAATACAAACAACTTCATGTTTAACATTGGATGCTACATAGTTTCAAGTGAGTGACAAGGTTTGGTTATATTTGTGAGGGGAATGCATTGAAGAACCCCATCATAATATATTAACACTCCAACATGGGCCTTACACCATCATCAAGGTTATGGGCATGTTCGTGGAAAAAAAGAACCTCATAAACATTAGAGAGACCACTTGGTCAGAGTCTCGAATTAGAATCTTTTCCATTTGGGCTACTAGTTCTAGCTAGTAAAATGGGCCTAGATACCCTTATATAATACTAGATTAATATAATGTTAAACCTAAAATAATCCTAATCCTACTATGTTATCCTATATGGTACTAGGCGATGCTAAATAATATTAGGTGTTATGTCAAGGATCAAGCTAAATGTTAATCCTAAGTGATTGTTCTTATTCTAATATATATCACTAACACATAGAATACTATCTGTAATAATATATGTAATTCATTTATTATTAATATAATAACATATCACTATATTTTTTTTTACAGTAACGGTTATGGAGTAATTATTCATCTTGGCCTGAATGCCAGAAATCTGGTTACATTGAGGGTGTCTATATCCTATTGCACCTCACCGCTAAGATTGAGAATGCGGCTAAATCTTGAGGACTTCCTCCTTGATGAGATAACTATAAATTCAATTTCAGAGATTTTTCCCAATTTGAAGATGCATACAAGTTGATTTAAGAGAAAGCAGTAAAACATGAAAACGATCAGCTTATGGGATGGGTTCCCATGTTTCTTCTTCGTCTTTCAGCTTGACCCCAGCAGAGAGGTGGGCAGCTTTGTTGGATTAAATGTCCGCCTCTTTATTATGAATTCTCAGCACATGATAGTAATTCAGCTTCTGAAAAGAGTTTTCCAAGCCCTTGATTCTGGCTATCAGTCTTGCGAGTTTAAGGTCCAAAGCTAGAGAGTTTGAGACCATAGCATTTATGATGATCTGGGAATCTCCAATAACATTAAATTCACTTATATTTAAGTCTTTGAGAAGCTTTAGACCTTGGAAGAGAGCCAAATCCTTCGCTTGAATGCTGGATGAATGGCCAATTCCCCAAGCATAGGAATGAATTTTTTCCCCAACTGGGCTTACAACAACGCCTCCTGCACCAACTTTGCCCGGATTGCCCTTTGATGCCCCATCAAAGAAGAAGGAGTGCCTTGAATGAGATGTAAGCCAGTCTTGAAAGTTAGTTTTGGATTTTCTTATTTTCCAGTCTTTGAGAGGAGGAGTGTTCCTAACTGCTGTTTGGAATTGCAAATCAAGGAATGAACCCCAAGCAATTTCCTGTTGGCTGAGATTAGAATCGTCTTTTAGATCAATCAAGCACTCTTTCATTTGGCATTTAATCTTGATTTCTAATACCTTATGGTTTTGTTCAGTATTTCTGAAAATTCTTCTATTTCTTTCAAGCCAGATCTGCCAGGAAATTACCTTTGGGAGGACAGACCATGCAGTTTTGATAATCTGGTTTTTAGGAGGAGGACCAAGATACCTGTACGCCCAATTAGAAAATAGACCAGCAGTGGAGCAAGGAAGCGAAATGCTGGGATCCAGATTTTGGATGAAGGAGAACCAAATCTTCTTAGAGAAGCTGCAATCAAGCATTAAGTGGACAACACTCTCTGCATTTTCTTTACACAACGAACATCTAGAAGGGCCGTGGAATCCTTTCCTCTGCAGAATGTCAAATGTGAGAATTTTACCATGGCATAGAAGCCAATCAAAGAAATTGATTTTGGGCCACGAAGGAAATCGCCAGATACCATTCCAAGGTGCTGGGTCAGGGGGGATGTATGGTCTCTCGCTCAGCTTAGCATATCCCATGGAGACAGCGTAGCCTCTGGCATACTGTCCCCAACCTCTCGAGTCTCTTTTCCTTATGTGCGAGGGCGCCAATCCATGAAGGAGGTTAAGAAACGTGGTCCATTCGTTAAGCAAGTGAGCCGGAACAACAAGACATTTCCAACCTGCCCAAACAGAGTCATTCCATAGCGAAATATCCCACAACGTTCGCAACCCCTCTCCATCCATCCAGCAACGCAGCGCTCTAATGGAGGATCTGTCTTCAATAGGATCCATTTTCATGATTCTGTCAGTCCAGATGTTAATCTTTTTGCCGTTTCCTGGAATCCAGAAGGAGTGCGCATTGACTAGAGGAGCAACTTTAGCAAACAATTTTAGGAAAGATGAGTTAGGAAGATGAGTCACTTTGTCCAAGCAGCTAGAACGAGAACCTCTGAATTATTTTTTCCAGAGAGCCAATTGAGCCCAACCTGGCTTGGGCGCAATGATCTTCCAAATAATCTTTGCTGCCATAGCTATATTCTGCTAACATAGATTTTTGAAATTCAAACCACCCTCCCACAATGGCTTGGAGATGGTTTCCCAACTGATAAGGGGAAGCTTGTTTTCATTCTGTTTGCCTCACTTCCAAAAGAACCTCCAAATGTACTCCTCCATTTTTTTTAAAGATGCTTTCCAGAGCGAGAAGCACAACAAATTGATATAGAGGGAGACTGGTAAGCACAGATTTTATTAGGACAGTTTTACCAGCAATGTTGAGCCAGGAGTATCCCTAGGTTTGGATCCTGGTCTTGAATTTTTCAAGTTGAGGAAGCCAGTCTTTACTTACAGGTCTTTTATGATAAACAGGTAGACCCGAGTATTTGAAGGAGGTCCAAGAAGAGGAGGCAGCAAAGCCCAAACATCTAGAAATAGCAGAGAGCAAGCTGGGCGATGTGTTCCAACTGAAGATGTGGAAATTTTTTTTATTTAAGACACTGCCTGAGGCCTCACAAAATTCATCCAGAACTACTTTGAACTTGGTGGCTGAGGAAAGAGTGGCAACTCCCAATAACATAGTGTCATCCGCAAATAAGGCGTGATTTATGTTTTTGACCCCTTTAGCAATACACAATCCATTAATATCTTGATTTTGCATATAACATATCACTATATTACTATATATATGTAATACTATATTTTCCTAATCTTATAAGTTATATATATATATATATATATATATATATATATATAATACTACTTTATAGTAATATTGTTAAAATATTTGAAACACTATATTATTAATGAATAATAATCTATTAATTCTAATACTAAATTAATATATATACAACTGAATTTTGAATAAAACTAACTTTAAAATTAAATGTCGCAAATAAATCATTACAAATGTCGTAAAAAGATATACAAATTGTACAATTCCTTATGTTCGATCTTTAATGATTTGAATGAATGTTTAAGATGAATCTAGAAGGTTGATTGATACATGGGATTGATGAGGCCGACAAGGTCCTTTCCTCCGTGAAAGAGGACTTACAATAAACAAATAATAAATTGATGAAAATGCAACCCTATACTATTATGAAAACTAACTAAATGCAAGGATGTAAAGAGGGTTCCTGAGAGTGTTTCAACAAAAGGAAATAGTTTTCTTTTTTCAAAGATGTAATGAGTTAAAAAAAAGGGAAATTTCAAGTGTTTATAATGACATCGCTTCCTTACGAATAATCCTTATTGGTGGAGAGAAATAATGAAACTCCATTCAATGGGAAAAGAGATATATAAGTGTAAACAAAAAATAATAACATGAAATAAAGGGAAGGAATTAGTTCACTTTCGGTTCACACATCAAATCAAGGATCAAATTATTTACGTGGGGTTCCATTCAATTCACCTTCCTCCTCTTCATTCCTTTATATGGTGCACTCGGATCTAGGAGGGTGATTTACTCCATGCTACCATCTTTGATGGGTCTCAGAGGTTTTGGACTGGATTCTTTCATTACAGATCTAACACTCCACTGGTTGAGGATATGCCCAAAGTCATTCATCTTGTTGGTGGAAATGTCCTTGATGCCTCCTTTGCTCCATTTTCTAAATATATGCAACATTTTACGCTCCTCTGGCCCAAGTATATTGAGTTTCTCTTTCGTCTCCATGATTAAACTTATTTTATTTAGGATCTCCTTAAGTCTCTGATCCTCCGAGGTGGTTTCTGACATTTTCCTCTTCAAAACCACTTTATTTGCTTGGTGAAGGGTGAAATTGTCCACTTCCATTCCCTGAAGTAGCAGTTGAGATTGGGAAGGGACCTCGATTGTATGATCTTTGCTATGATTCAGTAGTCTCTAGTACATAAAAAGGATTATCATCCTTGAGGGGGGGGGGGGTTTGAGGATGTTGCAAACAAGTTGCAGATCTTGGTTTTGCTAGAGTCGACAGTGGTGTTTGAACATCTGATGGTCCTGTTTGAGTCCAAACCGGTCAATTCCTCCATCCTCCAAAATTTTGAAACCCTTCATCATCTCTCTAGTGGGATACATGTATTCATTATTTCGTAATGGTGAGCAGGAAATCACAGAAAAGGTGGAAATATTAATGGAAACATCGAAATTTAAAAGGAATATGTTCATAATCTAATGGTTGGGTGTAGATGGAATCGTCGTAAACCATGTTTATTTATTGTAGGGGTGGTTGTGAAATGTTCATGTGAACACAAAACAGGGATATGGTGCATGCATTCGCCTCTTCGTTATCTCTGATAATTTCACAAATTGGCCAATGAAATTTCCAATCCCTTCCAAGATATGAGGCTCCCTTAAATCATCCAGGAGAAATTACAACTTGAGCCATACTATAAATGATTGGAACTCTTCCTTATCAAGATTGTAGCATTCTTCCCAGTGATGCATAAAAAGGTCGCAATTGGTCATGAAATATGGATATGTGTTTCTGATCTTTCAGATATGAAAATGTCACTGTGAAGAATCCTTTTTATTTGATATGGAGTTTGATGTAGCCCTGGGTTACCCAATTTTTCTAGATGCACTGAAGGATGTCTAGCTCATGGGGCCAAATGCCCAAGAATTGCACATCATGGTGTGGTCCTTCATGTAGTGCCTCTATTTATCTAGTCGGCTGTTGGGGATCTCCAACTTAGTGTTCGTTTATGTTTTCAGGAGGCACTGGTTTTCTCCACGGGACTACCATTATGCACCCATGATAAGGGACTTCATTGGTGTCTAGGTTGATGTAGACACTCTAAGCAGTAGTGTTTTATTTCCTTGTACAAACGACATTCTAGGTTGATGTAGACGCCTTTGAAGGAGGGAGGCGGCACTTGCCCGAGTGAGAGGCCGCACATGGGGGGGGAGAGCACTTTTCTACAATAGAGGAGGGATTTTTGTAGTTTCTAGTCGAAGCACGAAGGATAATCTGGCTGGCCAACGCCAGCCAGGGTAGATGATGCAAGTGTCGGCTCCATTTCTCCTGTGGGTTCAAAGTTATTGATTTTTTTCCCGTGGGATTTTAGTATTAATCACTTGGGTTTATATTATTAATAATCCTTTGAGTTGATTAACCCCTTGGTCTGATAATAGTAAGAATCTCTTAGGTTTATTAATCCCTTGGGTTTATAATATTAATCTCATGCATTTATTAATATCTTCAATTTTTTATTATTAATAATCCCTTGGGTTCATTAATACCTTCTGTTTATAATATTAATCCCTTGAGTGTGTTAATCCATTCATTTATAATATTAATCCCTTTAGTTTATAATGTTAATAATTTCCTAAGTTTATTAACTCCTTGGGTTTATAATTTTGGTAAACCCTTTGGTTTATAATATTAATCTGTCACATTTATTATTATTAATAATCTCTTTTGTTTAATAATATTAATAATCCATTGGGTTCATAATATTAATCTCATGTTTTTATTAATCATTCGGGATAAATATTATGATTCCAAGGGATATATTTGGTTGAGTATGTTAGGGTTTACAAAATTTATACATTAACATATGTTAACTATTGCTTACTATTATTGACATGGCCAACTATAGTCAACTTGGGAATCATAGCCAACAATAATAAAAATGACTACCATGTTGAACCACACTTAGCTTGTTAATCATGGTCTATGTAAAAGCGACCTATAGTGAACCATATTAGATTGCCATGGTTAACCATGGAAACATATAGTGGTTGACAATGGTTAACAATATTAATCTTGGGATTTATAACATTAGTCCTAGGGTTTAATATAGCAAAATTAGGGTTAATAATCATGGGTTTAATAACAAAAATATTAGGGTTTATTATATTGGGTTTTATAATGTTCTAGTTTTGTATTAGGATTTAATATTGTGACATTGTAATGGTACAAAAATATATCGAACATTGCATTGTGACAAACATTGTATCAATGTGACAATTAATCTAACAGTTGTTGTCACAATGTTACATAAATTGCAATTTATTCATTGTCGCATCGTGATGTTGAAAATTGGAGTTTAATATGATGGTTTATAATATTCTTATTTTTAATATTGGGTTTCTAATATTAGGGTTTAATACTTGGTTTATAATTTATAATAGCAAGGTTTAATATCAGAGTTTATTGTATTGAGTTTTATAATGCTAAGGTTTTATATTACGATTTTAAATTGTGACATTGGAATGCCACCAAAATATCTCGAACATCAAATTGAAATGAGTGTTTCAATATGAAAATTATTTTGAGAATCATTTTTTCAATGTTACATTACATTGCAATTTATTCAACATCACATTTTTATATTAATCCCTTGAGTTTATAATATTTTTAATCCCTTGAGTTTATAATATTAATAAATATTAAGGTTTATTAATACCTTGGGTTTACAATATTAAATCATTGAGTTTGTTAATACCTTAGGTTTATTTTTCCCTTTAATTTATAATAATAATCCCTTGGGTTTATAATGTTAATAATTGATATTGTTTAGTAATACTAATAATCCCTTTGTTTTAATAATATTAATAATTCATTGGGTTTATAATATTAATTAGATTAGTTTATTAATCTCCTAGTTTTATAATATCAACAATTCATTGCGTTATGGCTGAGTCTCCTGACTTGATTAGGTTACTCCTGAATTGTGCGCTGGAGCGAACGTTGTCATTACCGCGCATCTAGATCCGGTCGTTTTCCATGAAGCCATGCTCATGGAGGGTCTGTTTCCCAAAATTTCTGGCCCCCTCCCCCGCCCTCTTTCTCACGAGGCTTTTCGATCAACTTATTGGCAGGCTTCCTAAGAAGAAGAATGTTGAAGTCAGAAATTTGTTAATAAAATGACAGAAATACCGAGATCTCTTCCCAGCAGAGACTCCAATTCAGGTTGCTTTATCACTGGCTGAACGAGCTCTCATAGGCCAGTTCACAGGGCTTTGGCCATCTCCCAAAACCACTGAGAGCTGGGTCAATAGAAACTGGGCACCTCTGATCAAAGAAATCGTTACTTCTTATTTTTTGGGGAGAGGTTACTTTCTCTTCGAGTTCACTTCAAAAGATGACAAAGATCTGATCTTCCAGAACGGCCCCTACTTCATGGGCCCCCAGGATTTGTACCTAAATAAGTGGACTCCTGACTTCGATCCTGCTGTGGATGTGCTCAAAGCAGTCCCGGTGTGGGTTAGACTCCCAAATCTCCCAGTTCACTGCTGGAATTGGGATTCTCTGATGCATATTGGAAATGCCCTTGGGAAGTTCATCGATCGAGCAAACAACAAGGACTAGTATGACTGTGCTAGGATATGCGTGGAAGTAGATATGGAGGTTGGGCTACCAGAGGCCATCAAAATCAAAGTCGGAAGCTGGACGCATGTGCAGAAACTGGACTATGAGCAGCTACCCTTCAAATGTCGGAAATGCCATGTCTATGGCCACTTCGCCAGAGGCTGTCCATCCAACAATGAGGATGTGCAAGGGAAGGAGGACGGATGGAATCAATTCAAGCGCACCAAAACCTCCCATAAGGCTCAAAAGCCGGGAGGCCCTAGTGGAAAATGTCCCCAACAGGCCTCTTCTCAGCAGATCCCGTCTAAGTCCGCTCCTGAAAACAAGTTTGAACTCCTAAGCTCGCACCAAGAGGACACCCAGGAGGTGGAGGTTCAAAAGACAACATCCCCAGTCAAAGGGACTCCCTCTATGTCTTCCAAAGACACAAGTATTGCAGAAAGCTCAAAAGGAATACCTGTTGGCGTCGAGGAAGAGGACCTGGAGTCGGAAGATTCGGAGGAGGAAGGACAAATAGGCGACTCTCAGGCCTCTGTTAGGAGATCCACAAGAGGTCGCAAAACAGACCGGGAGAAAATAGAGCAGGAAACATACAAGGACAAGTTACAGGGCAGCCAACCAACTCTGGAGAAGCTACTAGCAAAAAAGCTGAAGATGGTGAGAAACCAGCCCCAAGGCTCCAAGGGAGCCCAACAGAACAAAGGTAAATAATGAAAATAATCTCCTGGAATTGTAGGGGTATGGGGAGCAAGATCAAGGAAGAGGCAACAAGAAACTTAATAAGAATAGAAGCCCCGGACATATTCCTTATCCAGGAGACTAAGATGGAGGAAGCAGACTTCCTCCAAACAAGTAAGAGAATCTGGAGTAAAAGCAAAGCAAAAGCTGTCTTAGCCCGAGGAGCCTCTGGAGGGTTAGGCACTCTTTGGAATGATAACAAGTTCTCGTTAATTTCTGAAATTTCAAACACTCACTGGCTGCTCCTAAAAATGCAGCATCTTGTCACTAAAGAATACTTTTGTCTCTTTAATGTATATGTACCGGCCAATGCTGGAGAAAAAAAGGCCCGTTGGGACTCTATAAGAAGCCAGGCAGAATTAGGGAACCTTGACAACATCATTATTGCAGGTGACCTCAATCTCACATTGCATTCCTCTGAAAAGAGAGGAGGCTGCATTGTGCGAGATCCGGCGAGGGAATGGGCAGAGGATCTTCTGAAAGATTGGGATTTGCTGGACATCAAGCACTCTTCAAGTAAGTTCACTTGGTCAAACAAAAGAGTAGGCCCTGGTCACATAGCAGCAAGACTGGATAGATTTTTTGTACAAAGTTCCTTTCTATTGCTTGGTTTAGATGCTAGTATGCAAATCCTTCCTTGCAGCATATCTGATCATAAGCCTATCAAGCTTGATCTCCGGGCTCACCCCGACCTCGGCCCCATTCCGTTCAGATTTAGCCCCCTCTGGGTCAAGAAATCCAATTTCATGCAGATTGTCAAAGAAAGTTGGTCTCAGCCAGTCAATGGATCACCCTTCTTCGTGTGGGAAGAAAAACTCAGAAGAACGAAAGCTGCCTTAAAATGCTGGGCCAAAACTCTTTCTAACCCAGCAGCTGAAAGGAAAAATCTCCAAAGCCAAATGGAAGCACACCACTTGCTTTCGGAAGAGGCATATGTAACTAGCGAAATCCTCGATAAGGAGATTCAACTCCAACAACACTTCCACAAAGCCTGCCTGGTAGAAGAAGAGTTTTGGAGGATTAAGTCTCGTTGTCTATGGCTTAAAGCGGGAGACAGAAATTCCTCTTTCTTTCACAAGCAAACTCAAGCCAGAAAATGCTTCAACACCATATCTGAGATTAAGGATGACAATTCCAATCATAAAGATTTTGCAAGCATTAAACGAGCAGCTTTTCTTCACTTCCAGAAGTTGTACAGTGAGGATGTGAACCTGATTCAAAATTCTGATCTCCTGGACTGGGTCCCTCCTTCAATCTCTGCTGAGATGAACCATCTTCTAGAAGCCAAAGTCACCAAGGCTGAGGTCAAGAATGCTCTCTTTGCCATGGATCCCGACAAAGCACCAGGACCGGATGGATTCACCGCCAGATTTCTGCAATCCTGTTGGCACATTGTGGAAAAATATCTCTACAAAATGGTTCAAAAATCCCAAGACTGTCAGAAATTAGGAGGTAGCACAAACTCTGCGTTCCTTGCTCTCATCCCCAAGGAGAAAGGCTCCAATTCCTTCAACAGATTTCGCCCCATCTCTCTCTGTAATATTGGTTATAATTTGATCACCAAAGTAATAGCAAACAGGCTGAAATATCTTCTCCCCACAATCATTCCTGAAAATCAAGGGGGCTTTATTCACGGTAGACAGCTAGTGGACAATTTCATTTTGGTTCAAGAGGCAATTCTCTCAAGCCAACAGCGTAAGGAAATAGGTATGGTTGTCAAACTGGACTTAGCCAATGCCTTCGATCGAGTCAGGCATTGTTTCCTTTTGAATGTTCTGAAAAAATTTGGATTTGGGGAGAACTTTATAAACTGGATTCGGGCCTGTATCTCAGAGCCTTGGATTGCTCCCCTTGTTAATGGTAGAGTAGCGAAATTCTTCAAAGCCTCAAGAGGACTAAGACAAGGCTGCCCTCTTTCTCCCCTTCTGTTTGTCCTCCAGGCCTCCGTTATTAGCTTCTATCTAAACAAGAAAATGCAAGAGCAGGAGATCACAAGGCTTTGCATTACCAGAGGAGTTAAAAGCATCAACCACGCCCTCTTCGCCGATGATACTTTGCTGCTGGGGGCTGCAACACTACATTCAACCAACAGCTTTAAAGAAGCTATAGACAAATATTGTACGGTGTCGGGAATTAGCCTCAACAAGGGGAAATGCCATATTTACAGTTGGAATACTCCTCCCAGCTTGCTCAGTTCCATTGCAAGGTGTTTTGGCTTTGCAGCCTCTCCAGCTTGGACTTCTTTCAAATACCTTGGGCTTCCTATCTTCCTCAAGAGGGCCTATAGTAAGGATTGGCTCCCCCAAGTGGAAAAATTCAAAAATAAGCTCCAGGCTTGGGGGCTCACCTGGCTCAATATTGCGGGCAAGTCTGTCCTCATCAAAGTTGTCCTATGCAGTCTTCCCCTATTTCAGTTCTCTGTTCTATTGGCCCCAATTGGCATCCTTCAGAAAATGGAACAGCATATTCGAAACTTCTTTTGGAAGGGGGGCAAACATAATGAGAGGAAATTTCCACTGGTTAACTGGGAGACTGTCTCCAAGCCGCTGAGGGAGGGGGGGCTAAACTTCAAGAATCTCTCTCTTCAGAACATAGCCATGGGAGCCAAGCTGCTCTGGAGAATCATTGCGCCCAAGCCTTGCTGGGCCCAATTATCACTCTGGAAGAAATATTTTAAAGGCAAGAGACTCAGATGCCTGGATGGTCCTCTCCCCCAAGGCGTCTCTCCCTTTGCTAGACTCTGCTCCAAAGCTGCCCCCCTGATCAGCTTCAACGCCTTTTGGATTCCTGGAAACGGTAAGAAGATAAATATCTGGACAGATCGTATTCTGGGTCGTGATCCAATTGGTGACTGTTCCTCTTTGAACGCGATTCGTTGCTGGTTGACTTCTGCTGGGAAAACTACGCTGTGGGATATCTCCACGTGGGATGGGACGCATTGGGCAGGCTGGAATTTCTTTGACGTGCCTCCGGAGCTCCTTCAGGATTGCAATTGTCTTCGCTCCATGCTGAATGGTATTGCCCCCATTCATCTGCGCAGACGAGATTCGCGTGGCTGGGGTTTGCTGGCTGCAGGTTACACGGTAGCCCAAGGCTACGCAAAGCTCACCTTGAGGCCTCACGTCCCCCCGGACCCTGCCCCTTGGAATGTGATCTAGCGTCTGCACTCTCTGCCTAAAATCGACATGTTCTGTTGGCTTCTTTGCCACAAGAAAATTCTTACAGATGACAAACTGCAGAAACGGGGTTTCCATGGTTCGTCCAAGTGCTCATTGTGCAGAGAAAATGTGGAATGTGCCACACACTTGATCTTGAATTGTAAATTCACTGTGCAGGTTTGGAGCGAGCTGATGGATTACTGGAACCCCAATTTTGTCCTTCCCTCCTCTATTCCTAATATTTTTGCAAATTGGCAGAACAGTTACCCCGGTCCTCCACCCAAAAACAAAGTGATAAAAAAGGCGTGGTCTGCCCTCCCCAAAATCTGCTGCTGGCAGATCTGGCTTGAGCGAAACAACAAAATCTTTAGAGATACTAAGCATGATGTCAAGGTGGTGGCGGCCAAGATAAAATTCCAGTTAAAGGAGAGCTTGGATAATAAAAAAGATGCCTCAAATCTCACTCAATTAGATTCAGTCTGGGGTACCTCCCTAAACCTGCAATTTCTTCAAGCCACGAGCAACATTTCCCTCATTGAAGATTGGCAAATAAGGGGGAAGAACAATGCTGAGTTTCAAGAATGGATCTCCAAGCAACAAGTGCACTCTTTCTTCTTTGATGGGGCATCAAAGGGTAACCCAGGAAGGGCTGGAGCAGGAGGTATTGTAAAAAATGCTGAAGGTGTTTTGATCCACAACTTTGCATGGGGTCTGGGGATCAACTCCAGCATTCAAGCAGAGGCACTGGCCCTCCTTCAAGGCCTTAAATCGCTCTTGAATCTAGAAATCAAGGAGGTTAATGTTTTTGGGGATTCCCAAGTGATAATCAAAATTATGGTGACAAACTCCTCCCCCCGTGATCTTAGATTGGCAAGGCTGATATTCAGAATCAGAACTTTGGGGAAATTGTTTAAAAAGTTGAGCTACTATCATGTGTTGAGAGACAACAACAAAGAAGCAGACCTTGAAGCAAATAAAGCTGTCCTCATCTCTGCTGGAGCAATAATTCGAGACGAGGACGAAACATGGGATCCAATTCCATAATCTGCCAACTTAAATGTTTTACTGCTTGCTATTGAATCAGTTTGTTTGTATTTTTAAGCTAGGGGAAATCACAAAAATCGAGTGCATAATTGTAGTCAAAAAGAGCTGGAAGCTGTCCACAAGTCTCATAGCACTTCTGGCTATTGATACTTCCTGGGCCCTTCTCCCTCTCATTGTAACCCGAAATTTGGCATTTAGACCCAACAGTTAATCTATCTCATAACCGTTTCTGTAAAAAAAAAAAAAAAACAATTCATTGGGTTATGATATGTATAATCACTTGGGTATAATATTAGGGTTTATAATATTATATTTATAAAATAGAGGTTGGATATTGAGTTTATATAGTGAACTTTAATATTAGGATTTATAATATTAATCTCAAAGTTTATTATATTATGTCTAATAATGTTAGTGTTTTATATTATGATTTTATACTATGACATTGTAATGGTAGAAAATTTCATCCAGTGCCACATTGCGACAATCATTTTCTGAATACAACAATCAATTTCACAATTATTGTCACAATGCTACATTACTTTGAAATTTATTGAACATTGCGTAAAATTAATCCTTTGAATTTATAATATTAATAATCCCAATGGTTTATAATGTTAATCAATTCAGTATATAGTATTAAGAATCCCATGGGTTTATTAGTCCTTTTGGTTTATAATATTTATCCCTTGTATGTATAATAATATATTCGGGCATATTATGCTAGGGATTATAATATTAATGTTAGGTTTGATATGTTAATATGAAGGTTTATAATATTAAACCTAGGGTTTAATATTAATTATAGGGTTTATAATCCATTAGGCTTATAATATTAATACCTTAGGTTTAGAATACCAATAATCCATTTGGTTTATTAATCTCTTGGGTTTATGATAATAATAGTAATAATAATTTATAAAATAATAATTTTTAATATTATTATTATTATTATATATTTATTAATCTTAATATTAAATCCTTACCATTGATACCTATCGACGTATATCACCACATTTACAAATGTGGTTGTCCATGTAAATGGTATATGCCTATGAGTATATATCAACTACATTTTTTAATATGTTTGTGTTAGTTATATATGTGTGTGTGTGTGAAATTGATTATAAATAAAATATTATTAGGGGGATAAGAGAAAGCACAACACCATCGCATCATAATAGTAGAAGCATCTCATAGCAACAATAAAGCAACAACAATACATGGCAGGGGAGGGCATTGCATTGGCAGACGATCACACCACATAGGCAGACACTAATAACTATGTCGTAATTCAATGATTATATTTTTACCATCTTGTATATTAGATGAGAATAAAGTGATATTCAATAGACAGACATAGCTTCCATGTTTTTCCATTCTGTTGATTAAATATATTTAATGGATAGGCATGGATTCCATCTATTTAATATAACTTTATTACCATGCAATAGATAACAAATACATTTATTAATTTGGTTATGCTCTCTATCTATGTGTGTGTGTGTGCGTAATGATGGTGAAACTGAGCATAAATAAAACACTACTAGAGTGATAAGGGAAAGCACATAACCGTTGCATCATAATGGTAGAAGCATATTATAACAACAATAAATCAACAATACCACATGGAATGTTAGAACATTAAATTAACAAAGGAGAACATTGCATAGGAAAATATTAATAACTATGTAGTAAGTTAGTGATTAAATTTTTGCCATCTTGTCTATTGGATGAGACAAAGGTGATATTCAACAGATAGTCATAGCTTCTATGCTTTTCCATCTTGTTCATTGAATATATTTAATACATTAGCTTGTCTTCCATTAATTGAATATCACTTTATTCACATCCAATATAAGATGTGAAGGAGTTTGGATGATTGCATGGTGTTTAATATGTGTCCATATCATCGAAACAAGATCATAACACATGCATTGCATCCAAAACCACCATTCTAATAAAAATTCTTAATTGAATCAATTTCATGATAGTAAATGAAGTAATAATTAAATAAAATATTCATTTAAGATAAAGATAAAAATCCCCACAAATTAAAGTTATCAAATTATTTCAAATATGAAAATATTAGAATTAGGGTTTGAAATAAATCTAATTTTTGAACTCCCCGGATGTGGGTGTTCTCTAGAGAACTATCCAACAACCACCTGGTAGCACCGTCGCTTGGAATTCATCCTCATCATGAGAAGGCACATGGACTCGGCGTGGGTGTTAATAACTTTGGCGTGGGTGCTATTTAATCTGCCAGCCATGCTCACTCTGTCACATCCTCTCTGCATCAGTTGAGAATTTACTCCATCCTATGCACATTCATTCCACCTTCTGCGAATTTAATCCACCATCTTCCATATATGGACAATGGCGTTGTACCTCAGACATTCTGCCTTGGAATTTCTGTTACTCTTAGTGTTGGCTCTGTCATCTCCTGCAGCAATTTCACTCCTGCCATGGTGCTGCACCATCACTCAGCCCAATTGTGTCGAACTGCTCTCTCTCACGCAGCCTATCCACATCCTCCACTTCCTTCGCAATCCTGCAGCTTAGCTTCTGCCATGCCACGACACCACTGTATGTGATGTTGCAGAGGTGGAGGGCGTGTCTCCCCACCTGTCCATGCATTCATTCCATGGCTCGGAGAACTGTGGAATTTTATTTGAATTTGGTTGCGCCTAAGGTCTAGGATCCTCACACCCTCTTTGCTCACTTATCCATGCACCTTCCTGAAGCTTCATCTGGCCACTCTAGCTCACGCTCCAAGAAGCAGATGCGAAAGTCCACCATGTCTACTACCTCCCTCAATATTCCATGCAAAATGGTGGCACTGTCGTTTAAGTTAGCTGAGGATGCCTCAAACAGTGATGGCAGCTGCAGCTCTGATGAAGATGGAAAGGATTGTGAGATAGGTGCCCGCTCGACCTCCTCTACATCGTTGGAGGCCCAGTTGTCCAAGCATGATGATGACATCTCTGAGTACAGGTGCCTCATCGAGGAAGAGCTGCCTCAACAACCGTTGCATGATGATAATAAGTAGCAGGATTAATCACATGGTTCCCACTTGTCACTATTCTCTTCTATGGTCTATTTTTCTTGTCTTTTTACTTTCTGCACTTCATAATGTTGTTTAAATCTTGTTTCCATACAAGGGAATCATTTTCTTTGCTACATGGATTGGTTTCTTGGCCTAGTTTCCCCTCCTGGGGCAACCCCTCTTTTGATTTTTTGAACTTGCTATTTCCCACCGGAATTGGCTAACACAACAATTCCAGTGGATGATGAATGTATCTCCCTACTTTGTATTCTATAATAGAAGTAGCCATATTTAGAAAAAAAAATCTAATTTCTGAACTACTAAGAATATTAGATAAAAGAGAATTATTGTGAAAAAATATATTCTATTGACATATATTTTATACACATTCATAAGTTGATTATTCACATATGAATATTCATAAGTATATTAGTCCCTACATTTCTAGGGACTATAGCATTCACCTCATGGTTAAAGTGCATTACTATGCATTATTTTTCTTTATTTTTTCAATTTTAACCAAGTTTTGGGAAAATGTTGAATATTTCTATTTTCCATAATTTAAAAAATAATTTCCTAATTTTTTGAAAATATTATGTCTATTTTTTTATTGTCCTAGCAACATCTGATCGGATATAAACCCCCTAGTGGATATTTCTTTATTTTTGGTATTTTTCAGTGCCTTCACACTGATTGCAAAAATAAAAAATAAAAATTGAGTGATCATTCCATTGGTGAGTGCTCTGAGACTAACACTGACATTGACAATGTTATGGTGTTCTTCTTCCCAATGATGAAAAAGGTGAAGTGGTTGCAGCGCATTTCCATAGGAAGGGGGGATAAATAAATCTCCACGTAATATTTCATTGAGTGGGGATGACTATTACTTTTAAAAATTTCCACATCGTATATCGTAGATTGTGCTTTGAAAAAAATTTTGAATGTATAAGATGAGGTATATGCGGGAGAGTAGTTTTGTAATTTAAAATACACAAGACGGGGTATGTGTAGGAGAGAAGTTGTGTAGATCTCTGATTTTATAGAGCTATGAATATTTGTAGAGGAAAATCCATTAGGATGAAGAATGGGTTGTGATTTTATATGTTATTTCTTTATCCAATGATGTTAGAATTGATGCGTTTTCAAACACTTTGTAGAGGATTAGCGTGGGGGGGAGGGGTGATGAAAAAATCTACAAGACCTATGATTTTATAGAGCTATGAATGTTTTTGGAGGATGGGGTAAGTGGAAGAGGATAGAGATGCAGAGGGGACTTTAATTAGTTTAACTATGAATAAATTTCAAATTAATATTATTATGTTTCATTGTGCAGAAATTTTACTATGCACAAGATGGAGTATGTGTGGGAGAATGGGGTGCGTAGGGAAATTTATCTAGGAAGGATGAAATTAATGCTAAAATAGTTCCTGAAGTATGTGCGGGAGAGAATTTGTAGAGAGTTGTGAGTTTAAAACTATGAATCTTTGTGGAGGACGAGGTATTTTCATAAGAGATTAATAATTAGTATTGTTATGTTTCACTGTGTGGATATTTTACTATGAATATGAAGAGTTTGTTTAGGAGAATGGGTGGTGCATTGGGAAATGAATGTTAGACTATGAATGTTAATATGTGAGATTTTTTTGCACAATGTATTTTCTTTGTAGTCCCATATATATGCATTTTCGTTATATTGAAAGTATATGTGTTCTATTTATCAAAGGATATACATTGGGCCGATAAAAAAATAGGGAGAAAGGGGTATGTTATTTGCGAAGGATGAGTTATGTGTGGGAGAACATAATAATTAATATTACTATGTATTGACATGTGGAGCTTTTACTTAACTGATATTTTATATTGGGAAATTTATTTGGTAGGGATGAAATTAAGACAGTATTTTCAGGAGAATGGCGGGTGCATACTAAGATCAATGTTAAACTATTAATATTCATTTATTATTATTATTATTTTGTTTCATTGTGTGAAGGGGGAACTATATTGTGTATTAATGACATAGTCACGACCTCTACTAGTAATGAGAGCAATTGTGTAGAGTTGTGATTTTATAGAGCTAGGAATCTTTGTAGACAAAATGTTGTGAAAACGAATATTATTATGTTTTATTATGCAGAATATGGGGTATGTAAGTTGATATCCCAAATAAATGATTACCTTAGCTTGAAAGGAAAATAGATGCTTGTGAAAATTAAGTTGCAGAAATATTTTGAAAATAAGTTATTGTGAGAAAAACAACTAAATCAACAACAATTTAGTTTGACATAGGGTGTAGGAAACAAATTAAATAGAATAATACAGATAAATATCATGCATGTAAATTAATTTTTTCTTTTCTAATTCAACAATAATTTCTTTTTGAAATGTCCAAAAACTCGAGGAAGGATTGACATGGTTGATAACTTGGCTATAGAAGTTATTCTAGCCTTATTTACACTATTAACGAAAAAAAAAACTAAATACAGATCACATTTAACTGAAATTTATGAAACCACAATTTACATAGTAAATTTACTTATATATTAAGTTCTTATATATATTTCATTAATTTCTTGGAAATTTTAAGTCATAGTCTAATCACGTGTCAGATTTCTCTAGAAAACTATGGAAATTCTAGCATGATTTTACAAATTGACAAATAAAAAAAACTAACCATCCATCGACATATTTCATCCTTGTATTAGAAAAGTTTAATAAAAATTAGCCTCAAACTATATAGTCGACAAAGTTTATAGGAAAGAATCTTAATATGGGATGCAAGGAATGAAAGGAGGTTCATTCGCATAAGCACAATTTTGTCTCCAACCTAATATCTAACTCACTATATATAATTTCTCCTCATGTCCTGCATTTATGAGTAACTTCTCTCAGTAGTAACCTATATATATATATATATATATATATATATATATATATATATATATAGATATGCTACTCATTAGTAGCACCAACAAAACCAACACTAGCTACACCAACAAGAGGCACACTAACACCAGTGCTAGTAGCACTTCCAGCCGAAACTCATAGGCTTTTCACCAATCCAAGATGAATCTATAGAATGCTAAATCTTATCCTTTTAAAAGTAGTATATATAATTGAATCCACCGAATAAACATCAAGAAAATAATTTTATAATATGTATAGATATAATCTTATCGATATCTTTGCAACTAGAAGTAATATATATGATAATGTGATTGAGTGCATATTTACTTAATGGAAATTAATAATAGTACTTATCATCCAATCTGCTCGAAACTAAACTAGTAATTTCTTGTAGTTGGCATCGATTAGGCATAGTCTTATTTATTGTCTCTTGAGGGTGATTTCTTTACTACTGTAACTACTATTGATTGTTGTGCATGTTGGCTTGTGGATTTTATGAACAGATAAGGCAACATTAGAGTTATGCAAAGGAAGAGCAGGAGCGGCTAGAGTGAAAGCCAAGCACTTCAAGCGCTGGTCGGGCAGACACTCCGTAGTCAAAAGAAGAAAGAGCTCTTACCACTAACCTTTTTGCATCACCAACCTCTCCGCTCATCACACTTCGCACTTCACAAATCATAGCATTTACCCTTAGCTTCTCATAACTAAACACTCCCGATTGTGATTTGTGGGCAGCCCCACCTCCGTCATGCCACATTATCTTCCACTCACTGCATATCTCACATCGCACTTCACAGCTTATAACACGTACCTCCCATTTCTCATAACAAAAATCCTAAACTAAAATTTGTGGGCGGCCCCACCTCTGTCATGCCACGTCGCCTTTCCGCCATCGCACATCGCACTTCATATCTTATAACACTTACCTCCTGTTTCCGATAACAAAATATCTCTATTTGCAATATGCGATGAGTTTGGGCCCCACCTCCTTCCCACATCACCTTTTACTCACCCTACTTCGCACATTGCATATCATAGCCTTTACCCCCACTGGTCATAAAAAGAATTTCGATTTGTGATATGAGATATGAGTTTGGGCCCCACCTCCTTGCCACGTCACCTTCCACTCATTGCACTTTGCACATAACATGTCATAGCCTTTAACCCTGCTGCTCATAACAAAAACTTCTGATTTGTGATGTGAAATATGGGCCCACCTCAGCCATGTCATCAAAGCCAATCCATTACCTTTGTCCCACTCATTTCAGTGTTGACCATTCCACCGTGTGTTAATGCTGTAGGCCCCACTTTAAGCTCTGCCATTTCTCTCGCTAACTCCACCATTACCTCTACCATCTTCCCCTCATCTCCACTCCCTAGCACACATCAAACGACTCACGATCTATTTCACTCCCCCTTCACCTTCCAAAGGTTAACGCCCGAGGGGGGAGGGGGGTGAGGGGTGGGGTCTGAAATGGCTGGTTTTGGAAATCTTTTCTGGTGCTACAAGTCAGCCTGCAGTGGTTTTGCACCCCCTCCCCCCCATCTAGTACCACAAATCGGGCAGTACCCCTCCGAAATTCGGTCTCCAGTTTTGCAAGTCAAGCATAGTATGGGTTTTTGGTAGGAAAAATGTAGCTATGATGTGTTCAATTTGTCCAAGAACTCCCTACTGAAGAGTTAGGCATGTGCGACACGAATGGTCATTTCATAACGGTTAAGTGGAAATCACGAGAATGAGGGAGTGGAGGCTTTCCACAACAGGTGGAATCATGTGATGGAAGCTAGACTACCCACCTATTCACAATGACTCCTCACTGACCCATTTTGAATATTCCATGATTTTGCCTTCGTGGCCAACTATGCTTTTTCTGTTATTGTTTGATTATGATGTTTTGCTGGTGAAATATTGATTTCATTCGATTCTGTTTTGATTTTATGATTACGGGAGTGATTTCTTGATGCACGATCTATGAGTTGGTTAAGATATTTTGATTTTCACATGTGTGGGCTGATCATGAATGAGTATTTGATAATAGACCCTCAAGGAGAGCTCTATATGTAGAGAGTTCATAGATGAAAGAAAGGTTCACAATTTTAGTAGAATTTTTGCTGTAGTTTTGTATGACTGTGCTATTTGTTCTCTCAGATACATATTTGGGAGAGTTGTTTTGAACATAATATGATATACAACGATGTTTATTTGGATTCCATATGGAGCAATGAGTAGTATGTATATGTGTTCTCTTGTTTATTAGCAATCTCCTGTTTATGTATAATCATCTTTCCATGCTCTGTTGCTTTGATGATTTGTGTAATGTAGGTGCCGGTGGTATGCATTTTATTTCATGAATTAATGTATGGATAATTCTCATGTGTTAAAATTGTTATGCCCCCTTAATTTGCGCTCCAAAAATCTCTCTTGTTGGTCGCATTCCACTTACATCCACTTTCTCTGAGTTCACGAGAGACAGACTATTAACACTTTAAAGCCTGTCTCGCGCAAGTTCCTCCTCCATTGCTTCTCAGTGCCTCTGCATATTTTGAAAGCCCTTGCTCATTTTTTCATACTTGGTCCATTTGAAAAGCCACCGAGCCATACAACCTCCCGAGCCCTCTTGCAGTATAGGGTAATTCACATGAATCAAACTCCAAAGTCTTCACCATTCCTTAACCACCACAATAATTATTTTCCTTATCAATATTCTGTTAGAGGCACCCTTAAAATCATCTACATCTAACCTTTGATTTCAAGATGTCCTAGGCATTGGTATTTGCAACTCAAGGCTATCTCTAGGAGCTACAACATCTTCTTGGCACCATTTCCGGGGATACGAATGAAGAAATATTTTTCATAGGAGATGACATAAATTCCACCCTTTAGTTAGGTGAGAAGGAAGGGATGGGAGTGGCGTATTCCTCACCTTGGTGACTCCACTCTAAAATAGTCATAATTAGAAGTAATCCTGGCATTCACCAGGCCTCACACCAGATCTAGATCCACCATCTATCCCCACCTCTAAATGATATGGTTGTGCTGGGTTTCCTTTTGAACAAGTATGCTCCCTTGGCCCTCACTCAACCTTGAAAAAATATGCTGCAAGACTATCTAGAGTGGTTGCCTCGGTTCACCAAGGAAGATAATACTTTTTCACATAGACATATTGAAACCTTCTGCGCCTTCGCTGAGAATGTGAATGTAGAGAACTTAGATGCGGTATTAAGGATTTTCGTCCAATCCTTGGAGGGAGAAGCCCATAAATATTTCAAGTCTCTAGCCAAAAACATAGTCCACACTTAGGAATAAATGGAAAATTTATTCACATTAAAATGGGGAGAAAAGAGGGACCATGGATACGTTCTCACTGAGTTCAGTGCTCTAAAATAGAGACATAATGAGGATGTAACAGAATTCATAAAGAGGTTCAATAAACTCTATAATAATCTCCCTACTGAAATAAATCCTCCCCAAGCAACTGCTAAGGTGGTCTTCACAGGAGCTTTCGAATCAGAGTTTGGGTTCACCCTAAGAGAAATAAAATCCACATCTCTGTATCAGATCCAGACTGATGTATTGGAGGTAGAAGCAAACTTTTCTTCTATTGGTAAATTCAAGGGGAAGATAGAAAATGAAGCCATAATAAAGAACAGGGAGGAGGCTTCTACTTCAAATTAGGAAAGGGAATCACAAGAGTATATAATTGAAGAAATGAATAAGTTAATCAAGAACCTTTCAAAAAAGTTGATTAAGCTTGAATTGGAGGCCAAAAATTCCCCTCCTCGTCCCAGCCAAATGATTCCTAACCAAGGGTTTGATCCTCAGTATCGGAAGCCCCCTCTACAGTTGTTGCAATAGGATAGTAAGGAACATCAAGACCACATTCAACCTCCTCTATAATAGGAGAGAGAAGTGGAGGGAAAGGCCGATTAAGTAATAACTAGTCAAGAGTATCAATTCCTCACTTACTCTCATGATGAGGAGGTTGAACTCATCATGCAAGGTGAGCATGAAGAGAAGAAAGTCCATCCAGAAGATCAAGATATTGACAATTACTACAAACAGTTTGTGGATTTCATGTAGGCTCAACTCCATAAGAAGTATGACGTTAATTCCTTCAGAAAGAGAACCCAACGGCAGGAAAAAAGTGAAGAGTCAATATCAAGATACAAACCCCTCCTAGTCCTGCTAGTAAAGGGAAGAAACCATTAGAAGGGTCAGCCCCTCATAAGGCCACTGCATCCACTTTCACAGAGCAAGAAGCTGATCCTCCCAAAGATAAGAAGCCCTCATGTATACCCTTGAAACTTCCTGACCCTCCTAAAGAGTAGTTCGAAGAAGCCATTAGAGAAAAAGAGCCCACACCCTTTAATATGCAAGAAGAATGACCCATGGTGGTTTTTGAAGCGCATGTAGAAAAATAGTTCCTAGCCCATTCTGAAGAAGAGGGAGGTGAGCTTACCCTCCACGAAGAAGTGGAAGAGATGGAGTGTTTCCCAGAGTACAACACTAAAAAACTATAGAAGTATGACGATCCGAAATCAGAGGCAATAGAGCTTAATTATCTAGATCGACAAGAACATCCTCAACAAGCAGTGTTTCCTTCAAAGATTAAAGACCAGTCATATTTTCATGATGAATACCATCTCCCAAATTCTCTTTCAGTAGCACAATAGATTGTTACAAATCATGTTCCTTCACCCAAAATTAATGAGAGTTTGCATCTCCCTTGCAAGCTTATGTGTGAAAAAGATAAAGATAAAGAACACTTAGATCACTTGATTACCATGGATTGAGGAAAAATAATTGGTTTCCTTGCTATTTGAAGAGAATCACTTTCAACACACAAGAAAAACAATAGTTTGGAATGAGGTTTGTTTTCCTGTTACAAATCTTCTAGAAGATCTTATGTTGCATGTTTACCATGATCCTTTAGTCATTGTATTGTAGTCATCAGGAAAGAAAGAAGACGACGTATATATTAGGATGTTTTTCCTACCATGGCAAGGTAAAGTTAAAAATTGGTTTGAGAATCTTTGATTGCTAGCATGAGAAATTTTCATAATTTCATGAAAGTTTTCCTAGGTCAATGGGTAATCATGGGAAATGTATTTTTTATTACAGAAGAGCATGCAAATTTAAAAAGACGGCTTGGGGAGACAGTACAATATTTTTCATCCAGGTTCAATAAGGTGTATTATTCAATTCCTGCTGATATAAGGCCACCCCCAGGAGTAACTCTCTTGCACTACCCATATGACTTTAATCCAAAGATGACATTCAAAGTAAGAGAAAGGGACAATGAAACCCTTGAAGAAATGAAAAATATTGCATTTGATGTGGAAGTGAACCTGCTGAATGGAGAGGTAAAGTTTAAAACAAAGGACGAATTGATCCAGTTTGATTCTCTACCTTTATGCTTTAATTCATCTTAGATTTTGAAAGCGAATCTTGGTCACATTTTGGTTGATAATCATAGGAGAGATCATGAGATGTCAGTGGAACCAATGCTACAGTCATGTAAAGCACTTCATGACCCAATCGCTGATACATTGGATGGTTGGAGTTTTAAAAGTCAGTTTTCATGCACATGTAATAATTTCAGAAGCTGTTCTGATGTGGATATGATTAGAGAGTCTTCCCTATTGTCTAATTCAGTAGGAGTAATGAAAAAAAATCCATCATATAAAATGAAAATATGTTCTGGGTTGTTTGAAGACATGGATAACACATGTTCAATACCAAGTTATGAGATTAGATCAATTGGGTCAACATATTCAGAAATAGGTCAAGTGTATCTTGACCCAATGGTTATCTATATTGAGAAAATTTTCATCACAAAGCCACCATACATTTTCAACACTTTTGTTGTGGTTCAGGTTTTCCAAGATCCTTGCAATGAAGATCATGCTGGGAATATATTTCAAAAACCATTAGCAGGTTTGTTCCTAAGTTTGGTGAAAAACAATGAAACAACAAAGTTATTAGGGAAGTTGCTTGCCTGGTTACATTGGAATTATTGTATCATTTAGAAAATCAATAATTTTAGCAGATTAGGGTAGGTATGTGTGCAAATAAGCTCAGTACTATGAGCATATTTCCAGTTTTTGTTTCATATTTCTTTGTAGTTTACAAGTTCAAGAGTGTTTCATGTTTCAGTTTCAGCATGGTTCAAATTTCAACATTCAATATTTTCAGGGTGTGGCAGTGATTTCTGTTTTTATAGTTTGCAGTGCACAACTCAGTTATAGTTTCAAATGATATTTATAGTATGCATTTGCGACTCCATGCACCAAATAGAACACAAGAAAGTGGTCTGCAAGTTTTGGATAGACTCGAACAAGTGCGTCTTCCCAAATGGAGCCAATGTTGGCTTGTGGTTTTTAGGAACGGATAAGGAAACATTAGAGTTAAGAAAATGAAGAGAGGGAGCGGCTAAAGTGAAATCCAAGCACTTCAAGCGCGGGTTGGGTGGACACCCCGCAGTCAAAACAAGAAATAACTCTTACCACTCACCTTTTTGCATCACCAACCTCTCTTCCATTATACTTCGCACTTTGCAAATCATAGCATTTACCCTCCACTTCTCATAACTGAACACTCTTGATTGTAATTGGCGATCGGCCCCACCTCCATCATGCCACGTCATCGTCCACTCACCGCACATTTCACATCGCACTTTGCAGCTTATAACACTTACCTCATATTTCTCATAACAAAACTATCGATCTGCGAATTGTGGGCGTCCCTACCTTCGTGATGGCATGTCGCCTTTCTGCCATCGCACATCGCACTTTGTAGCTTATAACACATACCTCTCATTTCCCATAACAAATACTCTCGATTTGCGATATGTGATATGAGTTTGGGCCCCACCTCCTTGCCACATCAGCTTTCGCTCATTGCACTTCGCACATCGCATATCATAGCCTTTACCCCTGTTGCTCATAACAAAAACTTTTGATTTGCGATATGCGATATGAGTTTGGACCCCACCTCCTTGCCATGTCACCTTATACTCATTACAGTTCGTACTTCACATATCATAGCCTTTACCCTTGCTGCTCATAACAAAAAATTCTAATTTGTGATATGCGATATGTGCCCACCTCTAGAATGTCATCAAAGCCCATCCACTACCTTTGTCCCACTCTTTTCAGCGTTGACCATTCTATTGTGTGTTAGTGCTGCAGGCCCCACTTTAAGCTCTGCCATTTCTCCTGCTAACTCCACCATTACCTCTTCCATCTTTCCCTCACCTCCACTCCCTAGCACACATTTGATGGTTCATGACCTATTTCCGCCCCCCTTCACCTTCCGAAGGTTAATGCTGGGGGTGGGGGGAGGTTTGAAATGGCCAGTTTTGGAAACCACTTCTAGTGCTACGTGTCAGGATGTAGTGATTTCACACCCTCCCCATCCAGTACCACAAATTAGGAAATCCCCCCTCCGAAATCCCGTCTCTGGTTTTTCAAGGCAAGCACAGCATTGGTTTTTAGCGAGACAAATGCAGTTATGGTGTGTTCAGTTTTTCGAAGAACTCCCTACTGAAGAGCTAGGAACATGCAACACGACTGGTCATTTCATAATTGTTAAGTGGAAGTTACGAGAATGAGGGAGTAGAGGCTTTCCACAACATTTGGAATCATGTGATGGAAGTTAGACTTCCCACCTATTCACAACCACTCCTCGCCGCCCCATTTTAAATATTCCAGGATTTGGCCTCTGTGGCCAACTATGGTTTTTCTTTTACTATTTGATTATGATGATTTTGTGGTGAAATCTCAATTTCACCCGATTCTGTTTTGATTTTATGATTATGGGAATGATTTCTTGATGCATGCTTTGTGAGTTGGTTCAAATATTTTGATTTACAAATGTGTGGGCCAATCATGAATTATTATTCGATTGTAAACCCTTAAGGAGGACTCTATATGTAGAGAGTTTAGAGATGAAAGAAAGGTTCATAATTTTGGATAACCTTTGTTGTAATTTTTTATGGCTGTGCTCTTTGTGCTCTGAGATACATATTTGGGAGATATGTTTTGAACATAATATGATATAAAATGATGTTTATTTGGATTCCAGATGGAGCAATGAGTAGTATATATCTGTGTTCTCTTGTTTATTAATAATCTCCTGTTTATGTATAATCATCTTTTCGTACACTGCTGGTTTGATGATTCATGTAATGTAGCTACCGGTGGTATGCATTTTTATTCATGAATTCGTGTATGAATAACGCTCACGTGTTAAAATTGTTATGCCCCCTTAATTCGTGCTCCACGAATCTCTCTTTTTGGTCACATTCCACCTACATACACTTCCTCTGAGTTCACGGGAGATAGATTCTTAAGACTTTTAAGCCTATCTCTCGTGGGTTCCTCCTTCGTTCCTTCTCAGCACCTCTGCATATTTTTGAAAGCCTCTACTCATTGTTTCATACTTGGCCATTTGAAAAGCCACCAAGCCATACAACCTCCTGAGCCCTCTCGCAGTATAGGGTAATTTAGGTGAATCAAACTCCAAAGTCTTCACCATTCATGAACCACCACAATCATTACTCTCCTTATCAATATTCTGTCACAGGCACCCTTAAAATCGTCTACATCTAGCATTTGATTTCAAGATGTCCTAGGCACTGGTATTTTGCAACTCAAGGCTGTTTCTAGGAGCTAAAACAATGCACATAGATTACTAGTGTTCATCATAGGTGGAGCACAACACTTACCACATAGTAGGACAAATAGCTCCTAGCAAGTACTTACCAAGCCACACATTATATGAATCATTTATTTAAGGTATTTGCATAATTTCAGTAATTAGCTAAGTATCCTCATGCATAAGGAGAAGAAATAATTCCATAACATATTAAACTAGTACTTTATCCCACGCATTTCAGGTGTTAGCTTAATTCTTTCACTATATGATGATTTTATATAGTGAAGGTCTTCAATCGTCAGTCATAAGGGTTAACTTACTAAGGTTATTAAAATAAGTGGCATGAATATACCAATGTCACTGTTTAAATCAAGTGTTGTAGGGCCTAATTCTTTTATAGACCTTACCAACTGCTCTTCTATTGTATCCCACTACCTTAATTTATCCATAGCCAATTGCTTTATGCTTGATGATGGTGATATATACCCAATGCTCTAAGCCTATCTCTTACCACCCAATATACAATGTTTTTTACATGTAAAAATATTCATCTATAAATAGGTCTCTCTTTATAGAATTTATTTATTACAAGTTGTTCAACCAGTAGGTCTGTCTTTATAATTTTTTTGTATACTTAGAGGATTTGATTAGAATAATTCGTTCATCGAGAGACTCCTTAACAAAGGTAAGCTAACCATTTAGTTTAGAATGGTACCTCAAGAGATTTTCCAAATTCCAGTGCCTAATAGATAGGTGAATCATCATTAGGTAGGTGAATACTGTCCTATGGGCATGCAGGGTTGTCATGTCTAGGGGGTGGGTACCAAATAGGTGATTGATTCTTGCATGCTAAGTAAGAATACCAAGTTTCTACATCGGGAATGAAAATAGTTCTATCAACATTTTGTAATTTTTCTACTATTATTATAATTATTATGAGATATAATATGTTATAAAGATGAATATTAAATTGCACTAAAGAACACTACAATACACAACATTAAAATGGATAAATGAGATTTGATAGTGTATCTGGATTTGATATTTTCGTACTTACTCTCTCCACCCAAACAATGCTTTGGAGTTCCTTATGTGTTCATAAAAAAATAATGAGTGTAAAGTACTTGATGCAGAAGAAGAAGATGTTTTGAGAATGTAAAGAAATCACTGTTGCGAAAGTCCATTGATTTAGACATTGGCAATTATAACTTTAAACTATATTTCAATGGTTCCAATAAAATGGAAAAGTTATTTGAAAATAGTCAACTTATTCAATCAAACAATAAATGGTAATGTTAATTTTCTTCTCTTTTCTTGCTTTGTGCATGTTTCCATGCTTTTGCATACTCAATTTTCCAATGTTAACATTTAGATCGTATTGGTACAAGGTCTTTAGTTAATGAAAATATAATGAGTTTTAGGATATCAATAAAATACTTTGTTAATATGCATTTCTAAAGCATATTAAACCAAAAAATCATATATAGTATTCATGTTTTAAAAATTTATATATATGTCCTCTGATTAGTAGAAAATACTTTGATTCATTGAAAAAAGTGTCGTGAGTAAATACGAGACCTCCCAACATTTAATTCACCATCTATGCACATATGTGATGGAGAAAGGAAGTTCAGAGATGGCTATTATGAAAACATGGAATTAGTGTGAAACATATGACTTCTGTATAGACCTTCTACATATGTAACTATGCAAAAGAGCATTTGCATATAGTTGTGAATTTGTGTAGAATGAAGGATGTATAGAAGAATATTTTAATAGTGATGTGTTTTAAATTTGGGAATGCATAAATTATTTTATTCTCCCCAAATGGTATCAATTTTAAATTATTTTATTCATAATTTTTTTATAAAATATTTAATTGCTTTAAAAAGTACACATTAGCATCGACAATGTAGAGAAGAAATTACATAGGATTGTGCAAAGAGGAAAGTTTCACACAGTGAAAGATTAACATCTTCTTCATATAATTGCGTAGAAGAAGCTGTGCGCAAGTGGTCATGCGTGTATGAAGATGGTTGTGTAGAGGGAGTAGTATGGAAGTGGTTATACGTATAAAAAACAAGTTTTTCAAATATGGTTTTGAATATGCAGGGGGGACTACTCAAACAAATATTTAACCAGGTTGTTCTTATTTGAAATGAACTTTCTTTTAAATTAGTAAAATTTTACACATTTAGTGCTCATGTGTGTGAGTGTGGTGCTTTGAATGAGTGTGAAGAGTGAGAGCAGAATATTTAAAAACTAATATACAATGTTGCATAGTAAACTTCTATACATTATATATTATTAAAATATTTCCAATAATACATCCTTGTAGATATTTTTAATTCTTTAATCACTAGATTTCTAAAGTCTTGATCACATAATATCTTGTTTTTTATACACTATGACAAGTGTTCATTGAAATATGTGCTTATGTAAATAGTTTTCTACACATATTGAAATAATGTTATTATGTTTTCAATGAATGTTACCAATAATATTATACACATAGCAATATGCCATGTCGAAGTGCATGCATATGTGAATGTGGAGGTTTATGTTCCTTGTTCCACACACCATCCTTCTATACATATTTGAAATCATTATGTTGTGATTTGAAGCAAGAGAACCGACTTCTAACATAATTATAACAACTATTATACACTAATATTGAATCTAATGACTATTGTGCATAGAGGAGGTTCTGTGAAGGTGTGTTTATTCCCCTGATATTACCACATGAGCTAGGTTTTGTTCGGAGGAAGCATGTGTGGAGAATAAATGAACGTGTGCATTTCTTTGATTATGTCCACCAAAGGAAATTATTGAATAAAAAGGTACCTGTCTGGAGATGGTTTTGCATATCCAAAAAAATGAAATCTCTCAAGAATTAATTCTTACGACATTTGGGACCCACATAAATTAATAAAATATTTAAATTTCAATGACTGAGCATTGTGCAGAGAGAATTGTAATCCAATGTTTAGCGATATCTTTAAATGTCAATAAAATAATCAATGAAGGGCTTTCATTAAACGATTTTTGTTTTGTTTGTCAAGTTGTTGGTGATCCTCCAGGCTTGACTTATGGCTTGAGGAGCCACGACCCAGGGGCATCTAATCCGTCAAAGTCACCGAGTGATCACACCCAACTTGGGCCACACCAGACCTAAGCTAATTGTATTTTATAATATCTCTTCTCCCCTTAGCACACGACACAACCACCCAAAATTAGGTTTGATCCAGGTTTTCCTTGCTAACGAGGTACATCCTTAACCGATTGTGCTAGTGGGACTTCACGAATTTCATTAAAAAATTAAATGTAAACCATTTTGGAAATTTTTAGCTAATCGATCTTATATTTTTCGTAGCTTTCATTTTAAGCTACTTATATGTAATATTCCAAAAATTTAGCCTTCAAGCTAAATGGAATATTAGAGTTGTTTTATCATTAGGTAGGTGAATAAATGGGTAGGGAGGCCCATTAACCTCTTTAGAAGGATCAATAACACTCCTAATGTGAAAGGAGGAAGAATAAGCAACTAATTTGAGCACCTTTGGGTGTGAATAGAGCTGGGATCATGTTGATTCAGTCAACTTTGACCAAGTCAACAAAGCTGTCTAGATACATTGAATCTCCTTGATGAACAATGCAGTTTTGGTGGAGGACAACTTGCATGAGCTTGATGGCACATATGGATGGGACCCAATGTGAAGAGGTTCACTTGCTTTTTATGGAGAGGATGGGAGCCTTTGTTATTCATGCTTTGGATTTGATCATTTGATCTTGGTCTATTTAGACTTGGCTTCCTCTTGCTGTTTAGGAGTGTTGCAGTGTTGTTTAGCATCAGGTGTTCCCAAGCGGGAATCCCACCTCTTCCCTTGAGAGGCCTCTTGGGAGAGCTCTGTCCTGTATTGCTCCACATCCAGGCTTGAGGCCAAGTACCATTCTTTAGCCTCAACGTTATTTCTGTAGCAGAATATTGCTATGTTGCAGGGTGTTGCAGTGGAGGATTGTTAACACCACTTCTGGGTCTCTTTCTCAGTAGAGGGGCCTTCCTTCTCTTGAGAGATCATAAAGGAAGATTCCTGGGCTCATTTCACATCTTGGAAATAGGCCAAAATATTTCTCATCTCCTACAGCGCAGTCCCTTTTAGGAACTATGTCATTTTTCATAGAGCTGCAACAACGGGGTTAAGACCCTTGTTTTTGAGCTAGTTTCCTAGGGAAAGGGCCAACCCTTTTCCCGGAAATCTAGAGGAAGGGATTATCATCCCTATTTTTTATTATTCAGCTACATTCCTATAAATTTGTAGTAAGACTACATTTTTCATAGCTGAATATTCATATCTTCTCTTTTTGTACTCATGCTTTCAAGAAACCCTTGTCGGGTTACCTTTATAATGCAATAAGGAGGCCATATCTTCATTTTCTTGGCATATTGTTCAATGAAGTTCCAGATCCATGTTATTTTATCATTATACTACAGAAACCCTCAGAAAATAACACTATCATTTGCTTCAGTAAATTCTGCATAGCTTAAGTCATGGGATTTGGTTATTTTTAAGCTAATTTGAGACCGAGAGGTCTGTTTAACTTATCATAAGTGATTTGTTTCAGATCCTCTTTTGTATGTGAGGGCCTAAGACCATATGATAAGGGAAACAAGCATTATTTCTCTCAAATAATATGTAAATATTCATAAATATCGTTTTCAGGGTCTATTTGCTGCATTTTCCCCACTTGGGAAGGTGTAGAAGTGCTTCTTTTTGCTGTTGTTTCATTCATTTGATGGCTATGTGTTTCTCAAAAAATTTTATGACTTAAATTTACCCTGATACTCCAGTATTGTGCTTATGCACTTCTGCATTCCCATTTTGGGATATTACAGTGGTATCAGAGCATAGTCTTGGCTCAGCCTGTGGAACTCAGCCATTATGCTATCAAGAGAAGGGAATATGTACAGAAAAGAGAAGACTCCATTATGTGGAGGAAATAAGGAGGAGAGGCTCTCAAAGCTTCTTCCAAAATCTATGCAGAGCATCAATGAAGATCTTAAGAAGATGAGAGAGGAGATGGAATCTCTAGGGGAGTTTGAATCTAGAGCCAGATCTAGATTGGTACATTATAGGTGTGAGCATGCAGCTACACCCTATTCTGCACATCGCAGTCAAATGCCCATATCTGCTATGAAAGAGATGAAAGAAGAGGAAATGCCAAGGAGGGAAACTCTTAGTAATTTTCTACAAGAGTATGAATCTCAAACTGAAAAGTTTAGAGATCCTATCACTTCCAAAGAGTTTTGCAAGATCAAGGTGGAGAGGAGAAAGATGCATGTCATGTATAGATTTTCTCTATTGACCTTTGATGGATCCCCAACTTGTTCAGCTAAAGCTTGGGTGGAGGAGTTGCATACTTATTTGTAGCAGCACAAAGTTTCTGAAGATAAATCCATCAGAGTTGCAGCACCGCACTTTGAAGGTAAGGCCTATGCTTGGTGGATGTTTGAGTCATTTTCATTGAAAAATGTCAATACTTCTTCTTTTGCAAAGTTCACTAAGGGATTGGTAGAAAGGTTTGATAGAAAACATGAAACAATCAAACCAAGACAAATAAAACTTTTGCATAAGTTGGAAGGACCTACAAACTCAAAACCACTTCAGAAACCTATTGAAGAAGCTCACATCTTGCATGATACCTTTATAGAGGCAATATCCTTGCTTCATAACCTTGGACAAGAGGGCATGAAGGTTCCTTTTGCAAAAGAGGATCCTCTTATTGAGCAATTACCTCCTATTTATATTGAAGAGGAAGAGAAGGATGGGGGTTACAACGTTGTCACATCTAGAGCATATCTAGTACCTCATGCAGAGGGAGGAGGAGCACATGCTCCAACATGAGGATTTATTGTAGCATTGCAAGAAGTTCCCCAGGATCTCACATATGGAGGTCAAGACACAGTCAATGGACAACATGATTGTGGAGCATTGCAGATGGAAGAAGAAGATAGGGAGGAAGATTATCATCATTTGATGAGGAGCACACACCCCTATCCATTTCAGAGAGTTGATGCAAGGAAGAGGTATACTGATTTGTGTTGTGAGGGCAAGGGCAAGGTTGCCCAACCATATGTACATTCTACTCTTGACATTGATGTCTCACTACATGGAGGCATTCCACATGGGAGGCCACCAGATCTAGTGTTGATGAGAGACATCATGTCTTTAGATTCACCACTCTTGGATTTTGGAGAGGTGAAGAGTTTGGAGGGAGAATTTGGCATGGCAGATGTCAAAGTAGTAGGCAACATCATGAGGGGAGCTTCACATTGCAAATCATCAACACTATCTCTTGGGAGGATTAATCCATATTGGAGGTCTCAACTCTTGGTAGAGTACTCCAAGGATCTTGGTGCTTGCATGATTCTTGATAACCCTGATGGAGATGATATATATAGGGTGGATGATGTGGTCATCTATTCTTATGGCAGAGTATTCTTGACTAGAGCTTCTAAGCTCAAGGAGAAGCTACTACATGCAGCACATGAGGACTTCTTTTCCATGCACTTTGATGCATATCTTTCCTTGGCAGAGGAGTTCATTTGGGAGGGCATCCAACATGATATATTTCAACATATGGAGAGATGCACAGCTCAGATGGTGATAGAGAGGATGTCACAGCCACTTCCCTACTCTTTGGAGGTGAGGGAGAATTTCCAGTTGAGCCATTTTAGCTCAAGGTCCCAAGTACATGGTGGAGAATGTATAATTCCACATTATGTTTTGTACTTCTTTACTTTATATGAGCAGCATGTTGTACCAAGGAGGATTATCCCTTCTTGCATATTATATGACGATGTACTTGAAGCCATTTGTAGCATTGAGATTGGCTATCTCATTGGTGGTTTGTGGGGGAAGCCACATGATTTTTTGTGTGCACCATTGACACCACTTTTTACTTTCATGTTTCTATCTGGTAAAATTATTGTGGCAACAAACAAGTGGCTGGAAAAGCACTTTTTCTTGTTTTATTTGATGTAGGCAAAGGATGCATTGCGCTGGTTCCATGTGTGGGACCTTGATCCACTTTCTGGTTGTCATATGACAACTTGTTTCCATTGGTTTTTGCTTCCATGTATTGCTGATATTTCTATGTTCATGGGGAGCTTTATTTAGAGAGTGGGATATGAGTTGAAGATGCCCATTGGGAGTATGATTCTCCCTAATTTACATGATGAATGTTTTATGGGAATCAATGGGCAGCCCATGATTGCCAAACTACATCTCTTTCCTTCATGTGGGATGAGCCATTTGAAGAACTTGAGTTTTTGGAGGAGGCACTTCATGGTTTATTTGTTTGGTGAGGTAGCTTGGGCCACTCTTGGAGACCATGAAATTTTAGACCAAGATCAGCAACAACCCCATACCTACCATAAATGGAGAGAGAAACCACTTAGATGGGAGGATCCAATCTCTCCATGCAGCCCCAACACATTGTATGAACCGGGGGTCGAGGATCTTTTTGAGCTAACTAGATTGGCTGATTTTATTTGGATGATAGCATGGGTGTGGGAGTCACTCATTGGGAATAATATTCCACATGTTTATCATCACTCCTACCTTGAGGGGGTCATTGGATAGCAAGGAGGTTCCCATTTACACCTTCCACCTTTTTATGATGTGAGCCATATGGTTTTGCATGCTTGGGAGGAAACATTGGAGGGCAGATTTGGAGAAAATATTTTTGAGCAGTGGTGGGAGCTTTTGATGAGGATGAAAAAAGAAGAGGAGGGGAGGAATTTTTATCTCCTTATACAGTTGCTTGAAGACAATAAACATTTTGGAGGGGAGGACTGTAATATTCCAAAAAATTAGCCTTCAAGATAAATGAAATATTAGAGTTGTTTTATCACTAGGTAGGTGAATAATGGGTAGGGAGGCCCATTAACCTCTTTAGAAGGATCAATAACACTCCTAATGTGAAAGGAGGAAGAATAAGCAGCTAATTTGAGCACCTTTGGGTGTGAACAGAGATGAGATCATGTTGATTCAGTCTAGATACTGTCTAGAGATGTTGTCTAGATACATTAAATCTCCTTGATGAACAACGCAGTTTTGGTGGAGGACAACTTGCATGAGCTTGATGGCACATATGGATGGGACCCAATGTGAAGAGGTTCATTTGCTATTTATGGAGAGGATGGGAGCCTTTGTTATTCATGCTTTGGATTTGATCATTTGATCTTGGTCTGTTTAGACTTGGCTTCCTCTTGCTGTTTAGCAAGGTTGTAGTGTTGTTTAGCACCGGGTGTTCCTGAGCGGGAATCCCACCTCTTCCCTTGAGAGGCCTCTTGGGAGAGCTCTGTCCTATATTGCTCCACATATAGGCTTGAGGCCAAGCACCATTATTTAGCCTCAACATTATTTCTGTAGGAGAATATTGCTGTGTTGTAGGGTGCTGCAGTGGAGGATTGTTAACACCACTTCCAGGTATGTTTCTCAGTAGAGGGTGCCTTCCTTCTCTTGAGAGATCAGCAAGGAAGATTCCTGGGCTCGTTTCACATCTTGGTAGTAGGCCAAAGTATTTCTCAGCTCCTACAACGCAGTCCCTTGTAGGAACTACGTCATTTTTCATAGAGCTGCAACAGTGGGGTTAATACCCTTATTTTTGAGCTAGTTTCCTATGGAAAGGGCCAACCGTTCTCCCAGAAAGCTAGAGGAAGGGATTATCATCCCTATTTTGTATTATTCAGCTATATTTCTATAATTTTGTAGTAATACTGCATTCTTCAGAGCTGAATATTCAGATCTGTTCTTTTTGTACTCATGCTTTCAAGAAACCCTTGTCGGGTTACCTTTATAATGTAATAAGGAGGCCAGATATTCATTTTCTTGGCATATTGTTCAATGAAGTTCCAGATCCATGTTATTTTATCATTATACTACAGAAAACCTCAGAAAATAATGCTAAAATTTTCTTCAGTAAATTCTGCATAGCTTAAGTTATGGGATTTGGCTATTTTTAAGCTGATTTGAGGCCGGGAGGTCTGTTTAACTTATCATAAGTGATTTTTTTTAGCTTATCTGTTGTATGTTAGGGCCTAAGACCATATTATAAGGGAACCAAGAATTATTTCTCTCAAATAAAACGTAAATATTCAGAAATAACGTTTCCAGGGTCTATTTGCTACATTTTCCCCACTTGAGAAGGTGTAGAAGTGCTTCTTTTTGCTGATGTTTCATTCATTTGATGGCTATGTGTTTCTCAACACATTTTATGACTTAATTTCACCCTGATACTCCAGTATTGTGCTTATGCACTGCTGCATTCCCATTTTGGGATATTGCATTATAATATTATCCATTTATATTTATATGATTATTAGTTAGAGATAATGGATGCTACATACAGAATGATATGAGAAACATGGAAGCGTTTTCTGTTAATGTTAAGTGATCACATATATACACGATACTTGTGTAATGTTTTAATGAATACATGTACAATAATGGACATGATAAAAATGCACTTGTATTTATTTTATTTCACAAATCCCTACTATTAGAGCATGTATATCGACAACATTAAGCCAATAAACATTAGAAATGTAATAAATGATTTTTTTTTTCAAGATTTATTTTACCAGCTACGTTAATGTTCGCTTTGGTATTTGCAGGTTATATTTATTGAAAGTGTTAAATATGTCTCTAAATATATAAATTGAAATCCAATAACATATAAGAAAAAAAAGTGGCAAGAGCTACTAGAATTGAACTATTTAGTCATGATTAGGAAGCCACCTCAAATGTGCTATGGAAATTAGCATTGTACCTTGATATTGAAAATTGTGTATCAGAGTGTTCGTAAATTGAGTTTCCTTCAACATTTTTCATACTTCAATACCAAAGTAAAATTGATTGTCAATAATTTAGTAGTGGGGCCCAACTCAGTAACTAAATCAATTCGTGATAGAAATAGCTGAGCATGTATGCGTAGAATATTTATTTACGATTGTTTATAGTTATTGTAAGAATTTCAAAGCTAATTTACATAATCAAAAATATTATTTTATGTTTAAAATAAATTTTATTACTACATATATGCACTTAGTTGTTTTGAAAACTTGTGTGGCAGTCAAATTGTGTAAAAATTTCAACCTAAAATCATTATTCCAATAAAGTTTTGCCATATTTTGAGAAATTTAAACCAAAAAATACACTGCAAAAAATTTCAAAAAGTAGCATAGGTAGACAATGACCTTATATTCTATTGCAAATTTTTGTTTATAATTTGACATATTTAAATGATATTAAATCAATGTTTTAAAACTAGGTCGATCTGAATCCAATTTGACCTGGGAGATCGAGCCAAACCCTTGTCCCAATGAGCTAGGTAGAAAAAATGGTCCAGTGGCCGGTCCTTTACCAAACTAGCCAAGCTAGACACCTATTTCGATAGTTTGGTAATGCACCGGCCAGTTCGATGGAGCCCGTCTTAACCCGACTTAGCTAGTATGCAGGGAGAAAATGTAGCAATACAGACTTTAAACTCAATTTTTTTCTTAATTCCTTTACATCTCTCCCAAGCTTATAAAAGTGATCCAAGCCCATAAAAGTGACCCAAACACCTCACATTTACTCACATATATATCCTTGCATTTGTGTGAGAATTTGTGAGTATTTTAATAAGAGTTGGAGTTTGTTTTTGGAGCAGTTGTGAGGAGGAGGCATGGATTTCCCCATCTGACTCTGATTCATAGTCTCAGCTAGATGATCTTGCCTTGCCTAACAATAATTACTAGTGATTTTTTTTTGTATAAGCCATTTAGAGCCTCCTTGGTTATGTGTTTTTCTTTTGATCTCTATGTATTACATATATTGGATAGTGAATTGCATCCCATTTCCATATAATAGATATATTCATGAGCATACTTTGATCATACGTTATCTTCTCTCAATATTCTAATGCTTTGAGTTTGGAAACACGAACGAAAATATTTAAAAATGTGTGTTTTCATAACAAAGTAAATATTTAATGTATTTTTTACAATGACCGAGTCACTAACAAACTAGGTCAAGTCGATATTGAGTCCGAGTCGCCCCTCGGTTGGGTCCGAATCAAAGTTAGATTTTTAAAACTATGTATTAAATGAAGAGTAAAATGCACATTAAGGGGAAAATATGGTTTTTCAATATTGATACTTATTTCAATTACCTCCCATAAATATTTGCTTTCATATTTTCAATTGATATTTATTAAGATTGTCGTATGTGGTATTTTCCACACAAATAATAACAAAAAATTGTAATTGGAACTCGAGCAATAAATTGTGAATTTATGCAACATTGGAAGTGAATATAAGTACCAAATAAACAAAACAAGAAATTTTCACTTATATAATCAGCTAAGTGGTATTTGAATATGGAAACACAGGAGAACAAAAAAAATACATTTACAGTGACGAAACATTTCCTGGGATGACAACTGAGTGGACTTAACATCTTTTAACAATTCATTCTGTTAATTTCCCTAGTTCTTTCTTAATTTTTTCTAGAATGCATTTCTTTTTTTGCACCACTATTTATGGATTCTTCTTTTCTTGTTTTGATGTTTATGAATGCAAGAGCTCTAAAATTTGTTTCAACACAAACAATAACTGTTACATGATATCATATTTATCAAATGCAACACCCATTCCATTTTATCAATTTATTATTTCTTTTCGTTTGCCTATGGTATTTGCATTTTCTTTTCCCGAATAACTAAATTGCATATGAAAAAATAACCAGTGCATTTTTTCTATTTCATAACATACAAGAAAATAATGTCTCTAAATTTTATCTAATTCAAAATATGTTTACGCACCACATAATTTATAAAATTTGTAGACAAATAAATATAAAATATTGACAATGGATGCCCAAATAGTAGCTCAAGAAACACAAATTGATAGGGAAGCAAGACATAAACAACAGTCACTAAATATTACGCAACAATATTTAAATTCGACACCATCTACTCGTGCAACCTCATCCACGAGTATAGGAACGAGCTAACATCTTAGTTCTAGAAAACTAGTTATTTGTGAGCTAACATGTCATCAAGATGAGCAAGATAATCTTCACAATTTCTTTCCTAATCAAATGCATACAGTTCAAACAACCAAGTCCAAAAGTTTCGTAAATAAAAAAATTCAACAGGCTATAGACGTTGGAAGCGACAACACTGTGTGATCCGACTGTGTTACTACTTTTTTAGGAGAGAATTAAAACAGAATGGAGAAAAATTGCAAAATATGACATTGTTTTCGATGAACATACTGCGACATTGAAAAATTCAAAATATGAAAAATCCAACAAAAAATTGAATGTTGAAAAGGCAAAATTAAAAAAAAAAAATAGTTCATATAACAAGTGGATATCGATTTGTCTATCATTGACACGATGGGGCATATGGTATTGCATCAATATACCAATCATGCACTTATTAATTCTACAACGCAGAGCTTGTACAAAACCTTACATTGAAAAGGAAATTAAAATAACTACATGACATTGTAAATACAGTTCCTATTTTGGTTACTCCACTAGCAACACAGTCACATTCAATGCCAAGTTGTGCTGCTACAACACCACAAACATCTAAGAAGTATATGGGTTTTCTTAATGCATTTAATTCACATATCCTTGACAACATATTAAAAATATTACAAATTATCGATGATGCATGGCAAGAAATTTTTGATTTAATGTTTTTTGAAGAGAAAAAGGGGAAATTTATCAATTTGGTTAATAATAATCTTAATGAAGACAAGATATTTTAAACAATAAGTTACTTACTTTCACTCAGAGGCTAGAACTACTCTCTAATATCAAAAAGAAAAATTGTTACACAGCATTTTGTCATTGTCCCTGCAATCCCCATCTTGCCCATTGGAGGGTCATTTCTGCGATCAATAAGTAGTGTCATGCCTTGCAAAGACCATCATTGTATCCCTTTACATGAGAGTAATATTCCTTCTTTTGACAGTTACCTGAGAAGAGACTCAAAAACCCTTGTTTTTTCCTTCGCGCGAGTAGTGAGTTATGCCCTTACATCGAAGAGGAAGATTAACACTGGGTCCCACGCCAATTCACGCTCTGTCTCAGTTAGCCACCCGTGCCGAGCTGTTTATGGAATGTTTTTTAAAAATAGAGGCTGAGATTCCACCCCAACAACTTCGAGGATGAGTCATTGAGAGTGGTTGAACTGAATAAACCACAGACTCCCTCATTTATTTTATAGTTTCCTCCTCTTATGGGAACTTCCTAAACGATAGGCCTCACTCCCACCTTTGAAGGGAACCTAACCTCCTCCTTTTCCTCTATAAAAAGAAGCTATCTCTCTTTGCATAAGCTAGCTGAACATGGAGAATTGAACATACTATAGCTGAACTATTGAAGAGATAGAATAAGAAGGAACTACGTTGAGAGAGCTTGAGTCCATGCCTTCATCCCATCCGAATTCCTTGATGAGCCTCTGAGATGCGCTTCGGCTGAACCCCGCTGGAGGAAACTGCGAAGTCAAAGCATTGGTTGTAACTCTTACTTCTATCAATACATATACATGACTATTGTTTGGTTCCCATTTTGTATTATGTTAGATGTTTAATGTAATATGCTTAGCCCTCTTTGACTGGTTAGTAGTTATGAATGAAATTATTATGTCATATGTTGTTCTTGTTTGTTCTTATCTGAGCATGACTATGGAAGTATTGTGACTTGCCAAGGCAGGAGCGAGAGGCCACCACCACTATAGCCACGACGAGAGCATTGGATTCCAGGTAGGTCGATCTATTGTGTCCTCTTTTCATTCAGTAATTAGGAATCAACACTCTAGCATGTCTCTTTGTTTCTTGAACCACTCCAGGGCTAGAGGGATCGTCTCTGTCTACAGAGAGGATTTACTTACTTAAAAAATTGGCGACTCCACTGGGGATCAGTGTGAGTTTGTCGTTTCACCTTGTTGGGTCAATTTAGATCATTGATTTTCTTATCTTTCTTTTTCTGGTTTGCTTGCCTGGTTTATATCCTCTGTTCAGCTCCAGAGTGTCCAGATTGACCTCTGCTCATTGGATTTTGGTTTTTCCTTTTTTCCCATAGTTATCTGGCTTGGCACGCTTTTCGTTTGAATAGTCGCACCACTTGGCGCATGTTGCTTTTGTTGTAGTTGCGCCAACCTCTGTTTGGCGCGGATTACAGCCTTAGAGTCGCACCGAATCCTGTAGGATTTGGTTTGACCTCCTTAATGAGACTTTTGGTCAGTTGTGCTTGCTTCTGGGTTATTTTTTATGTGTAATTATGCCTTTGGGACTGTTTTGACTACTGTTGACTTGTTTTTCTTAGTCATTTGTCCATCTTCTTATTGGTGTAAATTAAGGCCTTAGGGTTTCTAAGTGTCATGGTGCACTGAACCTTCTATTTGGAAATCAAGTCGTTTTGATTATTGTCAGTCTCATTCTTGGGTCAATTGCACTAAGTTTTCTTGATATTTTTGAGTGATTGCTTTGATTGAATGATTATTTTGTTTTTCGATTGATTCTTCTCCTTGTTGCTCCAAGCGTAGATTACATTGCTTGTTTTGGGTCATTTTGAAAATTTTCTTTTGTTTTGGAAGATTGCAGCATTGGTTTGAGTGCTTTCTTGTGTTTGATTGAGTCATTCAATTTCGATTCTTACACAATACTCAAGCTAGTGTTTGTTTTCATTTTTCATGTAATTAGTGCATCATGTACTTCTTTTCATTGAAAAATTAAAAAAGAAAACATATTTTGCATTCTTTCTTTGCATCGAAACTGAAACATTCTTTTGCATAACTAGCATTTGATATTATAAAAAAGAATTTCATTTTCTTTTGATTGTGTTAGATGCATTAGTGGATTTATTCGCATACTTTCATTGTCTGATATTGTTTGAAAGATCTCTATCCTTCTCGTAACTAGCATTCATTGAATCGAAAATGATGTTCATTTGCATATAGCTTGCATTTAGGAAATTTGAGATCCAAATTTGATAGGGCCTTAAAACTGAAAAATAATCCAAGATCAACTTTAAAATCCATTCAATTAACCTAAGGAAGCATTGAAACCTAACGAAACATTTTTTGTGGTCTAGGCTAGAGATGTGTTTTAGCATCTTAAAACCTAGTAGTTGTCATTCGCCATCTAGCTTTATACAACACTAGTACAGACTTGTGCTCCTTGTACCATCGAGTATATAAAGGGAGACTCCTCTAAGTTGCAATCCTTTTATCCATAAGAATCAGAGCCTGTCGCTTTGTAATCGTGATACACCAAACACAACATTTGGGGAGACTACCTGCACGTACATCAAGTCCTTGTTCATTTATTTTTCATTTGATCACCAAGGTGTATATGGTAGTTCACGGAAACCTGGTACACCCTCTTGCTTAGAATACCAAAGTAGTCATTTTGATCTTTTCATGACTCTTTAAAAAGAGAAGAGATCGTCGAGCACTTGTCCTTTCATGCTTGTTTAAAATTGAAAGTCACTAGAGTCATATTTTGCCTGTTTCTCGACTCTTAAAACATGAAACAGTAGAATCTGGTTTCAGTGTCATAAAATTAATCACCTATGATCACACGCCTGTTAAAAGTTTTATTACTTGGCCTATTGTTTTTTTTCCTTAGTTTTGATCTTGGAGCCTTCAATTGGTTATCTTTTTCCTTTTCTGTTTTGATATACAGTCAAGGTGGCGAAACCACCAGTTTCATCATCCTCACTGCCTCCTAGTGGTATTTCTTTCCCAGACGTTTCTTTTGAAACCCCTCAGTCCACTAGGTCTGTAGAGTTTTCACAGCTTATTCTCCCATCTGTCTTGCCTCTTGCTACTCGATCTCCTCCTTAAGAGCCAGTTTAATTCAATTGGCCTCCTTTTGGTGATTGGTTTGGTTTTGGGGAAGAAGGAGATTTTCCTCCTCTTACGTCGAGCTCACCATTTTTTGTTGCTACTATGCCTCCTAGTCCCCGTAGTATTTTCGAAGATCTTATGGCGAAGTCAGACATAGATTCATCCAGTCCCATTGGTAGTGAAGGAATGCCTGTTCTACAGGAGAATATCAGTTTTTCTGGAAGATGTCCCTCATGTTTCTACTCAGTCTTCTACACCATCGGTGTCACTTCCGCTTGGACATAGGTCCTTGAGTCAGATTATCTCTGGTGTTGGATCCATAGCACAATACCGTACATTAACTCCTCCTCAGAGTTCGGTCCCCCCTTTTTTAGGACTATCACGTTTTACACATGGTTCGTCGGTTACTGTTACATCCATTCCAGTTCAACCGATCATCATTTTGGCTTCATCCACAGCCTATTTCTACCACTACTGTCGGATATTTTCACACTCGCAGGTCTATTTTTCTCAATTCTCGTGGCCTGTTAATCCCGGTCCTAGTAGATCACAATCTAGTGCCACGGAGGCCCCACCTGCTTCTAGTGCAATTTCCACTACTCCTCTGATTCCTGGCGGCCTTAATTTTGAAGAGTATTTGTTGGCTGTTCAACAGAAGATTTCTTAGGGTTCTCAGCCGCTCCAAGCCCCTGGTAATCCTATATTCCATCAATATGATGCTGTTGGTAATCTTGTTTATTCATTCTCGCATCATTATGATGTGTATGGTAATCTTGTCTATTTTCCTCCTATTGATCCTCATCAGGTTGTTTATGATCCTTATCAGACCGTTTCTCATCTTGGACCTACCTTACCTGTGCAACCCTCTGGCTTGCAAGGACAACCCTCAATGGGACAACCTTTAGCTCAGCAGGGACCTGCCTCTAGTCCAGAGGGACAACCGTACAGTCCACAAGTCCAACCTTCACAAGGTCAACCTTTGGTCCAACATGGTCAACACTACGGTCCGTCTGGTCAGCCTCAGAATCAACCAGGATCATCTTATGCTCCTCGGGGGCAAAACTATCCGCTACAGGGACAACCCTTGGCACCAAAACCACTGCCACATGTTTCGTATGGCCAAAAATTTGTGCCATAAGGAAAACCCTACGCTCCTCCTCTGGGTCAACCTGGTTATCAGGGAAAACCTCGTCCATCACAACCATCGGGCCAGCCTTTCCCACAAGGACAACCCGGTGGCCCTCCGTACTCAGTTCAACTAGCTCAGCAACTGATTCAACCTGCTCCTCAGCTGGTTCCATCATTTCAGCAGCCAGTTCTACCCACCTATAGTTAGCCATGTTTACCCGCTCAACAGCTCGCTTAACCTCCTTAGTCGGGTTTGCCTGCTTAACCGCAAGGCGCTTATTAACCTCAAGGTTCATATAAGCCAGTATATAGTGCGCCCCAGGTTTCTTAACCTCAAAATCAAGTTGTATATCATCAACCTCAAAGCCATGCTTACATTCCATAGCAGACTCCATATGCTGCTCAGTAGATATCTCAATGGTCTACTTTGACTAAGTATCCTAGTCCTCAACCCTAGTATCAACTGAATTATCCTGCTTCTAACCCCTATGATTCATATCCTCTGGGACAGAATGTATGGGGACAAAATCCTTCTCGGACTGGGTGGAATGTAAACATGGGTCCTTATCAAATACCTCTGATGATTTTCAACACTCAATTACCGTTTCTTGCTACGTTGGAATTACCTGATGTGTCAAAGTTAACAAACGAGCCCATTGTTCATAACCCGTATTGGCCTCTGGTTCTGACCAAGATTCCTGGTGATTTTCCTAAATTTGAGGGCAAGTCTGGTGAAGACCCCCAAGCGCATGTTATGACTTACCATTTCTGGTGCTCCTCTAACTCTTGGGTTGATGATTCTATTCGACTCCATCTTTTCCAATGAACTCTTACTAGTGCTGCTGCAAAGTGGTACATTGAGCTATCTCGTGGCATCTTGAAAGACTTCAATTCTTTAGCCATGGCATTCCTTAAGCATTTTCAGTTACCAGTCTGCTATGAGACCAGGACGCACCTCCTCACTTCATTGAAACAAGACCGAGCTACTCATATCTCGGATCATATTCATGAGTGGTGACGTAGAAGTTAATGTCGTTCAGGCCAATCCTATAGATAATGCTTCTAAAGGTAAAAAGAATGGTAAAGGCAAGGCCAAAGCCAATACCCCGAAACAAGATTCTCAGAAACCTCGTGCTGGCGATGGTTCTCAACGCAAGCCAAAGTACCCTTGTTTGATTTGTGATGATGGGCACTTCAACAAGGACTGTCCTAGATGATCCGAAGTGAGACAATTACTCAAAGGCACCTAGGGAAATCCCCCCATTCTTAAAGAACCCTTCCCATCACAACAGACCCAGATGGTAGAGCAACCTCAGTCCTTTGCCCTATTTGGCTCTCAGGTGTTCATGATGAACGGTTCTGCAACCGTTTCTATTGCTACTCGATCAAAATATTATACTGGATCACGTTAGGTGACAGGGAAGGAGATTGCTGATGGTCCTCCTCCTCTGCCTATTACTGGCTCTCTTGAAATTGAAAGGCCCAATGCTGAATCCATTGTACAACCACCATCCAAAGGTGTACTCTGCAAGTCTTCTTATAATCCCAATGCCCATGCCGCTCACCATTACAATATTGTTGAAGATTTGGCTTAGGCGCCATTTGTGATTTTCATGTTAGAAGTACTTCAGAGTTGTCCGTCTCAGCGAAGATATTTTTTATCTGCGATTGGTGGGATTGATCCTGCTGATACTAGCCTTCTTGATTTAGATTTAGAGAATTTCATTTCATGACTTCCGTATCAGATTGCGCTCATTATTCAAGTTTTTATTAATGGTATCGACATGCATCAAGTAGTTGTGGACGAAGGTGCATTAACCTATGTCATGTCATCTTCGTGCTGGAAAGTTATTGGTTCTCCAACCTTGAATTCATCACCAAATTCCCTTGAAGCATTTGATGGAAGAGAATCGAAACCTTTAGGTGTTCTTGCTAGTTTACCGATTACTTTGAAAGGGAAGAAAGTTAATGTCGAGGTAGAAGTCGTTGATGCTAAACTCAATTATAATCTTCTCCTCAGTCGCAGTTGGACTCACGCCATGTTATGTGTTTCGTCCACTCTCTTTCGTGTTTTGAAGTTTCAGCAAGGAGGAAATATTGTTACTGTTGATCAATTGTCCTTCTTCACCTCTTCTTCCAAGAACAACGTTCCATATGTGGATTAGATTCCTACTCCCTACGAGAGCGTAGGGCCGGGTCTCTTTAACGATCCTACCCTCATGGGTATTTTTTCTCTTCCTCCACCAAACACTGTTCAAATCCATATGATCTCTTGGTCCGATGACCCATGGATTATTCCTTCGCCTAAACAGATCGATTAATTTTGAGATTTGATGCCTTTGAGTCTGATTGAGATTGATTATCGAGAACTCATTGCGGCTTCGGAAGCTCCGTCCTCTGATCATGCTCCTTTGAGCATGTCTCTTGACATTTATTCTCAATCCCCTTGGCTTGGCGATTCAGATTCGCCTGATCCTTTGAAATAAGTGTTTCCCTTCGATGAAGCCATCGTGGAAACCATGTCTCTCGAGGATCTACCATGGGACGATGGTCATCATCGTTCCTCATTCATGCCTGGCCTCGGGGTCATGTCTACTTTTCTCAATTTGCATCTTAGTTTCCTTCTCCTCTGCTTCAAATGCCTTTTATGACACATGACATCTTTAGGGAAGGTAACTTGAGTAATATTACACAGACGATGCCTATCGACATTTCCGTTAAAGTGGGAATTGTCGAGAACATGCATATCGAGGTCACTTGTTCTTGTGATGAAGTACAAGTTTATACTAGTCTTTTCTGCGAGTTTTGTGATGTCTTTGCATGGTCCTATGAGGAAATGCCTAGCATTGATCCTAGTATAGTGGTGCATGAAATACCTACTTACCCTAGTTCGAAACCTGTTCGCCAGCGTCTTCGTCCTCTGCACCCTAGAAAAGTTGCTACCATTAAAGGTGAAGTTGAAAAGCTTCTCGGAGCTGGTTTCATTTATCCGATTCCTTTGACAAAATGGGTCTCTAATATTGTTCTTGTAGATAAGAAATAGGGAACAATTCACATCTGCATCGATTATCGTGATATTAATCGAGCTTGTCCCAAGGATAATTATCCTACTCCCTTTATCGATTAAATCATTGATGACTGTGCAGGGAGTGAGATTTTTTCCCTTATGGATGGTTTTTCTGGTTACAATCAGATTAACATTCTCTTGACTGATCAACATAAGACTCCCTTTATCTATCCTTGGGGTACTTTCGCATATAAGAAGCTCCCTTTTGGCTTGAAGAATGCTGGGGCCACATTTCAGCGAGCGATGTCATATGCTTTTCACGATATTTGTCACATCATTCAGCCTTATCTGGATGACCTTCCTTCTCATTCATCTAAGTGTATGGACCATCCTGACCATCTTCATCATATTTTTCTTCCTTGTCGACGTTACAATATTCATCTTAATCCGCACAAGTGCGTCTTCTGTGTTGATTCCAGTAGACTCTTAGGGTTTATCAGGTACAAAGACAGAATTCACCTCGATCTGCTCAAGGTTGAGGCTATTATCAATCTCCCCTCTCCCTCCTCATTACATCAGTTGCAGATTTTGCAAGGTAAGGGTAATTTTATACACCATTTTATACCTCACTATGCAGAAGTGGCTAAAGGAGACACATGTTTATTAAAGCAGGGCACCCCATTCTGTTGGGATGAGATTTCTTAGAAGTATTTTGAGGCACTAAAGAAGTTGCTTGTCAATGCTCCTCTATTGCATCCTCCCATCTATCATCCTGATTTTTCCCTCTATTTAGTCGCCGCTTTCAGCACGATTTCCATGGTTCTAGTACAAGACGATGATGACGGTAACGATAATTTTATCTAGTACTTATCTCGTAACCTTCTCGATCCTGAGACATGCTATGCGCATGTCGAGAAGTTAGCATTAGCTTTAATTCAAGAAGTTCAACATTTTCGTCATTATATTCTTTTGCGTACTGTGACTGTGATTTTTGATTGTAACCCCATGACCTATATATTGTCTTGAAAATTGCTGAGGGGCAAATACTCGAAGTGGATTGTCATCCTCCAAGAGTTCAATTTGGAATTTACTACTGCCAAGTCGAAGAAATCATTAGTATTTGCTGATTTTATCTGTTTTCTCCCTTCAGACTCTCCTCCATCTCGTTCTGAGGAATACATTCCAAACGATACGATTTTCTTAATTAGCACCCTCGATCCATGGTAGGGTGATATCATCGTTTATCTCTATAATTATACTTTCAGATCTGAGTTGACGAAGGATGCCCACCGACACATCCGTCATCAGTCGAAACCTTATCATATAGTCAGAGATACACTCTATCGTGTCGGAGTGGATTCCATACTCCGTCGATGTTTGACTCTTAAGGAAGCTGAGAAATCCCTAAATGATTGTCACAGTGGTGCTTGTGGTGGTCACATGTATGGTTATGCCACTGCACAAAATATTATTTGTGCTGGTTATTTCTAGACTTCTATATTCAAGGACTGCATTGTTGCAGTTCGTAACTATCATGATTACCAGATCTATCAACAAAAGATATGTGTGCCGCTTGTACCTCTTCATCCTGTCATTACCGTTGGTCCCTTTGCGAAATGGGGCATCGATTTTGTGACGTGAAACCCTCACTCGGTCGGGGGGCATGCTTATATTATCGTAGCCATGGACTACTTCACCAAATGGGCCGAAGCAATGCCTGCACTTGCCGCTGACGGTAAGAAAGATGCTCAATTCATATTCAATCACATTATTGCTAGGTTTAGTGTCCCTCAAGCCATCGTTACCGACCATGGTTCCCATTTTTGGCATTACATGGTGGCGGAGTTGACTTCTAAGTTGGGTATACATCACGACAGCTCAACGTCGCACTATCCTTAGGCCAATGGCCAAGTTGAAGCCATGAACAAAGTTCTTGTTACCATACTTCAACGTACGATTGGGATCCACAAATCCAATTTGCATCTCATGTTATTTTCAACTCTTTGCGCATACCGAACCTCAGTTAAGAGTGCAAATGGATTCACCCCTTTTTAGTTGTTTTATGGTATGGAAGTTACTCTTCCGATTGAGTGTGAAATACCTTCGCTCAAGTTTGCTGTTGAATTACTTCCTAACACTTCGCCAGAAGAAGAGCGTCTCCTTTACTTAGAAAGGTTGGATGAAACCCACCGCTTTGTTGCTCTGGTTATTGAAGCACAGAAAAAGTGGGTCAAAGCTCATTTTGATCAATCAGTTTCCCCTCATTATTTCTTTGATAATCTCATCCTCCTATAAAACCAAGCTCATGATAAGCTGGGGGCAAGAAAATTTCAACCCATGTGGCATGGGCTCTACATTGTAAATGTGTGTTGCAGAATGGGGCCTATGATCTCATTGATTACAAAGGTCATCCTCTAGAACAACCCATAAATGGGTTGTATCTCAAACAATATTATGCATGAGTCATTCATGCATGATTTGTGTACATAGGTGTTTTTTTCATTTTTGTACATGTTTTGATTTGGTGTGCTTTGCGAGCGTTTTCCTGCTTATTGGGTATTTCTTATTTGTGCAGATGTCTATTACCCCTTATGTCAGTTTTGCGGATGGTGCTTCCTGCAATACTAGGAATTTGTCTTCAGCAGCCTGGGGAATCTATGATCCTACTGGTGAGTTGATAGGACTGCAAGGTATTTTTCTAGGACGGACTACAAACAATGTTGCTGAATATAGTGCTGTCATTGAACTATTAACCAAGGAAATCAACCTCGGAATATGCGCATTTCTTGTAAATCTAGATTCACAGATTGTTGTTCTGCAACTCAGTGGTCATTATTCGGTTAGAAACCCATACATTTTGAGATTTTATTTACGTATTCGTTTGTTCAAAAGACATTTTGATTTTATCACATATCAACATATTCCTAGATGAATGAATGCATTAACTAATACAGTGGCTACTATTGTATTAGATAGAAATTTGTGTAATTTGTAAAATCATCATCATATGTAAAAGATTCATGTAGAAAAATAGATGTATATATATATCGAGTGTTTGCATTAGTGTGCATAATAAATTCAAAAAATATGTGTGTTTTTGTTACATCCCGAGACACTATGTCTCTCAAAATATGTAGATATAAAGCCTAGGTGTCTAATCAGCGTGATGCTCATGGTAGCATGTCACTGGCTGTAAAAGTCACCTCAATAAGCGGTGAATGCGGCTTGGCACCCCTACGGTATGTCTCTGGTAGGCATGAGGAACATCGTCGAATCGTGCATAGTTTGGGACTCCACGTGTGATTCCCTCTAGGTTGCGCATGATCTCTTCCTCCTCACCTCCCTCGCCATGCGGGTCGAAATAGCAAGGGATTTGCCTCGCTATCGGAGACATCCCCACAGGTCTCTCTGGGCCAACATCTGCAAATGCATGGATTTAATGTTAGAACATACACAATTAAAAAATCATAACACTCATGAAAATTAAAAATGAGTCTTACCCAAATCTTCATCCCAATCCTCTACCTTCGGGAGTGGGGGTTCTAGATCACCAATAAAATCTGTACCAGAGTAAGGCCAGTCCTCCACGATGATCAACTATCGGCGGAGCCAATAAAAAAACTCCGGTCTCTAGGACATCTCTTGATCGCCCCCTGTCCTTGGCATCAGAGCTGCCCATCGGGAATCGGTGGTTCCCTCGCTGGTGGTGTTGGAACTATGACCTCCTGACGCTGAAAAATTGGTATTCGTTCCAGGAAGAAATATACCAAGATAGACCCATAACTGAAATACTTCAATTTGGTCTTCTTGAATTTTATTAGCTGGTGTTTCATGTTTATTTTCACAGCCTCTGCCCCGTTATAGATGGTCAGTGTCAAGCAGTCTACAATAAGAAGCAACTGTGTCTTTTTTTCTTCGTGCAGTGCTTCTGATCCCACAGCTCATGTGATGGTATGTAGCACTACTTTTAGTGCCAAGTCTGGGATAGTCTGGATATTGACTTTCCCACTTCCTCTTCCCTTTTATGTCCCTGGACATACCCTATTAATCACCATGGACATGCTCTCCATTCAAGGTCGGGTGCCAGTTAGGATTGGTGCTGCTCCCCTCTGCGATAATCCTGTTATGAAGTAAACATTAGAAACATCAATCTCAAATTCCTGATCTCGAAGGATGAAATTTTCCTTATTTTTGTCCCATATGCTGATCAAACATTGTAGCAGATATGGTTGAGCTCGGAGACAGGGTGTCAAGAAGAACTTCTTCAGTCCACAGTCTCTGAGAGCTTCCATGCATCTCTCATTTTCCATGGCAAGCTCATCCTCTTTGCTGTGTTCCCGTTCTTTCCATTCGATTACCATTTTTCTGCTTTCTACCTGCAAACATGTTCATATGGATAATATTAGCCATTTTTGAAGTTTGGATTTGTAAAAAATTAGGTATTTAACTTGAATTTTTGCAAAAAATGGTCTACGCGGTTGGCGTGAATGTTTCTCAAATATTCGCGCCAATAGGAGCACCCTATTTCAGAAAAATGGGTGATTGGCGCGAGTCCATGCCCGAAACCCGTGCCAACCGCCATGCCCTAAAATTTTCATTTCCTCCCCTAGAAATAAAAATTGGAGGTTGCAGGCAGTAAAATATGACTTAAAATGAAGGGAGATATATCGAATCTTACGTGGAACTAACGGATTTGAGATTGGTTTGCTGGATCGTCTGCTATTGTCGCCGCAAGATCACATTGTAAAATGGGTAAATATTGCTCCACAAGAGGTAAAAAGTGAAAAGTAAATATTTTTACCATTTTTGGAATTTTATAACTTTTCACAACCCTAATTAGGTTTTAAGACATGTTTTTCGATTATTTTATTATATTATTTTCGAGAAATGGGTTTTACACGTGTCTGTTGTGCAGCGATAGGTTTTCAGGCCATAGTGGTGAAGTAACGAGTTAAATTTTATACTTTTTTCAGACTCGGTAAAAACACGAAAAAGTCACTACTGGAGTCATCTTTCAGCTCTTTTCTGACTCTCTAAAATTGAAAAGATTGCCGAGACTCTTGTTGTTTCGAACTTGTTAAATGGTTTCGAAGCGATATCTACCCAGTATACATTTACCCCTTTTTTGGGCTAGGATCAATTATTTACGAAAAAGGAATACCTTAGCCTATCTTGACTAAGAGGTTCTTTCAGATATTGTTTTCTACCTTTTTGGATATGAGAGACTATTTATGAAAATGGCCATGATGGAGTTTTCTTTTCTTCCTTCTTTTCAAACTATCTAAACATGAAAAGATGTCGAGTTCTCCCTTTGTCAGACTCGTTAAAAATTGATGACATCGGACTTTGTCGCCATGATGTTATTCGAGTTCCTCCTTCCTAGGGCTTGTAAAATGTACTAGGTTGGATTTTTCTGAAGGACAAACTTACAACACAAGCATATGCTATCCCCTTCAAGCTTGTTTAAAAAAATAATTGGGGTACTCGCCAGAAATGGTTGGGAAAAATGCAACCAAGTTTTAGTTATGTTGGCAGTATATCGCTCTTGAACATGGTGCTTGGTTGAATTCATGCCGAGTTGGGGACATCTCATTTCGTCACTTCTTCCTCCATGGGTTTGGGTAATCTCTTTTGACCTCTCATCTGATCTTTGCCATGTCATCATGACCTTAGATCCTTTGATGTCAAATACTGCCAAATCTAGTGTCGTGCTGCTAATATGTTCAATAGAAGTTTTCCTCTGATGTTCTCAACCTCCCTCTGATTCTCTTGTTGGTCTTGATTCACTATTATCATATTCCTCTCTCTCGTATCGATGATGTGGGAAACATTATGGCCCACCATCGATCAGGTCACTTTCTGTCGAATTTATCTCATTTTCCAGAATTTGATCTAGAGAATCCCTTCTGGTACCTTGGAGCCTGCATGCCTTAATGGTAGGTTTTTCGCATTCGATGCAAGGTCCACATCATTGGACTTCAATCGAATGATTTTGCGGATGTTCAATGATAGATCACTGTTCATATTCCGTGGATTGTACTGGTTGTACCTTGAGAGCCATTTTCATTATTGGTGGTTTCTCTCGTGCTTGTTAACAACTTTCATCATTGGCTAGTAATCAGGTGATTTTCTTGCATGTTCGACTCCAACTCATATATTCGCATGCTTGAATTTGTACTTGTTCGGTTTGATATGGAGCACAAGACCCTGGTTTTTGTTTGATAAAATCTAGGCTGCAGATTTTTGTGGATTATCATGACTTATTGCATAACTCTTTTTGATTGGATGGCTGTGACCATACCTGAGTCTATTTATTGATCCTTACTTCTGGATGGCTACTTCCATACCTCAGATCTTAGTTTTTATGTACTCTATTATGGATGGCTTCACGCATAGCACATGTTCATTTATTATAGATATCAATTGCATTTGTAATTGTAGGTATTTCGAAAATGGTGTTTGGTTCGAATGCGTTCTCATAAAGAATTTCGCCCCTCCCTCTCCCTCGGACCTCATGCTTTAGGGGGCATGTGTTACATAGAATTTTTTCATTGTCCCTGCAATCCCCATCTCACCCATTGGATTGTCATTTCCATGATCAATAAGAGTGTCATGCCTTGCAAAGGCCATCATTGTATCCCTTTAAATGAGACTAATATTCCTTCTATTGACAATTCCTTGAGAAGAGACTCAAAAACCCTTGATTTTTCCTTGGCGCGAGTAGTTAGTTATGCCCTTGCACCAAAGAGGAATATTAACACTAGGTCCCACGCCAGTTGGCGCTCTGTCTTAGTTAGCCACCCACACCAAGCTGTTTATGGAATGTTTTTAAAAAATAGAGGCAGAGATTCCACTCTAACAACTTTGAGGATGAGTCATTGGGAGTGGTTGAACTAAATAAACCATGGACTCCCTCCTTGTTCTTATACATCTTCCTAGACCTTTTTCATTCACCTGAACCTCCCAAGTTGTCAATATAATTGTATATTAATTGCAAAAGAGCATCTAAAATGGTTTTTAACTATATTTTTGTGTCTGCTGTTTGATTTAGATTTTTCTCATTTAGCTGCGGAATCTTGCCACTTTCCGCAGCTGCTGCAACTTTCCGCAACCATTTTGTGAAACTCTATGTTACAGGTGTCTTCAGGAAAAACGAGCCACATGGGCAAGTCAGAAATGATGTGGACATGGATCGTGTCCTATTGGCTCGAGAAAATTCACTTAAGGAAGCTGCGGTCAAAGGTGGCCAAGTGGAAGTCAACCGTAGAGTCCCACGGTGACAGGACTCTGTTTCTCGTCACGTGGAGATTTATATGGCCGTTTCTGAATTGCGGGAGACAAATCAACACCTGTACATGGCTCCATAAGCCGAATTCAAACATCCACTCTTCATCAATTTACTCCTCAACGCGGCCATGATCCTAGATCTCTGGACGTAATGGTTTACGTGTTCTCCATCAGCATAAACTTTAGGAAATTAGTTATATCACCTTCAGTATAAATCACGCGTTTGCATACGCATAAGAGTTAGTTTTTTTATTAGTCTCCATTAGCTTTCAGATAGCTCTGTAATGTAATTACGTTGCCACTGTGCCGTAATATCACCTTTCTGTTATGACTGCATTTTAATATATAAGAAGACTCTGTTTCCAAGCGTAATTCGTACTTGAAGTCTGTTGCCAAGGCTGGTGTAGAGGGCCCCTGCACACGCTGAGGTTTTTTGCATTATTGTATAGTTCTTGTTTTATTTCTTTAAGCTCATTGTGCCATAAGTCATTCATGTGTTTATACATTGCATCTTTCATGGTATATATGCTTCATTTTTGTTTATAATCTTTCATGCTTTACATCTTGCTTCTGTCCATAATCTTTCATGTTTTATGTTATTGTTAACTGATCAGTGTTCTTGTTTCAGGTTATAAATAGGCAGCCCGGGCATTTGCATAACTTTTTGACTAATGACATGGAATTAATATTTTTCTGCTGCTAATTTACTTTTCTTAGTTTCTGTTTAATTTCAGTACTGCTTTGTTTATTCCAATTTTGCACATTTGTTTCAGTAGTTAGATTTAGATATATCAAATTTTTCATGTCATTTTCAGTTACCTCCGAAAGCCACAGCTGGACTGATGGTGAGGGATTGAATTATGAATGTATAGTTTGATATTAGTTTACTTTCTGCAAATTAGATATATTAAATTGCTCATGACGTCTTTAGTTACCTCCGAAAGCCACAGCTGGACTGATGGTGAGGGATTGAATTATGAATGTGTAGTTTGATATTAGTTTACTTTCTGCAAGTTAGATATATTAAATTGCTCATGACATCTTCAGTTACCTCCGAAAGCCACAGCTGGACTGATGATGAGGGATTGAATTATGAATGTGTAGTTTGATATTAGTTTACTTTCTGCAAGTTAAATATCAGGTTACTCAAGTTGTTTATGGTTACCTCCGAAAATCATAGCTGGACTAATGATGAGGGATCAGAAGATAAGTTGATGTAATTTGATTTAGATTTAATTTGTTGCAACTTTTGGATTTCTTTCAGCATAGTTTCTTTTATGTTTGAACAGCAGCAAGAATAATGAGTTTCATGATCAGTAGTTCATTGTTTGTTTGACTAGAGTAGTGATGCAATTTCATTTTCTTTAATTTCATTTTATTTGAAGAATTAATTTTGTCATTGTGTGTTTTTAAAATTCTTTTGAAGTTTGGAAAATCATTAGAAAGACATTGTTGTCTTGAATATTTGTCTCCATACTTGTCTTTTAGAATTTCACAAAAATCCAAAAACAACAAAAAAGTAAGAGATAGGTTATCTTGCACATATAGTGCGCCACACTTCGTCAGCTTACGAATCCCGGATTGACAAATTAAATGCAGCAATTTAGGACACACTAAATTAACCAAACATTTTGGCGCCGTTGCCGGGGAAGTGTAACTAGGTAGCCAATTTCTTAAAAAAAAAACATAAAATCATAAAAGAAGGGAAAACTTGATAACTTCTTGAAGTATGCTCTCCTCTTGCACCTAGTGTGATGTGGAGGATCAGAAAAGAGAGTTATTGGTTTAGTAATTTCTTAAGTATGCTCTCTTCTTGCACCTAGTGTGATCTGGAAGATCAGAAAGAGAATTATTAGCCCAACTTTTTTAAAAAAAATAAAAAATGACATGCATAGAGCAAGAGATTCTAGGGGAAGGTTTATAGCTAAAGCCAAGAGTTCGATTTTCACAACTCCATCTTCTTCAAGGCATAGACCAGATTCACCACCATCTACCCCTAGCCTTAAGATTTTTGGAACTCAAGGAACAACTGAATTAGAGGATTCTCCTATACCATCTACTAAATTCCATTTAGAAAACAAAGAGACTCTCTCTCATCCTTCCTTGGTAGAAGAACTAGAGGACTTTAAGGACTCTAAAGAAACTATCATGGCAGAGGAAGTAATAGATGGAGGTAGAGGTAGAGGTAGAAGAGGAGGAAACAATAGAGACAACAATGGTGAAGGAAATAATGGTAGAAATAGGGAAGGAAACAACTTGTTTGGATTCCCTATAGTTGATGAGGAAACTCATGCAACGATGAAAAATATCTCACCATATGTTCTCCCTAACTTTTATGGATTGCGAAGTGAGGATCCTGAAACATTTCTGTTTGAGTTTGAAGTTGTGTGCCGAACTTATGACTATATGGAAGACTCTCAAAAACTCAAACTGTTTCCTTCAACATTGAAGGGATCTGCTTTGAAATGGTTCATAGGATTAGCCACTCAATCTATTAGGACTTGGAATGATATGAAACAAACATTTTTGGATAGATACTTGGACTATTGTATGCCCACCAATCACAAGGATGAGGTATTCAAAATGATGCAAAAAGAAGATGAAAATTTGGAAGATTTACTTGAAAGATTTCAATACAACTTGAAAAGAGAAAAGATGAGCAATTTAGATTATGAAACCTTGAAAGCCCTCATATTAAAAGCCATTAGAGATGAATGGATAGATATTTTAAACATGATGGGGAAAGGAGACATTTCTCAACTCCCACTTCGTGATATAACGAACTATGTGTCCATCTCTCAAGAGGAAAATCTAAAACAGGAAAAGGGCCTAGGGATCCTTCTCTTATTAGGGCTAACAAATCTGCAACTGGATCAGTAAGTAGGGCAGAGATTGGTAATATGCTTGATGAGTTCAAAACTGATATCTTAGGGAACCTTAGTGAACAACTAGACACCCTTAAAATCCAAAACAAGCAGAAAGTAGAAACAGACGCTTTAGCCATCTTTTGTCCAAAATGTAGGAAGAAACATGCTTTGAGGGAATGTCCCTTGGATGCAAAAGTTGTAGAAACATGTATGATTTTCTCAGAGAATCATGAGATCAAGGATTGTCCTTCAATTCCTGGACTCAAAGTTGTTTTTCAAGAAGACCCAAATTCAGTAGAATCTCTCTATTTTGTTGCAAGAAGACCTTGGCAGGGACAACAAACTCAAGGGTTTAACAACCCTATGAATCTTCAAACCCCACCAAATTGGAATCCTTGGCAACAACCTTGGCCCCAACATCAAAATCCATATCAGCCATGGGTACAAGGGATGCAAAATCCTTATGGGAAATTTGCTCAATTTTATCAATATCCTCCATCTTTTCAAAATCAACAAGCTCCACAACTTCCAAACCCAAATCCACAACTTTCATTGCCATTTCCACAACAACAACCTTCTCAACAAAATCCAAATCCTCAACTCATGCTCCCATACTAACAAAAGACAAATCAACTTCCAGCTCAGCCATTGCTAAATCCTAACAATAAAAATCCTCAGAATACTTACACGGTAGAAGGACAACAATTTCCTACCTATATGATTGTTCCTCTCAACGATGTACAACTCAGATCTGGTAGAGTTTTAGAAAAACCTTTTATAGATATTCAAGAACAAGATACCTCTGAGGAGGACTCTCTTAAAGTCAATGAGGGTTCTGAGGAAGCATCTCTTCAAAATTCAAACATTCAAAAAGAAAAAGAAAAGTTAACACCCACAACTCCTATAGTTGAGCAACCTGCATCTTTATCTACACCTCCTTTTCCTGAAAGACTACAAATTGACAAGGGGGTGGAAAAACAAATCTTGTTGCCTAACTATGACTTTCTAGATGAATTGAATAATGTTTGTATCAAGATTCCCTTGCTACAAGCCATTCGAGAAATTCCTATTCTAGCAAAAACCATAAAGGAGTTGAGTTTCAAAAGACCAGGAAGGAAACTAAAAGACACAAGAAGAATCCACCTGGTAGGAAAGATTGCAGATATTATGATGGGAAAAATTACCATGCAGAAGTATGTAGATCCAGGAAGTCAAATTGTCAAGACACATATAAATGGGATAGAAATTCCAAACACATTGATTGACTTAGGGGCTGCTATCAACATTATGAGTAGACAGACTATGGACCAGCTAAAACTTCCTAACCTTCTTTTTACACCTACTTTACTGCAACTTGCAGATCGATCAATTATTAAACCGGATGGTGTATTAGAAGATATTTCAGTCTCCTTAGATTCTTGGGAATATCCAGTAGATTTTATGATTTTGACTCCCAAGAGTAATCTAGGAGGGCACCCACTTATCTTAGGAAGACCTTGGCTAGCCACGGCTGATGCTTTTATTAGTTGTAGATATGGGGATATGTACATTTCTAATGGTAATTCGACAAAGAAATTCAATTTGTATCCTCCAGCAAAAGAAATCACAGAAGTAGGAGACAATGAATGGGTTGATGATGAGGACACTATACAACCTGTCTTTACCATTTCTGAAATCAGTGAGGATAGTCAAATTATGAACACATTAGAAAATTTTGAGACATCTTCAGAATATGACCCCACACAATTTTAGTTGGAATCTGACATAGAATATTTATCATCAAGACAAATGTCTCTTTACTCTATGGAAGAGTTTGGTAGTTCTACTATTGAGATTTTTCCAGGAAAAACATTGAATATCAACAAACATTTGGAAAAGTCACAACAAGAAGAACTAATAAAAATCTTGCAAAAACATTCTACTGCATTTGCATGGGAGTATACTGACATGAAAGGTATTGATCCTAAGACTTGCATCCATCATATCTATATTGAGGAAAACAGTAGACCAATCAGACAACCTCAAAGAAGGATGAATCCAAATCTTAGGAGATAGTGAAAGAAGAGCTCCAAAAACTACTCAATGTAAACTTCATTTATCCAATTTCAGATAGCCGATGGGTTTCTCCTTTGGTTATAGTACCTGAAAAGAATGGTAAATGGAGGGTATGCATTGATTACAGGGAATTGAACAAAGAAACTTTGAAGGATCACTTTCCTTTGCCTTTTATTGATCAGGTATTAGATACATTAGCAGGTAAAAAGTACTTCTCATTTTTGGATGGTTTTAGTGGCTATAATCAAATTCAGGTAGCACCTGAAGATCAAGATAAGACCACATTTACTTGTCCATGGGGAACTTTTGCCTACTGAGTGCTTCCTTTTGGGTTATGTAATGCACCCGCAACATTCCAAAGAGCAGTACTAGGAATTTTTTCTAATCTAATCCATGATTGTGTAGAGGTTTATATGGATGATTTTATAGTTTATGGTAATTCATTTGAAGAGGCATTAGAAAATTTGGAAAAAGTCCTTATAAGATGTAAAGAAACAAACCTTTCATTAAGCCATGAAAAATGCTTTATGATGTTTACTGAAGGTATTGTTTTGGGGCATCATATTTCAGGAGATGGGATTAAGGTTGATAGATCAAAAGTTGAAGTCATCTCCAGGTGCCTATTCCAAATTGTCAAAGAGATGTTAGAAGTTTTCTAGGATTTACTGGTTACTATAGAATATTTATAGAAAACTTCACTAAAATAGCATCTCCACTCTTAATTACTTGTGGTAAGCGAATTTAAATGGGATCCACGATTGTGGTATTGCTTAAACTTTAGCGCAAGAATATCCCAAACACCTGTCTTGAAAGGACCAAAATTGAAACTCCCATTCCATGTTCCTACGGATAATGACGGATACAACTCTAGGAGAACGTGTTGGGTCAAGGATTTACGTTCATACCTTGCTATTATACCGATAGATGACTCCCACGAGTTGAACATTTTCCTTTGAAAAGAGTTTTTAAAATTTGTTGTTCATCCTGATTAATAAGTTTAGAATTATATAACAATTCTTAAACTTTCTTTTATTCATACTGACCATTCTGCAATTAGATATTTAATGAAAAAACCTGTTACTAATGGCAGAGTGACAAGATGGCTTTTACTTTTGCAAGAATTCAATATTACTGTGTTGGATAGACCAGGAAAACAGAATACAATAGCTGATTTCTTGTCTAGGATTCAGAATACTAAAGAAGATTCTCCTGTAGAGGATAAGTTTCCTGATGAATACTTGTTTGCAGTAACTATTAAGACTCCTTGGTATGCAGATATTGCTAACTATTTGGTTACAGGGAAACTGCCTTCACATTTATTTTCAAGTGAAAAACGAAAAATTATTCAGGAGAGTTCAAAATATTCATGGATTTCTAACGAATTGTTTAAAACAGGGCCAGATCTTGTGATCAGAAGATGTGTCAGGGAAGATGAAATGCCTGATATTCTTAAGGCATGTCATGATGAACCATGCGACGGACACTTTGTAGACAAAAGGACGGCCTATAAAATCCTCTCTTTAGGATATTATTGGCCTTCCCTCTTCAAAGATGCAAAACAATATGTCAAAAGGTGTGACAGCTGCCAAAGAGTAGGGAAACCTACCCTTTCAAATGAAATGCCAATGCAACCACAGTTACTCATTGAACCCTTTGAAAAATGGGCTTTAGATTTCATTGGACCTATTAATCCACCATCTAAGCAAAAGAAGTATATATTGGTTTGTACTGATTATGTTACTAAATGGGTAGAAGCCAAAGCATTGGTATCTGCTACTGAAAATTCAGTTGTTCATTTTCTTTATGAGGATATTTTTACTCGCTTTGGTGTTCCAAGAGAAATTGTGACAGATCAGGGGAGCCAATTCACATCCAAATTGGTGGAGAAGTTGATGGAAGAATACAAAATCAAACACAGAAGATCTACTCCTTACCATCCGCAAGCAAATGGTCAAGTGGAGTCCACAAACAAAGTTCTTGAAAGTATCATCACCAAAACTGTTCATCTACATAGAAGAGATTGGGCAGAAAGGCTTCCTGAAGCCTTGTGGGCCTACAGAACTACATGGAGAAATACAACAGGACATTCTTCCTATGAACTTGTTTATGGGAAGGAAGTCCTGCTCCCCATTGAGTTCCAAGTCAAGACCTTCAAGATAGCAGTTCAGTTGGGGATGGACTTATCAGAAGCCCAAAAGCATAGAATGGAGCAGTTGAATGAGCTAGATGAGATCAGATAAGAAGCAATTTTAAGAACTGATCTAGTTCAATATCAAAGAGCTAAATGGAATGACAAGTACATCAAAGAGAAGAAGTTTCAAGAAGGAGATTGGGCATTGTTATTTTATTCCAAGTTTAAATATTTTCAAGGAAAATTTCAGACTCATTAGCTTGGGCCATATGAGATTGACAAGATCTTTAGCAATGGAGCGGTAAGAATCAAGACCATTGATGAGTTTCAAACTCCTCTTATTGTGAATGGCCACAGATTGAAAGTTTATCATAAGCCACTCTCAAAAGAGGATTTTGTCAAAATATTTCAAGAAAATTTTGCAATCAGGCTGGTACAGAAGAATTCTTCTTCTCCACCAGCCTAGCTTTTGTTCTTTTCAGTTTAAAAATAAAAATAAAATAAAAATAAAAATAAAAAATGGTATAAGCCTGAAAACCAATCACTGATTGGCAGTCTTATACAGAAAATATAGGGTGAAAATCAGGAACACCTGACACTCTATATTTTCCAAAAAAAAATCTCTCTTTCATTTCACAAGTTTTGTGACCACCCACTCCATTCCATTCCACTTCATTTCACTTCATTTCACTCCATTCCACTCCATTTTATCTATTTCATTCCATTTTCACCAATAAAATTATTTTTCATGACCATTTCCATCTAGTCATTTGTCATCTGTTCATTTCCATTCACCAAAATAATAGTTGTGTCAGTTTCCGCAGCTGACATCTGTTTCCGCAGCTGACACCAGTTTCCGCAGCCAGAAGCAGATTCCGCAGCTACCACTCTGTTTTCAAAAGAATGTATAGCCAGATGTTATTTCCAT